>OZ035880.1:102934523-103293517 GCA_964034835.1 Muscina levida
GATCACAAATTAAGCTCCTTTTGCGATTAGACGCTTAGTTTACGAGATAATCGCATTTAAAGATTTTCATATGAGAATCCATCATTGCCCACCCATTTCAAAGTGATATCCCCATCTATTACAAGCGATTTCTTAAGTATTTTATAGTGATCACAAATTAAGCTCCTTTTTGCGATTAGACGCTTAGTTTACGAGATAATCGCATTTAAAGATTTTCATATGAGAATCCATCATTGCCCACCCATTTCATAGTGATATCCCCATCTATTATAAGCGATTTCTTAAGTATTTTAAAGTGATCACAAATTAAGCTCCTTTTTGCGATTAGACGCTTAGTTTACGAGATAATCGCATTTAAAGATTTTCATATGAGAATCTATCATTGCCCACCCATTTCATAGTGATATCCCCATATAATTCATGGGATTTCTTAAGTATTTCATAGTGATCACAAATTAAGCTCCTTTTTGCGATTAGACGCTTAGTTTACGAGATAATCGCATTTAAAGATTTTCATATGAGAATCCATCATTGCCCACCCATTTCATAGTGATATCCCCATCTATTACAAGCGATTTCTTAAGTATTTTATAGTGATCACAAATTAAGCTCGTTTTTGCGATTAGACGCTTAGTTTACGAGATAATCGCATTTAAAGATTTTCATATGAGAATCCATCATTGCCCACCCATTTCATAGTGATTGCCCCATATAATTCATGGGATTTCTTAAGTAGTTCATAGTGATCACAAATTAAGCTCCTTTTTGCGATTAGACGTTTAGTTTACGAGATAATCGCATTTAAAGATTTTCATATGAGAATCCATCATTGCCCACCCATTTCATAGTGATATCCCCATCTATTACAAGCGATGTCTTAAGTATTTTATAGTGATCACAAATTAAGCTCCTTTTTGCGATTAGACGCTTAGTTTACGAGATAATCGCATTCAAAGATTTTCATATGAGAATCCATCATTGCCCACCCATTTCATAGTGATATCCCCATCTATTACAAGCGATTTCTTAAGTAGTTCATAGTGATCACAAATTAAGCTCCTTTTGCGATTAGACGCTTAGTTTACGAGATAATCGCATTTAAAGATTTCCATATGAAAATCCATCATTGCCCACCCATTTCATAGTGATTGCCCCATATAATTCATGGGATTTCTTAAGTAGTTCATAGTGATCACAAATTAAGCTCCTTTTTGCGATTAGACACTTAGTTTACGAGATAATCGCATTTAAAGATTTCCATATGAAAATCCAGCATTGGCCATCCATTTCATAGTGATATCCCCATATAATTCATGGGATTTCTTAAGTAATTCATAGTGATCACAAATTAAGCTCCTTTTTGCGATTAGACGCTTAGTTTACGAGATAATCGCATTTAAAGATTTTCATATGAGAATCCATCATTGGGCACCCATTTCATAGTGATATCCCCATATAATTCATGGGATTTCTTAAGTATTTGATCACAAATTAAGCTCCTTTTTGCGATTGGACGCTTAGTTTACGAGATAAACGCATTTAAAGATTTCCATATGAAAATCCATCATTGGGCACCCATTTCATAGTGATATCCCCATATAATTCATGGGATTTCTTAAGTATTTGATCACAAATTAAGCTCCTTTTTGCGATTGGACGCTTAGTTTACGAGATAAACGCATTTAAAGATTTCCATATGAAAATCCATCATTGGGCACCCATTTCATAGTGATATCCCCATATAATTCATGAGTGATGACAAATTAAGCTCCTTTTTGCGATTGGACGCTTAGTTTACGAGATAATCGCATTTAAAGATTTCCATATGAAAATCCATCATTGGGCACCCATTTCATAGTGATATCCCCATATAATTCATGAGTGATGACAAATTAAGCTCCTTTTTGCGATTGGACGCTTAGTTTACGAGATAAACGCATTTAAAGATTTCCATATGAAAATCCATCATTGGGCACCCATTTCATAGTGATATCCCCATATAATTCATGAGTGATGACAAATTAAGCTCCTTTTTGCGATTAGACGCTTAGTTTACGAGATAATCGCATTTAAAGATTTCCATATGAAAATCCATCATTGGGCACCCATTTCATAGTGATATCCCCATATAATTCATGAGTGATCACAAATTAAGCTCCTTTTTGCGATTAGACGCTTAGTATACGAGATAATCGCATTTAAAGATTTTCATATGAGAATCCATCATTGCCCACCCATTTCATAGTGATATCCCCATCTATTATAAGCGATTTCTTAAGTATTTCATAGTGATCACAAATTAAGCTCCTTTTTGCGATTAGACGCTTAGTTTACGAGATAATCGCATTTAAAGATTTCCATATATAAATCCATCATTGGCCACCCGTTTCATAGTGATATCCCCATATAATTCATGGGATTTCTTAAGTATTTCATAGTGATCACAAATTAAGCTCCTTTTTGCGATTAGACGCTTAGTTTACGAGATAATCGCATTTAAAGATTTTCATATGAGAATCCATCATTGCCCACCCATTTCATAGTGATATCCCCATCTATTACAAGCGATTTCTTAAGTATTTTATAGTGATCACAAATTAAGCTCCTTTTTGCGATTAGACGCTTAGTTTACGAGATAATCGCATTTAAAGATTTTCATATGAGAATCCATCATTGCCCACCCATTTCATAGTGATTGCTATGCTATAAGTAGTTCATAGTGATCACAAATTAAGCTCCTTTTTGCGATTAGACACTTAGTTTACGAGATAATCGCATTTAAAGATTTTCATATGAGAATCCATCATTGGGCACCCATTTCATAGTGATATCCCCATATAATTCATGGGATTTCTTAAGTAATTCATAGTGATCACAAATTAAGCTCCTTTTTGCGATTAGACGCTTAGTTTACGAGATAATCGCATTTAAAGATTTTCATATGAGAATCCATCATTGGCACCCATTTCATAGTGATATCCCCATATAATTCATGGGATTTCTTAAGTATTTGATCACAAATTAAGCTCCTTTTTGCGATTGGACGCTTAGTTTACGAGATAAACGCATTTAAAGATTTCCATATGAAAATCCATCATTGGGCACCCATTTCATAGTGATATCCCCATATAATTCATGGGATTTCTTAAGTATTTGATCACAAATTAAGCTCCTTTTTGCGATTGGACGCTTAGTTTACGAGATAAACGCATTTAAAGATTTCCATATGAAAATCCATCATTGGGCACCCATTTCATAGTGATATCCCCATATAATTCATGAGTGATCACAAATTAAGCTCCTTTTTGCGATTGGACGCTTAGTTTACGAGATAATGGCATTTAAAGATTTCCATATGAAAATCCATCATTGGGCACCCATTTCATAGTGATATCCCCATATAATTCATGGGATTTCTTAAGTATTTGATCACAAATTAAGCTCCTTTTTGCGATTGGACGCTTAGTTTACGAGATAAACGCATTTAAAGATTTCCATATGAAAATCCATCATTGGGCACCCATTTCATAGTGATATCCCCATATAATTCATGAGTGATCACAAATTAAGCTCCTTTTTGCGATTGGACGCTTAGTTTACGAGATAATGGCATTTAAAGATTTCCATATGAAAATCCATCATTGGCCACCCGTTTCATAGTGATATCCCCATATAATTCATGGGATTTCTTAAGTATTTCATAGTGATCACAAATTAAGCTCCTTTTTGCGATTAGACGCTTAGTTTACGAGATAATCGCATTTAAAGATTTTCATATGAGAATCCATCATTGGGCACCCATTTCATAGTGATATCCCCATATAATTCATGGGATTTCTTAAGTATTTCATAGTGATCACAAATTAAGCTCCTTTTTGCGATTGGACGCTTAGTTTACGAGATAAACGCATTTAAAGATTTCCATATGAAAATCCATCATTGGGCACCCATTTCATAGTGATATCCCCATATAATTCATGAGTGATCACAAATTAAGCTCCTTTTTGCGATTGGACGCTTAGTTTACGAGATAATGGCATTTAAAGATTTCCATATGAAAATCCATCATTGGGCACCCATTTCATAGTGATATCCCCATATAATTCATGGGATTTCTTAAGTATTTGATCACAAATTAAGCTCCTTTTTGCGATTGGACGCTTAGTTTACGAGATAAACGCATTTAAAGATTTCCATATGAAAATCCATCATTGGGCACCCATTTCATAGTGATATCCCCATATAATTCATGAGTGATGACAAATTAAGCTCCTTTTTGCGATTGGACGCTTAGTTTACGAGATAATCGCATTTAAAGATTTCCATATGAAAATCCATCATTGGGCACCCATTTCATAGTGATATCCCCATATAATTCATGGGATTTCGTAAGTATTTCATAGTGATCACAAATTAAGCTCCTTTTTGCGATTGGACGCTTAGTTTACGAGATAATCGCATTTAAAGATTTCCATATGAAAATCCATCATTGGGCACCCATTTCATAGTGATATCCCCATATAATTCATGAGTGATCACAAATTAAGCTCCTTTTTGCGATTGGACGCTTAGTTTACGAGATAATCGCATTTAAAGATTTCCATATGAAAATCCATCATTGGGCACCCATTTCATAGTGATATCCCCATATAATTCATGGGATTTCTTAAGTATTTGATCACAAATTAAGCTCCTTTTTGCGATTGGACGCTTAGTTTACGAGATAAACGCATTTAAAGATTTCCATATGAAAATCCATCATTGGGCACCCATTTCATAGTGATATCCCCATATAATTCATGAGTGATCACAAATTAAGCTCCTTTTTGCGATTGGACGCTTAGTTTACGAGATAATCGCATTTAAAGATTTCCATATGAAAATCCATCATTGGGCACCCATTTCATAGTGATATCCCCATCTATTATAAGCGATTTCTTAAGTATTTCATAGTGATCACAAATTAAGCTCCTTTTTGCGATTAGACGCTTAGTTTACGAGATAATCGCATTTAAAGATTTTCATATGAGAATCCATCATTGCCCACCCATTTCATAGTGATATCCCCATCTATTATAAGCGATTTCTTAAGTATTTCATAGTGATCACAATTAAGCTCCTTTTTGCGATTGGACGCTTAGTTTACGAGATAATCGCATTTAAAGATTTCCATATGAAAATCCATCATTGGGCACCCATTTCATAGTGATATCCCCATATAATTCATGAGTGATCACAAATTAAGCTCCTTTTTGCGATTAGACGCTTAGTTTACGAGATAATCGCATTTAAAGATTTCCATATGAGAATCCATCATTGCCCACCCATTTCATAGTGATATCCCCATCTATTATAAGCGATTTCTTAAGTATTTCATAGTGATCACAAATTAAGCTCCTTTTTGCGATTAGACGCTTAGTTTACGAGATAATCGCATTTAAAGATTTTCATATGAGAATCCATCATTGCCCACCCATTTCATAGTGATATCCCCATCTATTATAAGCGATTTCTTAAGTATTTCATAGTGATCACAAATTAAGCTCCTTTTTGCGATTGGACGCTTAGTTTACGAGATAATCGCATTTAAAGATTTCCATATGAAAATCCATCATTGGGCACCCATTTCATAGTGATATCCCCATATAATTCATGGGATTTCGTAAGTATTTCATAGTGATCACAAATTAAGCTCCTTTTTGCGATTGGACGCTTAGTTTACGAGATAATCGCATTTAAAGATTTCCATATGAAAATCCATCATTGGGCACCCATTTCATAGTAATATCCCCATATAATTCATGAGTGATCACAAATTAAGCTCCTTTTTGCGATTGGACGCTTAGTTTACGAGATAATCGCATTTAAAGATTTCCATATGAGAATCCATCATTGCCCACCCATTTCATAGTGATATCCCCATCTATTATAAGCGATTTCTTAAGTATTTCATAGTGATCACAAATTAAGCTCCTTTTTGCGATTAGACGCTTAGTTTACGAGATAATCGCATTTAAAGATTTTCATATGAGAATCCATCATTGCCCACCCATTTCATAGTGATATCCCCATCTATTATAAGCGATTTCTTAAGTATTTCATAGTGATCACAAATTAAGCTCCTTTTTGCGATTGGACGCTTACTTTACGAGATAATCGCATTTAAAGATTTCCATATGAAAATCCATCATTGGGCACCCATTTCATAGTGATATCCCCATATAATTCATGGGATTTCGTAAGTATTTCATAGTGATCACAAATTAAGCTCCTTTTGCGATTGGACGCTTAGTTTACGAGATAATCGCATTTAAAGATTTCCATATGAAAATCCATCATTGGGCACCCATTTCATAGTGATATCCCCATATAATTCATGAGTGATCACAAATTAAGCTCCTTTTTGCGATTGGACGCTTAGTTACGAGATAATCGCATTTAAAGATTTCCATATGAAAATCCATCATTGGGCACCCATTTCATAGTGATATCCCCATATAATTCATGAGTGATCACAAATTAAGCTCCTTTTTGCGATTGGACGCTTAGTTTACGAGATAATCGCATTTAAAGATTTCCATATGAAAATCCATCATTGGGCACCCATTTCATAGTGATATCCCCATATAATTCATGGGATTTCTTAAGTATTGATCACAAATTAAGCTCCTTTTTGCGATTGGACGCTTAGTTTACGAGATAAACGCATTTAAAGATTTCCATATGAAAATCCATCATTGGGCACCCATTTCATAGTGATATCCCCATATAATTCATGAGTGATCACAAATTAAGCTCCTTTTTTGCGATTGGACGCTTAGTTTACGAGATAATCGCATTTAAAGATTTCCATATGAAAATCCATCATTGGGCACCCATTTCATAGTGATATCCCCATATAATTCATGAGTGATCACAAATTAAGCTCCTTTTTGCGATTGGACGCTTAGTTTACGAGATAATCGCATTTAAAGATTTCCATATGAGAATCCATCATTGCCCACCCATTTCATAGTGATATCCCCATCTATTATAAGCGATTTCTTAAGTATTTCATAGTGATCACAAATTAAGCTCCTTTTTGCGATTAGACGCTTAGTTTACGAGATAATCGCATTTAAAGATTTTCATATGAGAATCCATCATTGCCCACCCATTTCATAGTGATATCCCCATCTATTATAAGCGATTTCTTAAGTATTTCATAGTGATCACAAATTAAGCTCCTTTTTGCGATTGGACGCTTAGTTTACGAGATAATCGCATTTAAAGATTTCCATATGAAAATCCATCATTGGGCACCCATTTCATAGTGATATCCCCATATAATTCATGGGATTTCGTAAGTATTTCATAGTGATCACAAATTAAGCTCCTTTTTGCGATTGGACGCTTAGTTTACGAGATAATCGCATTTAAAGATTTCCATATGAAAATCCATCATTGGGCACCCATTTCATAGTGATATCCCCATATAATTCATGAGTGATCACAAATTAAGCTCCTTTTTGCGATTGGACGCTTAGTTTACGAGATAATCGCATTTAAAGATTTCCATATGAAAATCCATCATTGGGCACCCATTTCATAGTGATATCCCCATATAATTCATGAGTGATCACAAATTAAGCTCCTTTTTGCGATTGGACGCTTAGTTTACGAGATAATCGCATTTAAAGATTTCCATATGAAAATCCATCATTGGGCACCCATTTCATAGTGATATCCCCATATAATTCATGGGATTTCTTAAGTATTTGATCACAAATTAAGCTCCTTTTTTCGATTGGACGCTTAGTTTACGAGATAAACGCATTTAAAGATTTCCATATGAAAATCCATCATTGGCCACCCATTTCATAGTGATATCCCCATATAATTCATGAGTGATGACAAATTAAGCTCCTTTTTGCGATTGGACGCTTAGTTTACGAGATAATCGCATTTAAAGATTTCCATATGAAAATCCATCATTGGGCACCCATTTCATAGTGATATCCCCATATAATTCATGGGATTTCGTAAGTATTTCATAGTGATCACAATTTAAGCTCCTTTTTGCGATTGGACGCTTAGTTTACGAGATAATCGCATTTAAAGATTTCCATATGAAAATCCATCATTGGGCACCCATTTCATAGTGATATCCCCATATAATTCATGGGATTTCTTAAGTATTTGATCACAAATTAAGCTCCTTTTTGCGATTGGACGCTTAGTTTACGAGATAAACGCATTTAAAGATTTCCATATGAAAATCCATCATTGGGCACCCATTTCATAGTGATATCCCCATATAATTCATGAGTGATCACAAATTAAGCTCCTTTTTGCGATTGGACGCTTAGTTTACGAGATAATCGCATTTAAAGATTTCCATATGAAAATCCATCATTGGGCACCCATTTCATAGTGATATCCCCATATAATTCATGGGATTTCTTAAGTATTTGATCACAAATTAAGCTCCTTTTTGCGATTGGACGCTTAGTTTACGAGATAAACGCATTTAAAGATTTCCATATGAAAATCCATCATTGGGCACCCATTTCATAGTGATATCCCCATATAATTCATGAGTGATGACAAATTAAGCTCCTTTTTGCGATTGGACGCTTAGTTTACGAGATAATCGCATTTAAAGATTTCCATATGAAAATCCATCATTGGGCACCCATTTCATAGTGATATCCCCATATAATTCATGGGATTTCGTAAGTATTTCATAGTGATCACAAATTAAGCTCCTTTTTGCGATTGGACGCTTAGTTTACGAGATAATCGCATTTAAAGATTTCCATATGAAAATCCATCATTGGGCACCCATTTCATAGTGATATCCCCATATAATTCATGGGATTTCGTAAGTATTTCATAGTGATCACAAATTAAGCTCCTTTTTGCGATTAGACGCTTGGTTTACGAGATAATCGCATTTAAAGATTTCCATATGAAAATCCATCATTGGGCACCCATTTCATAGTGATATCCCCATATAATTCATGAGTGATCACAAATTAAGCTCCTTTTTGCGATTGGACGCTTAGTTTACGAGATAATCGCATTTAAAGATTTCCATATGAAAATCCATCATTGGGCACCCATTTCATAGTGATATCCCCATATAATTCATGGGATTTCGTAAGTATTTCATAGTGATCACAAATTAAGCTCCTTTTTGCGATTAGACGCTTAGTTTACGAGATAATCGCATTTAAAGATTTCCATATGAAAATCCATCATTGGGCACCCATTTCATAGTGATATCCCCATCTATTACAAGCGATTTCTTAAGTATTTCATAGTGATCACAAATTAAGCTCCTTTTTGCGATTAGACGCTTAGTTTACGAGATAATCGCATTTAAAGATTTCCATATGAAAATCCATCATTGGGCACCCATTTCATAGTGAT
This sequence comes from Muscina levida, assembly GCA_964034835.1. NCBI lineage: Eukaryota > Metazoa > Arthropoda > Insecta > Diptera > Muscidae > Muscina > Muscina levida. Next base: position 102,943,938 of record OZ035880.1, read on the forward strand.
ATCCCCATATAATTCATGAGTGATCACAAATTAAGCTCCTTTTTGCGATTGGACGCTTAGTTTACGAGATAATCGCATTTAAAGATTTCCATATGAGAATCCATCATTGCCCACCCATTTCATAGTGATATCCCCATCTATTATAAGCGATTTCTTAAGTATTTCATAGTGATCACAAATTAAGCTCCTTTTTGCGATTAGACGCTTAGTTTACGAGATAATCGCATTTAAAGATTTTCATATGAGAATCCATCATTGCCCACCCATTTCATAGTGATATCCCCATCTATTATAAGCGATTTCTTAAGTATTTCATAGTGATCACAAATTAAGCTCCTTTTTGCGATTAGACGCTTAGTTTACGAGATAATCGCATTTAAAGATTTTCATATGAGAATCCATCATTGCCCACCCATTTCATAGTGATATCCCCATCTATTATAAGCGATTTCTTAAGTATTTCATAGTGATCACAAATTAAGCTCCTTTTTGCGATTAGACGCTTAGTTTACGAGATAATCGCATTTAAAGATTTTCATATGAGAATCCATCATTGCCCACCCATTTCATAGTGATATCCCCATCTATTATAAGCGATTTCTTAAGTATTTCATAGTGATCACAAATTAAGCTCCTTTTTGCGATTGGACGCTTAGTTTACGAGATAATCGCATTTAAAGATTTCCATATGAAAATCCATCATTGGGCACCCATTTCATAGTGATATCCCCATATAATTCATGAGTGATCACAAATTAAGCTCCTTTTTGCGATTAGACGCTTAGTTTACGAGATAATCGCATTTAAAGATTTTCATATGAGAATCCATCATTGCCCACCCATTTCATAGTGATATCCCCATCTATTATAAGCGATTTCTTAAGTATTTCATAGTGATCACAAATTAAGCTCCTTTTTGCGATTGGACGCTTAGTTTACGAGATAATCGCATTTAAAGATTTCCATATGAAAATCCATCATTGGGCACCCATTTCATAGTGATATCCCCATATAATTCATGGGATTTCGTAAGTATTTCATAGTGATCACAAATTAAGCTCCTTTTTGCGATTGGACGCTTAGTTTACGAGATAATCGCATTTAAAGATTTCCATATGAAAATCCATCATTGGGCACCCATTTCATAGTGATATCCCCATATAATTCATGAGTGATCACAAATTAAGCTCCTTTTTGCGATTGGACGCTTAGTTTACGAGATAATCGCATTTAAAGATTTCCATATGAAAATCCATCATTGGGCACCCATTTCATAGTGATATCCCCATATAATTCATGAGTGATCACAAATTAAGCTCCTTTTTGCGATTGGACGCTTAGTTTACGAGATAATCGCATTTAAAGATTTCCATATGAAAATCCATCATTGGGCACCCATTTCATAGTGATATCCCCATATAATTCATGGGATTTCTTAAGTATTTGATCACAAATTAAGCTCCTTTTTGCGATTGGACGCTTAGTTTACGAGATAAACGCATTTAAAGATTTCCATATGAAAATCCATCATTGGGCACCCATTTCATAGTGATATCCCCATATAATTCATGAGTGATGACAAATTAAGCTCCTTTTTGCGATTGGACGCTTAGTTTACGAGATAATCGCATTTAAAGATTTCCATATGAAAATCCATCATTGGGCACCCATTTCATAGTGATATCCCCATATAATTCATGGGATTTCGTAAGTATTTCATAGTGATCACAATTTAAGCTCCTTTTTGCGATTGGACGCTTAGTTTACGAGATAATCGCATTTAAAGATTTCCATATGAAAATCCATCATTGGGCACCCATTTCATAGTGATATCCCCATATAATGCATGGGATTTCTTAAGTATTTGATCACAAATTAAGCTCCTTTTTGCGATTGGACGCTTAGTTTACGAGATAAACGCATTTAAAGATTTCCATATGAAAATCCATCATTGGGCACCCATTTCATAGTGATATCCCCATATAATTCATGAGTGATCACAAATTAAGCTCCTTTTTGCGATTGGACGCTTAGTTTACGAGATAATCGCATTTAAAGATTTCCATATGAAAATCCATCATTGGGCACCCATTTCATAGTGATATCCCCATATAATTCATGGGATTTCTTAAGTATTTGATCACAAATTAAGCTCCTTTTTGCGATTGGACGCTTAGTTTACGAGATAAACGCATTTAAAGATTTCCATATGAAAATCCATCATTGGGCACCCATTTCATAGTGATATCCCCATATAATTCATGAGTGATGACAAATTAAGCTCCTTTTTGCGATTGGACGCTTAGTTTACGAGATAATCGCATTTAAAGATTTCCATATGAAAATCCATCATTGGGCACCCATTTCATAGTGATATCCCCATATAATTCATGGGATTTCGTAAGTATTTCATAGTGATCACAAATTAAGCTCCTTTTTGCGATTAGACGCTTGGTTTACGAGATAATCGCATTTAAAGATTTCCATATGAAAATCCATCATTGGGCACCCATTTCATAGTGATATCCCCATATAATTCATGAGTGATCACAAATTAAGCTCCTTTTTGCGATTGGACGCTTAGTTTACGAGATAATCGCATTTAAAGATTTCCATATGAAAATCCATCATTGGGCACCCATTTCATAGTGATATCCCCATATAATTCATGGGATTTCGTAAGTATTTCATAGTGATCACAAATTAAGCTCCTTTTTGCGATTAGACGCTTAGTTTACGAGATAATCGCATTTAAAGATTTCCATATGAAAATCCATCATTGGGCACCCATTTCATAGTGATATCCCCATATAATTCATGGGATTTCTTAAGTATTTCATAGTGATCACAAATTAAGCTCCTTTTTGCGATTAGACGAAATCCATCATTGGGCACCCATTTCATAGTGATATCCCCATATAATTCATGGGATTTCTTAAGTATTTCATAGTGATCACAAATTAAGCTCCTTTTTGCGATTAGACGCTTAGTTTACGAGATAATCGCATTTAAAGATTTCCATATGAAAATCCATCATTGGGCACCCATTTTATAGTGATATCCCCATATAATTCATGAGTGATCACAAATTAAGCTCCTTTTTGCGATTGGACGCTTAGTTTACGAGATAATCGCATTTAAAGATTTCCATATGAAAATCCATCATTGGGCACCCATTTCATAGTGATATCCCCATATAATTCATGGGATTTCTTAAGTATTTGATCACAAATTAAGCTCCTTTTTGCGATTGGACGCTTAGTTTACGAGATAAACGCATTTAAAGATTTCCATATGAAAATCCATCATTGGGCACCCATTTCATAGTGATATCCCCATATAATTGATGAGTGATCACAAATTAAGCTCCTTAATCGCATTTAAAGTTTGCCATATGAAAATCCACCATTGACGACTCATTTCATAGCGATAGCCCCACCAAATATTAGTAATTTGTCAAGTATTTTATAGTAATCACAAATTAAGCTCCTTTTTTCGATTAGACGCTTAGTTTACGAGATAATCGCATTTAAAGTTTGCCATATGAAAATCCGCCATTGACCACCCGATTCATAGTGATAGCCCCACCAAATACTAGTCATTTTTCAAGTATATTATAGTGATCACAAATTAAGCTTCTTTTTTCGATTAGACGCTTAGTTTACGAGATAATCGCATTTAAAGTTTGCCATGTGATAATCCGCCATTGCCACCCATTTCATAGTGATAGTCCCACCAAATACTAATGATTTTTCAAGTATTTTATGGTGATCACAAATTAAGCTCCTTTTTTCGATTAGACGCTTAGTTTACGAGATAATCGCATTTAAAGTTTGCCATATGAAAATCCGCCATTGACCACCCGATTCATAGTGATAGCCCCACCAAATACTAGTCATTTTTCAAGTATATTATAGTGATCACAAATTAAGCTTCTTTTTTCGATTAGACGCTTAGTTTACGAGATAATCGCATTTAAAGTTTGCCATATGAAAATCCACCATTGACGACTCATTTCATAGCGATAGCCCCACCAAATATTAGTAATTTGTCAAGTATTTTATAGTAATCACAAATTAAGCTCCTTTTTTTCGATTAGACGCTTAGTTTACGAGATAATCGCATTTAAAGTTTGCCATATGAAAATCCGCCATTGACCACCCGATTCATAGTGATAGCCCCACCAAATACTAGTCATTTTTCAAGTTTATTATAGTGATCACAAATTAAGCTTCTTTTTTCGATTAGACGCTTAGTTTACGAGATAATCGCATTTAAAGTTTGCCATATGAAAATCCACCATTGACGACTCATTTCATAGCGATAGCCCCACCAAATATTAGTAATTTGTGAAGTATTTTATAGTAATCACAAATTAAGCTCCTTTTTTCGATTAGACGCTTAGTTTACGAGATAATCACATTTAAAGTTTGCCATATGAAAATCCTCCATTGACGACCCATTTCATAGCGATAGCCCCACCTCTTTCTAATGATTCTTCAAGTATTTTATAGTGATCACAAATTAAGCTCCTTTTTCGATTAGACGCTTAGTTTACGAGATAATCGCATTTAAAGTTCGCCATATGAAAATCCACCATTGACCACCTATTTCATAGTGATCACAAATTAAGCTCCTTTTTCCGATTAGACGCTTAGTTTACGAGATAAACGCATTTAAAGTTCGCCATATGAAAATCCGCCATTGACCACCCATTTCATAGTGATAGCCCCACCTATTTATAGTGATTTTTCAAGTATTTTATAGTTCTCACAAATTAAGCTCCTTATTTTGATTAGAAGCTTAGTTTACGAGTTAATCGCATTTAAAGTTTGCCATATGAAAATCCGCCATTGACCACCCATTTCATAGTGATATCCCCATCTACTACTAGGGATTTCTCAACTGTGTTATAGTGATCACAAATTAAGCTCCTTTTTTCGATTAGACGCTTAGTTTACGAGAAAATCGCATTTAAAGTTTGCCCTATACCAATCCGCCAAAGACCACCCATTTCATAGTGATATCCCCATCTACTACAAGGGATTTCTCAAGCATTTTAAAGTGATCACAAATTAAGCTCCTTTTTTTATTAGACGCTTAGTTTACGAGAAAATCGCATTTAAAGTTTGCCATATAAAAATCCGCCATTGACCACCCATTTCATAGTGATAGCCCTAGCAAATACTAGTGATTTTTTCAAGTATTTTATAGTAATCGCAAATTAAGCTCCTTTTTTCGATTAGACGCTTAGTTAACGAAAAAATCGCGTATATACAAATCAGCGTGATGTAACAATATTTCGTCTTGATGCGGATAGCCGCTATTCGGTCACTTACAGGGTTAAGCCGTGAGTGTGAACAGATGTGTAGGACCTTTTGCCAACTATGATTCTACATCTATATACGTGTCTTTCTGCGTGGCACCTGTAAAAAATTTACACAATTCTTTCGTCTCGAGCATTCCTATCCTTTGCATCGCATTTCTCGTATAGCGGTAATGTCAGCAATATATATTTCGAGGACATCTGCCACATGGAAGGAGGCACCATATCTCTAGAGAGTTTAGCCGTTGCGGATGAATATCTTTTTAACATGGTCCTAATAATGTTTGCGGGGATAGTAAACATTCACATTTTTTTCTATAGTTGGTTTATTTGAGGAGATATATTGGGTGTGATATTAAAACTGACTGCAACACTAATGAAGGGTGTTTGACTTGTTATATCCTTTAAGGGTATGTACATTTTGTTCTTCTTTTTGTAATGCCCATATGACATTACGTTATATATATATAAATGCTCACCGTTGAATTCTGCGTCGACTCAAAGATGTCCGTCTGTCTGACGGTCTGTACCTGCGATTACATCTGTATTTTTAAAAATATAGATGCTTATTACCTTACTAGTTCTAGTATACTTTGGCAAATCACCATACAGACTTACACTTACTTTCTTAGCTGGCACTTCTTTCCAATCCTATTTGATTATATACCGCACGTAGAAAAGTATACACAGTTTTCTACCACCGTGAGATTATAGTTGTCAACTTTCACGCAGTTTCCCAAACGAGTAGATTATATATTCATTGAAACTAATAACTGCGTTTTGCCCTCGTTAACCATTGCTGATTCCTTCTATATACCTGAGAAGGCTGCAGTCACATCCTGCAGTTTTCGACCGATGATGTCTACGTCATTAGCGTGAGGTCACCCGATAGGCCGTCGCCTTGTTTTAGGCCTCATCTGGTATAGAAGGGCTCCGTAAGGTCCTTGCGGATCTTCACAGTCAGCGTCATTCCTCAAAGGCATATCAGCTTCGCTGGATCACCAAACTCAGTCATGGCTTCGAGTAATTTTTGGCGTATGGGAGAGCTGAAAAGTAGGCAGTGGCTATCTCTGGGGTTTGCAGCTTCGCGATGTCCAGTTTTCATTGTGTTTGGTTACATGCGTTTTTCGCTCTGCTCAATATTGTGGCATCTTGGCTGCAACCAGGTAATGATCCGAGTCAATATTAGCACCACGGATCACACGCACGTCCATGACACTAGATGTCCTTTTGATCAGGGGATAGCCAAGGTGCCTGGTTGATTGTGCTGGAGTCTGGTTCCACTCACTACCATGTTCCTTCCCGCTGCGAAGCTAACCAACTTAAACCCGTTGTCTGACGCGTCGGTACGGCGGTTGAATTTACCCATCGATGGACCACGAACATCTTCCCTACCTATTTTTGCATTGAAATCTCCCAGAATGATTTTAATGTCGTGGCCCGGGCAGCGGTCGTATGTTTCCTCTAGGCGCTCGTAAAATGCATCAGACTTACACTAAAACAACGTTTAAATATGGTGGAACCGTTCTCAGCAACTCGGTCTCTGTCTTTTCACTACTTGGAGCATTTAAAGAAAAGATCGTGGCCTAAATCCAGATGAAATCCCGACAGAATAATCTAAATATATATAAAAGGCTTGGGTGACTGACTGATCACTTCCCAAACCAAACGGCTAAAGCTAGAACTGTGAAATTTGGCATATGGGTTTCTTTTATGACGTAGGCGCGCACTTAGGAGGGATTTTTGGAAATTCGAACTGCAAGGTGGTAAAATGGGCGTGGCACCGCCCCATTCAACTGGAATTTTAAAATGGCTGTATCTTTTAAACCATTATAGGTACAAAGTGGTGATTTGGTTCGTATATCGGCCGTATAAAAAAATACTGTTTTTGTGGACAGAGGGCGGTGCCACGCCCCTTTTAAAAACAATGTCATATTGGCCAAATAAATGGACCGATTGCAATTATATTTTCTTTGTGTGATACTGTCCATAGGGCCTCTACATAAAAACATAATTAGGCAAAGGGGCGTGGCTCCGCCCACACAAACCGAAATTTCAATCGGTTATATCTCAAGAGCCATTAGAGCTATGAAGATGAGATTTACTATATATGTTACTAATACAAAGAGGATTACGTCTCGCTGGAAAATGGACGCTGCCACGCCCCTTTTGAAAAAATCGTTACCTGGGCGAAATAAGTGGAACGATTGCAATTAAACTATCACTGTGTAGCACTATCCATAAGGCCTCTATCATAGGCTACATAAAAACATATTTAGACAAACAAGCGTGGAACCGCCCACACAAACAAAAATGTCAACCGGTCATATTTCACGAGCCATTAAAGGTAAGAAGATGAGATTTGCTACATATGTAAATGGTATATGAGGGATAACGCCTCTCTGGGAAGTTTCGAATAAACGTCAGCTAAGAATGGATTTTTGGATTTTCGTACTTTTTAGGGTAAAAATGACCCGATCAATCGGCTAATGCTATAATCGAAGAAATTTATATGGCATGCTCAACATTAAATTGGATTAAAGGTTTTTTCGAAATCCGATATTTCTGGTAAATAAAATCGAAAAAGAGATAAAAATGTTACTATCGGTCAGACCAAACGGCTAATACTATAATGATGATAATTTATATAGACTTGAAATTGGAACGAAGCAAGTACGGTTAAAGGGAAAGTCGCAAAAATTGAAGTGAATATTTTAATAGTGCGATGTGAAGTAATTTTTCGAAATTCGTTCCAAAAATACCAAAAAAGGGATAAAACTGGTACTATCGCCCAGACCAAATGCCTAAAGGTTGAGTTACGAAAATGTGAATAGAATCGGATAGCCGCCAGAAGCGGTTTTTAGAAATTTTAACGTTTAGGGGTAAAAGACCAAACGGCTTAAGCTTTCGTCGTATAAGGGCATGTTTCCTATAGAATTAGATGGAGTATTGTACTTTTGGGGATAATAAGGGATTTAAGCGGTACAATCACTCAGACCGAAGAGATAAAGCTACAATCACATAAATTGGGTGTTCGTTCGTCTTATGAAGCGTTTGCATTTTATCTGTATTGCTTAAATTCATAAAAAGATTCATTATAAGTTAGGGTGAAGCAACGCGAGCCGGGAAAGCTTATATAATAAAATTTATTCATAACATTTAATGTGTTACAAACGGCATTAAAGTTCTAAGTTGGAATCCTTCAACTTTAACTTTAATTTTTGCATATTGAAATTACCTTCCTTCCCTTTCATTTGAAAAAAAAACAATTTGTATTCCGCTTGCGTGATTCATTATCGACATTATCTCATCTTGATTTTTGTTTTATCATAATTATCATATTAATAATAAATTTTTAATTGCATCACTGACAGGTAACGTTTAATGCAAAGTTAATACACGTTGACATGTCATCTACTCTCTTGTGAGTATTTTACAAATATAGGCAGACATCTTGCCGTAGCAGCTCAAGACAATATCAAATACAACATTCACGGAGATAGCAGAGTTCCATGGTGGTTGTAATAATAATAATGATGACGACTTTACCGACATATTAATGAAGACGAACTGAAGTTTAAAGCACAAAAATACATTAGCGCCGCCCACAGCTCCTTCCAAAAAGAATTCCCTTCTGAATACGTTTTCTTTTTATTTTTTTTGAAGAATCTGTCAAGGGAACGGAACAAAACTGATAGTCTGCATACAAAATACTTAAGCAAAATTCCAAGACATCTTGACGACAATGCTAAAGCCTTAGAACTCGTATGTCTACCTAAGTATAGGTAGTTATGCTGTTGTTTTTCTTATATGAAATGAAAATTTGTCATATTTAATAGGATATCAATCTCGTTTTCACCTCACTCGTAGAGTTTTATCATCCTCTACTATAAGATTTCTTATAGTCTGTGGAATGAAAAGCTTCCTGGTAATATATTATATACAACAATGTATGCTAAGGCTGCCTTGAAGGGAGTGTTGTCATACACTTAGCTTATTTCTGTGTGTGTTTGTGTATGTTTAACAGCTGTTTGTATGTGTATCTAGCTGTTTGTGTGTTTGTGTATGTTTAACAATCTAATTTAGTTTCTGGTTATTGTTCTTGTATCTACATACATACATACATATTTCCTTGATGTTATTATGTTAAGGTATTTTTACGAAAATTGCCATGTTAAGCCGTTGTCATTGCCCTAACCTAAGAAGAACAACAAAATTGTCGCTCGTAATTTGGGCATAAAATCATAAATGTGACATCATAAAAATTTCATAAGCCTCTTGTAGCATATTAAAATCACATAAATTTTAATTTAACGTATACAAGACAAGACTTAGAAAAAAACACTGAATATGGGATCATATTGGCAATAACCAAAAAGATGGTGGATGGTGATTAAGTGGTGCTGTAGCATGCCGGAGCCTGGTGTTATGTCGTCTAGTAGTAAATATCTATAGCGATGGAAAGTTATTGGTTTCGATAGTGCACGAATTTAGATTAGGGTGGCACTCTTCAATAGTATAAAAGTTTCCATTGCTGAAAATATAACTTAATCAGTGCAGAAATTAAAGTCAGATGAACCAGAAACAGAGATCTTTCTTAATAGGGGATTTGATGTTTTCCAAGGTACATCTGCAAAGTCGAATTAATTATTCAGGAATACCAAACTCAGACATGGCCTCATATAACCTTTTCCTTATCGGAGAGTCGAAGGCCGCCTTTTGTCGACAAAAAGGTGGTAGGTGTCGAGTGTTTTTCCAGGATTTGTTGTAACGTGAATATTTGATTCGTCGTAAATTTACCATGTCTACAGTCGCACTAATAAGGTCCAATTAGTTTTTCTACAATTGGCTTTAGACGTTCATAAAATATGCTCTAAAGGACATGTACGCAATTTGTAATAGGTTTATTTCATGGTAGTTCTTACACTCACTGCGATCTCCTTTCCTGTATATGGGACATAACAAACTGAAACTCCAATCCCCGGGCATGCTCACCTCCAGCCAGATGATGTTCTTCATGAGGTGACGCATGCTCCTAATCAGCTCCTCCCCACCTGCCTGAAATAATTCAGCAGGGAGACCATCGGCTCCAGCCGCTTTGTTATATTTATGGCGGGATATTGACACCCGTATCTAGCTCTGACTCGGAAGTGGACAGTTAATACCATCGTCATGGATTGGTGCGGGGTCTTCTGGAGTGGTGTCTGTATCAAGTAGATTGCTGAAAGGTTCTTTCCATATCTTCAGAACCTTATCCGGTTCCGTCACTAGCTGGCCATAGCAGTCCTTGCACTCAGTCTGTCTCTTCTTTAGCTCTTTCTTTTTCCGTCTAAAGAGACAAGTTGCCTTTCTTTCTCTACTCCCTGTGCCGTTCACGAACAGCTTGCGTTGTCATTGGCTGAAATTTTGTCCTGTATGCAGCATCCGTTGCGTGGCATCATCGTACTAGGCATCTTCTTGAGACGGCTTTGAGTACCCAAGTACTCTTCTGGCAGTCCGTTCTATGGTGTCGGCTATATATTGTCACTGCGAGGTTATATTATCAGGGGTTGGAGCATTACGCAGCAGTTGAGTTAGATGGATGGAGTAGGCGTCGCTACCTCTGTTGTCCGCAGTTTACCGATGTCCAGCTTTCGTTGTGCCTGGTTACATACGTTTTTTGCCATGATTATCCTTAGTCAATGTTCGCATCCCTGATCACTCGTACGTCCAGAACACTCGATGCGTGCCTACCATCGACTACCACGTAATCTATCTGATTCCTCGTCAATAAATGTATATGTACCAATGGGATAATAGTAGCCACCCTAGTATAGATATATTTTACCTTTGCAACGGGGATTTTAATAAAATCATTGATAATGTAAACGTCGTCTAACGACAGAATGTTTATAGCGTTATTAACGGCTGGGAAGGGGCAAATTAAAAGAGGATAACTATGTCTTAAAGGAATTTTTGATGTCTTTATGATGGAATGCTTTAATGGCTAGTAAAATTCTTAAGTACCTAACACGGCAGCGAAATAGTGACTGAGAAGTCTTTCACGAAACTATGATGAAATAATTAATTTTTTAGTAAATGAGCAATCTCATGCCACGACGTTGTAGGCATTTTAATCGATGTCGGGGTGGTTTTTAATGAAACTCTTTGAACGTTAACCAAAATATAGTTTAAAAATATTTAATGGTTACCAAATTTGAGTAATTTAAAATGTATTAAAACAATCTTATTCTTATTTGGTGGGAACCACAGCCATTCATCTATCAGCTATGGCAAGTAGAAACGAATTGCTTTTCTCTTTCAATTCCCTTTTTTTCCTTGATCCTTGCGCAATCTGGATTTTTGTCGTGGAAACATCTAGGATGAGTTTTGTTGGCTGAAGATGTTGATTTGGCCAGTGCCCGGACCAGGAATCGAACACGGCACCTTCGGATTGCTTATCTACGTCGCATCCACTGAGCTATCGAAGGCCGGCGGCCTTAAAAAGCTCTACCGGCAATTCACAGCATCCGAAGATTTATTGGTTTTGGGCCTTGCAATAGCCTTGCTGATCTCATTTTGGCACATTGGTGGACAACATACTCTGTCATCGATAATTGGAGTGATTTTGTCAGTTACGCTGCCTTCAGGAACAACCAGAGTACAAAAATGTTCTCTACGTAGCACTGGCTACGTGCCCATGAGCAGATTTTCATCTCTGTCTTTACAGGTGGGTATCCCTACCTACCTACTTTCTGGTAGCACTTTCGGGATACACCTCAGAACCTGCAATTTTTGATATCTTCACTCCCTATTCTTTATTGTAGTCAGGGGGCGTTTGTTTGGAATATGTGAGAGAGTTGGTTGCAGCAGGCATTGGCTATTTCGATGGTATGTAGCTTTGCCATGTCTAGCTTCCTTTGCATTTGGTTACGAGGGTTTTTGGAACTGCTTACTCTCATGCTGGGACCGTCCGTGGTATAGGGGTTAGAACACGTGGCTACCATGTGGGAGATCCCAGATCGACTCCCGGCTCCAGTCATCTTAATTTTTCTTTCATTGCCGGCCCCCTCGATGTTGTCGACAGCAACTTGGCAGTATAAGTGTCGAGTCAATTGGCTTGTCTAGTAAAAAGCTTTTCAAACAGTGACGTTCGCATTCGCCGATATACAAGTAGGTGCCGTTAGTTGTGAATCTAAAAATAGAAAGCGTGTTTATTGACAACAACGCAAGAAGCTCTTCTATACCTCATTCATGGGATGTAAAGGGAAATTAAGTTTTTTTTTACTCTCATGCGTACATGGCTGCAACTAGGTGGTGATCCAAGTCAATATTTGCAACTCGTTTATAACGCTTGAGACATCCCATTCATCGATGGTTTCATATTTCTGCTGCGGTGAAGCTAGCCAGTCGACATCCTTTTTCAGACGTATGTATCAAAACATCGTCTTAAAATATATTTGGGCACTTACATGATGGAATTGCTCTACAAGATATCTTAGTCTCTTGCTAATTAATTCATAACTCATTCATGTGGTGTTAAGGGAAATTACGTTTTTCTGGGTACTCATATCACCCCCAAGCATGGGTACCTATGTAAGTGCCCTTTTCATTGTGACCCATTGCACTCGTTCGAGCTAAACGGTATGGGGCCGATTGACCCTATTTGCGGACATTTCATATAAAAAAAATGAAATGATGAAATGCATTGCTTAGGGTTTGTTAAGTAAGTACAGGTGGTCACCCAGTAAGTAGTGATCTCACCACCTACAAACTAGTGCCCAGTTATATATACAAATCCACATTCCAACTAATTCGTGAATTTTCGCTTGGCAGCTGTAATTAATATTGAAGACATCCGACTATCGGTCTGGAGATCGTTTATAGGATTGAATTGTTAGATAAGATGTCTAGGTCTTTTGCCTATTACAAATATACATCCGAACAAATTCATGCTTTTTTGCTTGGCAGCTGTAAAAATATCGCAGCTTTAAAGTCACATGCATCGCCATCTTGATCATATCATCTCCATCCGACTATCGGTCTGGAGAGTCCCGAAATTGGAGATGCATATCCCTTAATCGTGATTCAACATTTACTAGAATCCATTTTGGGAAGATGTGAGTAAACTTCATTATACTAAAGTACATCTATGAAGTTGACCCCTATCAATATTTGTGGGTTATAACGGTGCTCTAGCTGCATTGTCGATTTTCCATTTCAACTCACAACAATATCTACTTAGCTTAATATGGATACGTTTGAGGCTATTTATAAATGTTAAATATGATTACAATGATAACAGTCTGGTTTGAGATTATCTCCCCAACTCTTTTTGTTATAACCTTCAAACACACTCCTCACCTGTCGACGGCCTTTCGTTCTCTTTTCGTTTAAATTTCCAACAATTTATAATTTTAAATATCAATATTTTGTGGACTTTTTCCCGCTTCACAGCTTCTCTCGCTGCTTCCTGCATTACGGATATTATGCATTTTTCCCAATGTCCATGTCCTGTCCCAGGCTACGTTTGTGTGTCACTTACACTACGTATCATTTTGTTGGTACCATCCTTTCGTTCGGTAATAATAATGACATTAATATCTGTTGCTACGTGCTGTTTCCAAATACCTTGACGTTACCCGATCAACGATAACTATAATGACACCGTCATCCTTTTGTGTCCTTTCGCTTCGCTTTGCCTGTCTGTCTCTATGTGTAGGTGTGTGTGTGTTCGTGTGCTCACAGTAGCTGTGTGTGCAGCGGTAATCATATTTCACTCAAATGTAAATAAGTTTCAATATGAAAAACTAAAAATAAAGGAACTGACTGACTGGTGTGAGTTGAGTAACTATCGTTACTGTGTGTTGGTGGATAGATGGAACATTCTTGCAGCACTCCTGCAGCAGCACTATGGTAGCGTAATATCAATGTGTCGAAAACTAATTTCATAGAATTTTAAAGGTATCAAAATTAATTACTACACAGAAATTCATTGACATCGGCAGCAAATTGTAAATTGTATAAGTTTATAAGATGTCATGGTGTTAAATTACGTGCATATTAAAAAAAATGTGGTAATTTTGGTAATAAGGTTAAAATAATTAAGATAAGAAAAATTGGGTTATCATTAGATACTGAGTTGTAATGAGCGGCGATGGAGGAAGGAAAGTTTTTTTTCTTTGGAAACGGGAATTTTATGTTAACACTTTAATGCTCTGCAAGGACTTTCTTCAATTTATTAAATATACATATTTTAATCGTAGTGTTTGTTGAGATATTTGTTGTAGCGTTGACCACATCTATGAATCCTTTTTGAATATCTTTTGATTCAAGAACAACGAAAAAGTTTCTTGATTTGGAATCTTTAAAGCTTTAATTCTCTCCTAGGACTTTTTTTCAATGTCTCAATTCTATTTACATTATTGTGTTTGTCGAGTTATTTGTTGAGACGATGATCACATCTTTGAATCTTATTTGAATATCTTTTGATAAATATCTTAATGTGAAATCTTTACCATTATGACCCAAACGAAGAGACTCTTTGTTTGTCGTAACATAAAACTTGATTTGCTTCTCATTTATTATCAGATCCACTGCTGTTTCCCAATGTTTGAGAATGCTGCAGTAACATTTTGCTCTCCTCGTCTAAAGGATATCAATAACATAGGTGTCACATACAGCTACTTTCATTTAAAATGGTAACATTATGCCTTCCGTATAATCATTACCATTACACAGTACAACATTTTTTAGCTCATTGATTTGGGACTCAATTCGGAGAACTGCAAGTGATAGAAGAAGAAGTTCTGCGTCATTCGTTTTGTCAAGTTACATGCCATAATTACTTAATATCGTTTTGAAGTTAGTAAGTATCGTTTAGGGGAATTTGTCACGCTTTACGCTCTTTTGTTTGACATAACTCGAGAACCACTAGTCCGATTTAACTGAAAGAAATTTAATAAAATTAAGACGAAAAATTTCTTTAATATTCCTTTTATATAACGTTTCCCTACATAAGCAACAGTTTCACTTTTCCATTCATCAAATGATTTTGAACTGAGTTTATTTTGTAGTAGTTACAATAAAACTGAGTACAACAGTTGATTTGCTTGGAATATTACATACGCTCAGACAAGCCCTGGTACGATGATGAATGTCGCGAAATGTCTGAGGATATGGATGGTGCATACAAGGCAAAAATGTAGCCAATGGCGACGCGTGCGGTGACGGAGCGTTATAGTGAGCAAAGGAGGACGATGAAACGCTTGTTTAAGCGGAAAAAGCGTCTGTAGAAGAAAAGAGAGAGCCAGGATATCGAAAACTACAGGGATAGAGGTGAGGCCCGAAAGTTCTACCAAAGGGTTAAAAGCAAAGGTTTTGGTACAAGGATCGCCACCTGTAATGACAGAGACAGAAATTTGCTCACGGGCACTTAGAGTGTGCTGCAAATATGGAGGGAACACTTTCGGTCCCTACTCGTTTCCGAAGTCAGCATAAGTGACTAAATCACACCAATCATCAACGATGGAGTAGACTGACCACCACCGAGCCAAAACGAGATCAGCAAGGCTTAAAAATAATAAAGCTGCCGGAGCCGATGGACTGCCGGCAGGGCTTTTTAAAGCTGGCGGCGATGAGCTGGTAACATGCATGCACTAGCTCATAAATACGATTTGGCTCAGGGAGTGCATGCCCGATGTTTGGAATCTGAGTGTAATATGTCCCTTGCTTAAGAATGGCGATCCAAGTGTGTGTACAACTATCGCGTGATTAACCTTTTACCCATCGCATACAAGGTCCTGTCTAGTTTGTTATCTAAAAGACTAAAGCCCATTCTGGCGAACCTGGTTGGACCTTATCAGAGTGGCTTTAGACCTGGTAAATCCACGACCGACCAGATTTTCACACTACGACAAATCGTGGAGAAGACCCAAGAAATGCAGATCGACACCTACCATCTGTACAAAGCTGCATTCGACAGTTCGATACGACAGAAATTGCTTGAAGTTATGGCTGAGTTTAGTATCCCCGCGAAACTAATTTTGCGGGATGACACTAACAGACACAAAGTCTTCAGCGAAAATTGGCAAAAATCTGTCAGAACCATTTTCTACCTAGCGAGGCTTTAGACAAGGCGATAGTCTGTAATGCGATCTCTTTGCATCGTAATGGAGATGATCATGCGGAATGCTGCAGTAAACAGGAATCGTACCATCTTCAACAAAATTCACATGTTGCTCGCGTATGCTGATGATATAGATATTGTTGGACGTGGATTGCGAGATGTTACTGCGGCTTTTTCGAGCATTGAAAAACAGTCGGGTGGAATGGGTCTAGTGATAAATGAGAACAAAACCAAGTTATTTGTTTCAACGAACAAAGAGTCCACTCTTCTGGGACGCTGCGTAAACGTTGACAACTATAACTTTGAACTGGCAGATGATTTTGTCTACCTTGACTCCGCCATAAACCAAAATAATAATGTCAGCCCGGAAATCAAAAGACGAATATTGATCGCAAACCGCTGCTACTATGCGCTAAGCAAGTGATTTAATGGCAAAGCGCTCTCCCGAAGAACCAAGATCCAAGTCTGGTAGAACTCTGATCCTACCGGTTTTGCTCTACAGCGCAGAATCCTGGGTAATGACACAAGCGAATCAATCTATTCAGGGAGTCTTTGAGAGAAAAATTACACGCAAAATATTTGGACCCATCATCGTTAACGGCGGGTACCGTCGTCGAATGAATCATGAGCTATATGAGCTATACAACGACATCGACGTAGTCAAGCGCGTTGAAATAGACCGAATGCGCTGGCTTGGGTACGGTGTACGAATGGACGAAAACGCTCCGGCTCGAAAAGTCTTCGACAATAAACTCGATGGGCGGCGCAGGAAGGGGCGACCAAAACTCTGATGGATGGACCAGGTGGAAGAGCGGTTTACTAAGCTCGGTGTATACTTTTAGAATTCTTTCTTACGTGCGGCTACTGATAGTTAATTTCTGTTGTTGGTGCCATTAAAGAAGAAGAATCATACGCCACCATATAATAATATAAGAAAAGAGCCTAAAACGTGACAAGTTACCCTGTACGATACTTACTAACTTTAAATCGATATTAAATTATGGCATGTAACTTGACAAAACGATTGATGCAGAACTTCTTCTTTTTAGGACTACTTTCACTTGCAGTCCTCAGAATTTAGTGCCAAAATCATGTGTTGTACTGTGCTATGATGTTAAAGAGATAGAATGATAAACTATTATAAGCCTCTTTCACAATGTTGCTTATCTTCTCTGAAGGCTTGTTCTCAGGATTTGTTCTAGGCTGATTATCTGGTCGGTTGTAGATTTACTATCACTTTGACCTCGTATAAATTTACGAGTGTCGCATTGAACCTACTGAAGGCAGACCTGCTAAGTGTGGAGAGCACCAACCTCCTTACTATTGTTTAATTCTTTAAATTTTATATCTCTATCACCAAAGACATAACATTTCCAAAAAAAAAGTTTTCCAAAAACAACAAAAACTACAAAAACAACCTCATATCAACAAGAAACCCCAACTGTTTTAGCACAAATTTGTTGAATTCTTATATCCTTCCGCAAGACAATAAAAGTAAAACAATCCAGTAAAATCCAAAAGTCAGCATCCTACAAAAGGTAATTTTATTGTTTTACACAGATATTGAAAAGGAAACAGAAACCATTTTTGGTTTGCTACTACATACATATTTACTATTCTCTCAATGTGATTTTGTAAACTAAACATAAATACCAACAGGACTTGGACGAGTAGTTTGTAGAAATGTATAGCTTATCTTCTATTGTCTACATACATATATGTAATACAGCAAATGTACTGGTAATGTAAATATTTATATATGACTTCTCTCGATACAAGTGTATTAGAGATATTCGTCTTACTCAATTTGTAACAAAATATCTTCCATAATAGACAAAATGTTACAACAAAATATAATAAATTGTACTATAAATAAGTAGTTTCCGTTTGCACAATTGTTTATTATAGTACTTGTTTTCAGTTCAAACTAGGGAGGAATGATAAGACTGGGGAGACGTCGATAAAAGTGAACTTAGTGAGTGTGTTGTTGTACGATGGTATGAAGAGCATTTCTTAATGAAGCAGAGGGAGACAACAATTTTTAAACTGATTTTTTTTGGTATAAGAAATTAAAAAATACAATTGAGCGAGCTGAGATTCGTTTCGGCATCCTTCGTCGAATGCATTTCGTCATTGGGTTGCGACTTACAAAGAACAACACATGCTTTTGGGACTCCATTCTTAGAACTGCATGCGAATGTAGCCACAAAAAAAAGAAGTTTTGCATCATTCGTTTTGTCAAGTACATGCCATAATGATTTAATGTTGATCAAACAAAAGAGCCTAAAACGTGACAAATTCCCCTATACGATACTGGCTAACTTCAAATCGATATTAAATTATTATGGCATGTGACTTGATAAAACGATTGATGCAGAACTTCTTCTTTTTGGGGCTACTTTCACGTGCAGTTCTCAGAATTTAGTCCCAAATCAATGAGCTGAAAATGTTGTACTGTATACGACAATTTCGTGTCAGAAATCTTCCTTCATAAAAACGTAATTTCCCTTTACACTCCATAAATAAGGTATGGCATAGTTTCTCCCATTATTGCGAATTGTCACACTTTCTACTTTTCGACGCACAACAAATGGCACCTACTTGTTTATTGACGAATGCGAATGCTGTTTGAGAATCTTTTACGGGAAATGCCGATTGACTCGACACTAAACTGCGAAGTTGCTGTCGACAACATCGAGGTTGCAGCAATGAAAGAACAATGTCTGGAGCCGGGAATCGAACCATAGATCTCCCGCGTGATAGTCGCGTGTTCTAACCATCGTAACATGAAATCTTCACTATTGCCTATTTTGCCTACGCAGCTTAATATACCCACCTCCTAAGGTACTGGTTTTCGCTATACTTTCCCCCCTCACTTCTTATAGCTGCAGCAGTTGTGTTGTGTTATCTATTTTCGGTACATAAATCAAACTTGCTTCATTTTGACCATTCACAATTTCAGTAGATTTCCTAAATGTCTTAGCTCTGAGCTCTTAGTTACTTTTGTAGTTGCCGCCAGCTACAAGTTTGGCAAACTAGTGGGTATAAGGAAGGAATTTAGTTGCAGTTGTGGTTAATTCCCTACATTTATTTGTTAATTCTTCCATGTCAAAGATTTTATAATAATGAAGATGTTCTTTGTGGGTATGGTTGCTTGCGTAATACTAAAAGAATTCAATACTTTTCGTGGCTTTCCTTGTGAGGAACGTAAAGTTCCAAGAATTTGTATTTTGCTATTGGTGGTGTGACTTTACGCTTAACTAACTGATGGTGTGCAAAGAAGAAAATTAAGAAATATTATTGGGATATGCACATATTGATTAGTTATAAATTCAGATAAGGGGACTTACAGTTTAACAACGAATCCAAAAGTGATCTGTTTGAGAAGTTTTTACTAGTAATGAGAATTGACTTGACTGCTGCGAGTTTGCTGTCGTCAACATCGAGAAGTTCATCGATCGATATATTGTGAAGGATTCTTACAGCGATCAAATACTTGTCTCCCGCATGATAGTCGCGTGTTCTGACAATATTGAGGCGCTTGGCCCCGGTGGGCCGATTATTCTTTGTCACCTGCAGTTTTTACTAATTAATCCCTAATTATAATATATCATATGATACGACCTAAAAGTGTAACACATAGAAGGAGTCACTTTAGACCCTAGGTTTCTTTGAACCAAATCCTATTCATGACTTTTTAAGTCGTTTGAGCCATGTCCGCCTGTCTGTCTGTCTGGCTGTCCGGCTGGTACGCACGATAACTTTCAAAATACGCAACAAAATGTTTTGAAATTTTCCACGAATTAATATTTTCCCAAAACTACTTACGGTATTGCAAATGGGCTACATGGCCCTGCCCCTTCTGGTACCTCCCATACAAATACATCATTCCGCCCACTTTAGAAATCGAGTAATAATATCAATACAGCCAACTGGATCGTATCTAAATTCTGTATTAAGTAAAGCTATAACAGGATAATATTTTAGAAAAAAAATTGGAAGTCTTACCAAGCCCCTTCTGGTACCTCCCATAAATGTACCACTCCTCCCATATTAGAAAAGTTTATGTTTTTCTGAGGGTGAGGTCATATGTAAGTCGGTTTTCCCGACTGAAACTTTGCGCTCCTTAGGCGGTTCGTCAGATAAACGCTCATTCACCTTCTGCGTCGCCCGTCGAGTTTATTACCGAAGACATTCCGAGCTGGAGCATTTTCTTCCATTCGTCCAACGTGTCTAAGTCAGCGCATTCGGTCTATTTAAACGCGCTTGACTACGTCGACGTTTTTATACAGCTCACGGTTCATTCGACGACAATACACGCCATTAACGATGATGGGTCCAAATATTTTGCGTTTTATTTTTCTCTCGAAGGCTCCCAGAATAGATTAATCCGCTCTTGACATTATGAAGGATTCTGTGTCAGTGTCTGGTATAGTTGTTGTTAAGTGTTCGTGACCAGAAATCCGTTTCTGTCCTTACAGGGTCCAAAACCTTTGCTTTTTTCCTTTTGGTAGAACTTTCGAGCTTCACCACTACCCCTGTTATTTTCGATATCCTGACTCTCTCTTTTCTTCCATGGACGCTTTTTCCGCCTGAAGAGGCGAGTCATCTCCTTTCCTTCTCTTTATAAAGCTTCGTCACTGCACGCGTTGCCATTGGCTGCAGTTTTGCCCTATATGCAGCATTCTTTTCTTCAGATATTTCGCGACATTCATCATCGTACCAGGGCTTGAGCTCTGGGCTTGGGTTTTCACAACCCAGAGCGGTCGGTGGGGCAGTAGTCATTGAATTCGTAATATGCTGCCATTGGGTATCAGGAACATCAGTGTTAGGGGGTTTGTTTGAAGTAGTTGAGAGAGTTGGTTGGAGTAGGTATTGGCTATTTCGGTGGTATGCAGCTTAGTGATGTATAGCTGCCTTTGCGTTTGGTTACAGGCGTTTCTATCACTACTATATCGCGTGCGTACCTTGGCTGCAACTAGGTGGTGATTCGAGTCAATATTTGCATAACGCTTGACACATGCCTTCCATCAATTACCCAGTGTTCAATCTGGTTTCGTGTCATTTGATCAGGGAATTTCCAGGTTGCCTTGTGGATATCTTTATACTAGAATCTAGTTTCACTCAAAATCATGTTTCTTGTCGACTTGAAGCTAATCAGCCTGAAACTGTTATCGGAGGTGTTGTTGCGAAATAAAATCTTCCTATCCTATTGCAGCATTAAAATCTCCCAGAACAATGTTAATGTCATGTGCAGGGCAGCGGTCATATATCTCCTCCATGTGCTCATAGAATGCATCGTTAATGTCATCGTCTTTGTCTTCCGTCGGCGCGTGTACACAAATCAGCGTTATGGTAAAATATTTCGCCTTTATACGAATAGTGGCTTACATGGTTAAACCGCGAGGGTATATGTTGAAATCTCTTGCCGACTATTAATCCACATCGAAATTCGTGTTTTTCTGCATGGCAGCTGTAAAATATGTCACAGTTCTTTCGTCGAGTGTTTCCCTGTCCATTCATCCATCGCAATTATTGTATGGCCGTGATATCAGCCTTGTATTTGTCGAAGATATCCGCCAGTTGGGTCCGGCCGCGGCATAATGGTTAGAACACGCGACTACCGTGTTCGATTCCCGACAGCAACGTGGCATTATAGTGTCAAGTCAATTGGCATGTCTAGTAAAAGCTTCTCAAACAGTGGGGTGTTTGGGGTTCCTGTTTTTTCTTTTCTTCGTGTTTTTATAATAATTGTTTTGTTTAAGCAGAGTAGCATATAAGGCCACTGCGCCCGATCCTTGTTTCTTAGGGCTGCCAAAGCCACTAAGTGAGTCTCTGTGTTGAGCTTCAGTAACTTCTGTCTTACTTCCTAAGACGCATCGGTGGTAGCAAGCCGTTTAGGTTACTCAAAATTGCATCTTCTCACATTTGCTACCACTGAGCGGATCTACATGGCAACTTGGGGATCTGCAAAGAGAGTTTCCGGTTATTCCCAGGGGAATAAAAATCAGAAATGCTCAAATTAGAAATTTCGCCCTCCACCACCTTCCATAAAGATGTCCGAATTCACCCTGTTTTGTAAGTACGCTAGGTTAAGTTAGGTTAATTTGGCAGCCGGCTTCAGCATGGCTCACTTGGATTCTTAGATAAGTCTTGTTGTGATACCATTTAAATTTTCGCACCAAATTTTCTTTTCTACTAGGTAAATGTCGCTCTCAAACATTTCGCAGATCGATACGCAGATCGATTTCTGATAAACAGGAATGACCACAACTTCTCCTACCTCCGGACACAAAATGAAGGACAGTGACATACACAAATCGTTACAGGGATGTTCGAACCTCTTAGATTGTTTGCCAATCGGTCAGTGACTGGTTATAACATCAATGATGTGCGTCAGAAAGACTCCTCTCTATATGCAACACCGCATGCCAAATATGTTCGGTCGCTGTTCAAGTGGATTTTTTCTTCCATCTTATCTTAGCAATAAGCTTGCGTTTCTCCGCAATTATCTTATTCCTCCTTGTAAGAGGAATACCAGTGTGAAATTTAATATCGCTCAAATTTACGATAGTAACGGCCTTTGCCAATGTATCGGCTCTTTGGTTAACATATATGTCCCCATTTCATTCTTGAACACTTCTCGAAGTGGTGTTTTAAATTATTTTCTAATCTTGATGTTTGTTCGCTTAGTTTTTCAGCTATAACTCCAGAACCGTTGATAATTCTCAATTCATTCTACAATTGTACCTAAGTAGAATCTGTGATAAGTATAAAACTGGTTATTGGTAATTATATTGAATGTCGACCCTGACCCAAGTATTGTAGTAAATTTCCATATGGTACTCTCTACATTTCTATGTACAACGTCAAAGTAATATTAATTGCATGCGAATTTTAAATTAATCAGACGTACATCATACCAATATTGTTGTTTTATCGTTTTATAACACAGTGCAACATTCAATCGGAGAAAGGTGAAAAATTCCAAGTCAGGGTAAAAATACTAGGCCGGAATATAAAACCCCCAAAGAATTTGGCTTTCTCTACAATTCTGCTGAAGAATGAAATGAGAAATCATCAATATAAGCAAATACTATAAAATGTCATACAATAGTTTGGCGTGAGAACGTCAAACACCTTGGGAGTTTTACTATACTAGCCATATACTATACTAGCTTTCCCGGCTCGCGTTGCTTCAACCGTACCTACAATGAATCTTCTTACGAATTTAAGCAAAACGGGTAAAATGCAAAAGCTTCATAAGTCGAACTAACACTTCATTTATGTTATTGTAGCTTAATCCCATCGGTCTAAGTTACTGTACCGTTTTAGTCTCTTTTTTTTTATCTAAAACTACGAAACATTCGTATCGCACAACTAAAATGGATTGGTACTCCCTATAATTCTATAGGAAGCATGCCCATATACGATTACAGCTTTAGCCCTTTTGTGTGGGTGGTAGTACCAGGTTTATCCCTTTTCGGCCTTTCTACTCCAAAATGTTCGAATTTTTAAAAAAACGCATCAGAAATCTTTCTTATTCTAAAATATTTACTTCAATTTTTGCTACTATACCTTTCGCCGTTTAGTACCAGTTTCATCCCTTTTCGTCCGTTTTTAATACTAAATGGTAAGAATTTCGTAAACCCTAATCGCCTTGTTCTAATTCCATATGGGCCAAGCCCGAATTACCCAGATTTTATTACCTAGAAATATGGGATTTCAAAATAACCTTCATTTGATAGTTAGCATGTCCATATCGATTTCTGCAATGATAGCATTAGCCGATAGGTTAGGGAGGTGGTATAATTTATAATTTTATTTATAATTTATTGATCGTTTTAACTCCTAAAAGTACTAATTTCCAAAAAAAACATTCTTAGCTGAAGTCTATTCGAAAAGCGGATCAACCACCCAAAGTTAAAAATATAGATTCTATAGATTATAAAAATAATATTACAACAGTTCTATTAATAAGACCTGCGTACAGATTTTTGCAAAAGGGGCTTGGTACCTCCCATTTCCCAGGTAGACGTAATAAATATTTCATATTAATACCTTGAAAGACTCGTGAAACACGCCCGATTGAAATTTTCGTTTGTGTGGGCGGTGCCACGTTCTTTTGTCTAGTTATGTTTTCATTTCCTATGGATAGTGCTACGCAGTGAAAATTGCATTGCAATCGGTCCATTAAAATCGCCCAGATAACGATTTTTAAAAGGGGCGTGGCACCGCCCATTTTTCAGCGAGACGTAATCATCTATGTATTAGTAACATAAGTAGCAAATCTCATCTTCATACCTCTAATGGCTCTTGAGATATGAACGATTGAAATTTCGGTTTGTGTGGGCGGTGGCACGCCCCTTTGTCTAAATGTGTTGTCTATGTGATACACATAGGGCCTCTGTCATACCCTATGTGTATCACACATAGAAAATTCAATTGCAATCGGTTCATTTATTTGGCCAAAATACCAATTTTTAAAAAAGGGTGCGGCACCGCCCATTTTCCGCGAAAAAAGTATGTTTTTATAAACGACCGACATACATACCAAATCTCGACTTCGTACCTATAATGGTTTAAAAGATACAGCCATTTTAAAATTCCAGTTGTATGGGGCGGAGCCACGCCCATTTTACCCCCTTGCAGTCCGAATTTCCCTAAATCCCTTCTTAGTGCGCGCCTACGTCATAAAAGAAACCTACATTCTAAATTTCACTGTTCTAGCTTTAGCCGTTTGGGCTGTGGAGTGATCAGTTAGTCACCCAAGCCTTTTATATATATAGATTGGCCTAGTACTTTCACCCCGACTTGGAATTTCTCAACCCCAAGACAGAGACCCCGAAAATTTTTCACAGTGTTAGTATCGTAGAAAGTAGTAAGCAAGTATCGTGCTTATAAAGTCCAGATCGAAAACAGCTGGTACTGTGGAACCCGAATGACACCTTGTATCATATCATATACAGAATTTTGGCATGATCATAGTCCTTGTGGTTTCATGCCCTTGTGGTGTTTAAAAGCATTGCGGTGTACGCTACTACCTTCTTCGCAACAATATCTAGTTGCCACCAGTCTCATAATGCTGGTGGCTATTATAAGTCTGATGGGATTTTGTATCTCAGAGTGAGCTATTTACAACTTCGCAGTATAAGTGTCGAGTCAATCGGCATGTTTAGTAAGAGCTTCTCAAACAGTGACGTTCCCATTCGTCGATAAACAAGTAGGTGCCGTTAGTTGTGAATCTAAAAATAGAAAGCGTGTTAATTCACAACAACGCGAGAAGCTATCCCTTACCTCATTCATGGGGTGCAAAGGGAAATTAAGTTAAGTAGACATGTTGAGCCTTGCTTACAGCTTCTGGTTTAAGAGATAATCTGAGGTATACATAAAAACAAAAACACATAAAAACAAAAGCTTCCGTTGAAATTTACTCCTTCTCACCTAGACGTTCACTGATTTCTTATATGAATTTTAGTTATTCAAACACATTAAAAATTATTCAATCAGCAGCAATATAAATAGTAGATGCTATTGTAATTAAAATTACAAATATTAGCTACAAATCTTTACTTCTTAGTAATATAACTATTAAACTAAACTATTTAGGTTGTGATTACCACATAAGTGCTAATTTTAAACACCAGATATTCACATTCTGCACCGCAGCAACACATAAAGCACTTCAAGTTAATCGCTGAACACAATCATACAACATCATTGGTTAATGCCGCACAGTCTTGAAACATTTTCTCATTGACATCAAATGAAAGTGATTTAGCACCACCCATGGAAATCTCATCAACTTAAGACATAAATCTCAAATTCTCAAATTGTGAGGTATAACGTAATTAAGTCAAATGATATTTGTGCTACCTGTTTAGCCAGCCAGCAAAAGTAATTGATCCCCAAAGTCCTGAAATACTTTTGGTGCCGCAGGAAGCAAACACATAACCGAATTGAAGTCGTACACATTTACACACACAGACCTAGTAAACCCTCGAACTCTTATCGACACACACCCTCCTTCAAATGAAATTCTCGCAGGCATCCTTCCCGGTACCATTGGTTGTCGGTCGCACTGCATTAAAAGTACATAACGTAACATCATCGTCTTTCGCAGAGATCTCGACGAATGTATTTATATAACATCGAAGCGATTTAGTGGAAGATGTTGCAAATGTTGACAGGAGCCAAACATTGATTTATGTTGCAAATGCAAAGAAAATTTATGTGCGGCAAATGGCGGCAGTTTTTGTGTTTCCCCTTCGTTTTATGTTCATAGTTATTTTGCCTATTCTCATCTAAGAATATATATTTTTTTTCTCTATAAAAGTCAGTTAAGAAGAGTGTAGTAAAAGAATACATGTCGATGAAGTATGATATACTGGACTAAATGCATTTGGTATGATGAGTTGGTCGAATGTGGTTGTTATTTCACATTAGTTAATTTTCTTTGAATGCATGAAGGTAACTAGTAAGAAAAGCATAAGTTATCTTTTTCAACCTATATCGTAGGACAAAAGATTTACCAAATGTGTCTCAAGCTAAGTAACAACTAGATTTAAATTTTTGAAATTGATGGTAACATGTTAGTTTTTTAAATATCCCAAATAGGAAAAAGTGTTTAAGACGACATTAAAATTTTGGTCGAAATTGTCTTGAAGTCATTGACAGTTTACACAGTGCAACAACCAATCTGTTGGGTGAGAAATTCCAAATTAAGGTTTTGGTGTAGGTACTGGGCCAGTATACATAGTGCAACCCCCAAATGGTTTGAATTCCCCAGGCCAAACGTTATTTTATGACCTTTTATATTTTTTCCTTATTTAAATGATTGTTTGCTTAGTTTTTCAGCTATAACACAAAAACCATTGGTAATTTCTCATTTAATTCTTTAGAATAATTGTAGCTAAGGCTTCAGAAAATATTTTCTATTAATATATCCATGTAAAAAATCAAGATTGACTAATTTTATCGAATGAAATCTTGAAAATAAATTGTCATTTATCGCCTTTTTCATAAATTTTCACCAATAACTCCAAATTTCTGGCCATATGTAGGCTGTCTCCTTCGTCGTAAGTACAAAACTCTTCTTTGCTGATAACCCTGACACAAGTACTGCACTGTACACATGCAGCGAGTTTGCATATGATACTCCCTTCATATGTATGTACAACGTATGAGTAATATTAATTTAATGCGGATTTTATATTAATCATACGTATAATGTTTCAAAATTGTGGATTTATGGTTTAATAAAATATTGTAGCAGCCAATCTTGGGGTAAGAAATTCCATGTCTAAGTAAAGGTACTAGGTCAGTATAGTAAAACCCCCAAAGAGTTTAGCGTTCTCTACAATTCTGCTGAAAATTGAAATGAGAAATCATCATCATGTTTCTTGAGTTTTAGCTGAAAAACAAAGCGAACAAACATTAATCTAACCAAAATTTTTTCGTCACTTAAGTTGCCTTCGGAAACGAGCAGAGAACGATTATGTTCTTTCCATATTTGCAGCACAGTCTGTGCGTCCTTGACCATATTTCCATCCCTGCACTTATAGGTTGCGATTCCTGGTCCAAAACCTTTGCTTTTAACCTTTGATAAAACTCGGCTTCACCTCTGTCCCTGTATTTTTCGATATTCTGGCTCTCCATATGATCATCTCCCATAGAATGTTAACGACAACGCATGACACGCCCTTCCCGAAGCCTTCAGTGGTAGAAAATGGCTCTTTCAGTTTTTTGCCTATCCTTACAGATAAACTTCGTGTCAATCAGTGTCAGTTTCGCAGGGATTCAAAACTCAGGCATGGCATCTGTCGTATCGGACTGTCGATTGCAACTGCGTAGACATTAAAAATTTGGTAAGCGAGGGTTTTTCTTTGGCCAGGGTATACTCAATGTCGTCTAGGTTCTGCATAAGGACACAGCAACTTTACGAATAAGAACACAAGTGATTTCCCTAACTAGGGCTAGTAAATTGTGTTTATTATGGTTTGATTATCTTCTAATTCACTTCTGTTAGAAATACGACAGATGGCTTATTGGTTTACGGCAACGAACAACTGCTTTTCGGGCTAAATCTAAATATCTGCGCTGGATACACTTGCGAGCCGCTAACGATGTCGTTTTGCAGATAATCGAGAACTGTTTATATAGCCCAGTATAGTACGGTTAATGAATTGTGGCATAAGTTCCGGTTACCAGGTTCGGTTTCTGGTTTGGGATTCAGTTTCAGGTTCCGGGTTTCAGGTTCGGATGCCAAATTCGTAGGACTAGCTCGGCTGCTAGATTCGTATAGCAGGTTCGGGATCATGGAGTAAGCTCGGGATCGTAGACTAAACTCGGCTACGACTAGCAGAAGCCGCTGTAGGGGAACAGACAGCAGAAGCCGCTGTGCGAGGAAAAGACAACCGAAGTCCCTGTGTGGGGAACAGACAACCGAAATCGCTGTGGGGGAACAGTAAACCGAAGTCGCTGTGAGTATGTTTTATCAGCCGATCAGAAGGAACAGATGATGTAAAAAATGTAGTCACAAGTTCTAAAAAGAACTTATGGCTTTTGGTCTGCACTGGTCGAAGTTCGGCTAGCGATTGACGAATACTGCTTATCAAGCCCTAAGTGAATGAGAATTCAAATGGGCATACTACGAAATGTTCACATTTCACCCTCGAAAAAGTGTTCTGAACTTTGTTAATGTATGAGTTATTGTATAAGTAAATTCTATTTATAGAATTTGTCTTGTTACAGTCGATCTGCATTTCTTGGGTCTTCTTCAGTAATCGTCGTAGTGTGAATATCTGATCGGTCTTAGATTTAAAAGGTCTAAAGATATACAGATAATGTTCAAGCAGGTTCAGTACGATGTGCTTTAGTCTATCACATAACACACCCGACGGCTGCTTGTATGCGTTGTGTAAACGGCTAATCCTACTCTAGCTGTTGCAAGAACTTAAATCACGTTTTTAGTCACAAAAGATATACCACTGAGATTCCAATCCAATGTGATTCGGGACCCTTTTCTAAAATGTTTGTTTTTTCTACTTTTTGGTAAAACTTAACCTTCACGGACTTCACCTATTTTCCTGTTGTTTTTTTATATCTTTACTCCCTCATCTCCTCTATAGACGATTTTCGGATTGAAGGGCACTTCCTGCATCTTCTCTTTCGTTCTATCACAATACTTGTGTTGTCATGTATACAGCGCCTTTTTGCTCAGAGAATATGCGACATTCTTTATTGTGTCAGGACTTGTCTGACTGCAGTTTTTCATACCCAAGTCGAGAGGTTGCGACAGTGATCAAAGTACGCGCAATGGTGTGTCGGGAATATCAGAATTAGGGGAGTTTGTTTGCAGTAACTGAGATAGTCGGTGGTATACAGCGATGTATAGATTCCTATGTGTTTGGTTATGAGCGTTCAAAGAACTACTTAATCGTGTGCGTACCTTGGCTGCTTAAGACGTGACTTTAAATTCTTGACTTTTGATCATAGGATATCCAGGATATGTCTCGTGAATATCGTTATGAGGGAATCTAGTTGCACTCACTTCTATGTTTCTTACCAATGCGAATCTAACCAGTCTGAAGGTGTTGTTGTGGACTGAATTTTCTGACTGCTGAATCAAGAGCATCTTCCTATTACTTTTTAGGAGTAAAATCTCCCAGAACAATGTA
This sequence comes from Muscina levida, assembly GCA_964034835.1. Lineage (NCBI taxonomy): Eukaryota > Metazoa > Arthropoda > Insecta > Diptera > Muscidae > Muscina > Muscina levida. Next base: position 102,974,050 of record OZ035880.1, read on the forward strand.
AATGGTATGGCCTGGACAGTGGTCGTACATTTCCTCCAGGAGTTCATAGAATGTAACTTAAGGGTCCTCGTGTTTGTCTTCCGTTGAGGCGTGTACATCAGCATTATGGTAAAATATTTCGTGGTTATTCGGTCAAGGACTCTTGCCGACTATTAGACCACATCCTTCAAGGCAGTTGTAAAAGATGTGACAGTTTATTTGTCGTTGCTTATTAAGCCACAACGTCTTATCCTAGTATTTCTGCTATAACTCAAGAACCATTGATGATTTCTAATTTCACTCTTCAGCAGAATTATAGAGAACGCCACAACCTTTGAGGGTTTTACTATACCGACCTCGAACTTTACCCTGACTTGGAATATCTCATCCCACTGTGTTATTAAACCATAAATCCATAATATTGGAAGGATGTGACTATGATTAATATAAAATCCGCATTAACATTATATCAATATTACTCATACGTTATACGTACATATGTAGCGAGTACCATATGCAAACTCGCTACATATGAACAGTATAGTACATTTATCGTTATTCAATATCATTAGCAATTTCCTGTTTTCAGAAATTTGGTGTTATTGGAGAAAATTTATGAAAATGGCGATAAATTAAATAAATTTGAAGATTTCATTTAAAAAAATATTTATCAAAATTAGTTTTTATAGACATATTAATAAAAATTATTAACTTGGCCTGCAATTCTGTTGAAGAATGAAGTGAGGAATCATCTCTGGTTCTTAAGTTATAGCTGAAAATCTAAGCGAATAAACATCAATATAAAGAACAAATATAAAAGGTCATAAAAAAGTTTGTCCTGAGAACGCCAAACCTTTTGGGGGTATTACTATTTCTCACTCCCATATTGGTTGTTGCACTGTGTTAGTAAACCATAAATCCATTTACGGAAAAGATCTGCGTATGTTTAACATAAAATCCGTATAAAATAAATATTACTCATACGTTGTACATAGCTAGTACCAGCAAACTCTAAGCACAGAACTAAATTAAGGGTCATCATTGAATATCATCAGCAATGATCAGTTTTCTACATATCACGGTTGCGACAGCCTATATATGGCTAGAAATTTGGAGTTATGGGGAAAAATTTAAGAAAAAGGTGAGAAATTAAATTTTTGGAAGATTTCATTCCATATAATTTGTCAAGAATTTGTCTAACTTGATTTTCTACATAGATATAGTAATCTATATATATAAAAATGGTGGCAAAAATGTATAGTAATTCATCAATTGAGAACGGCTGGGCCGATTTTGCTCAAACTTTTTTTCAGTTGTTCGTTATTGCCAGGAGAAGGTTTATGTGAAAGAAAATTTTGTGAAAATCTTCCGGAAAAGTCGGAAAATCGGAAAATTGGAAAAATCGAAAATTGCCTTTTTGTATGGAATTTTGTGTGCAATTATTACAGAATGGCTTTTCGAATAGAAATATGGAAAATGTTTGTTGAAAAATTTGGAAAATTCCGGAAAAATTCGAATAATTTAAAATTTTTTTTTTTTTTACGAAATTTTGCATATTATCGTGTGACTTTTTAGTTTTGGATGATGTAACAGTTAAAAATTTCGGATAATTATTCCGAAATGACTTTCCGAATGGGAAAATAGAAAAATTCTCGGTGGAAAACTCGTAAAATTCAGGAAAAACTCGAAAAATTTGGATTTATTCGGAAACATTTTGCACCGCAAAATGAATTTTTCTATTACATTTTGTGTGTAATTGTTCCGTTGTGGCTTTTCGGTTGGAAAAATAGAAAATTTTCAACCAAAATTTATGGAAAAATTCTAAAAATTTAAATTTTTGTTCGACGAAATTTTACATTTTATTGTAAGTTTTGATAATTTTGAATGATATAATTGTGAAAAATTCGGATAATTATTCCGAAATGGAAAATTAGAAAATTCTTGGTGGAAACCTCGGAAAATTCCGGAAAAATCGACGAAATTTTTCATTGTATTGCTTGATTTGATGATTTTGGACGACGTAAAGATGAAAAAATCGTTATGATGCTTGAAAAATTTCGGAATATTGTGAAATTTATTATGTTAAAATATTAAATGCAAAATGGTAGAACAATTCTTCTGCATAAGCATAATGCATTGGTCCGATTGTTCAAAACCACATTGAATACAATGCATTATGACGTCCACAAAATCATTATCAGAGAAGACAAGAGACCCTTTGGATGCCATGTAAGACAATTCAATGCTCCCACTATAAATGAAAACGGAATTGTTCTCAAGCTTCGGGATGGTGGACAAGTTTGACGAAATGGCTGACGACATTTGCACAGAGTTCGCATAACAACATCCAATTTCGATCTTGAAATTATCTTCTGATCAAAGACATGTGCGTGCTAATGTGTGGCAGTCTACTGTCAAAATTGGGAATACCAGCGCAAAATCGTTTAATACATGATGCATCCAATCGCGAATTGAAACAAGAACAAGACTTTGATCGAGTTGAGCTGACTGAAAGAGTCCGAATAAATGTGGCGCTCTTAACTACCGAGCAAACGAATGTGTACGATTCAATGATGAAAGTTGTTGACATTGGAACGGAAGCATTTACATTCTCGATGATGCCGGTTGGACAAGCAAGAGATTCGTAATTTCTTTGATTCTAGAAACAATTTCGTCAAGATCGCAATTAAGTTAGCTGTTGCATACTTAGGTATTGCTTCCACAATCGAACTGCACATTCCGCTGTCTTCTCACGGTTGACAACACAACGTGTAGCGAAATTGGTGCAAGAATGCTTAATCATTATTTGGAATTAATGCACCATGGCGCAAAAACGAGCATTGGAGGCAGATGGCCTAACGATGAAAAATGTTCGAGGTCATTTAACGAGAATGAGGCAACCAACTATTCGACAGAATTTTTGAACTCTTTAGATGTGCCAGTTGTGCATAATTTGCAGCTGAAGGTGGGATCGATCATGATCATTTTACGGAAACTGAATCATCCGAAATTGTAATTAAAGCGATGATCATCGAGGGCATATGCAAAGGAGAGGAAGTCCATATCCCTCGAATCTATTATTCCAACCAATCTTCCCTTCCAATTCAACTCCTCATTCGATTGGCTTTTGCGATAACAATCAATAACTCGTAAGGCCAATCATTGGAAATTTGTGGAATCAACCTCGAATTTCCCTGCTTTTCACAGGGTCAACTGTGCGTTGTTTGTTTGCGTGTTGGCAAACAGTCTTCATTGTTTGTTTTTACGCCGGAAACATATCGGAAAACATTGTTTATCAGTTCGCTCTTCACAGATTTCGATTAAATTCAAGTAAATCAGATTAAAACTTGAACTATCTGTGTTTTACTATTATATAAAGGCGTTAACTTAGGAGCGAGACGAAGTTTGCCGGGTCCAAAGTTGTATGGCAGAACAACGTTTGCCGGGTCAGCTAGTATATATTATATATTTAAGTCTTACCTACAATTCTGCTAAGAAATAAAATGAGAAATAATCAATGGTTCTTGAGTTGTAGATGAAACCCTTTGTTGGTTTTCCTATACTGACCTAGTACCTTTACCACAAATGGGAATTACTCACCCAACACCCCCAAGATTGGCTGTTGCACTGTGTAATCAACCTCCCTGCCGTCCCTAACCCCCCTCATATTTATGCATGAAAATGAATGGCTGTGATTTAACATCAGACAACAATTTTCAAATGAATTTCGTATTTGAATATGAAATGTCAGCAACATTACTGATGGCAGACGCGGAAATAAAGCATTCATACTACGTTTGCCCTCGCACCATTTACACCCCCTCCCCGTTGTATCCTAGAAATCTTGCTCTCACACATTGTAAAATACAAAGAAAGTTGCTTCTGCAGAAATCCATTGGCATTTTTTTTTTTGGCAATAAACTCGCAATGTAACACAAGAAAAGAAGAAGGAGGATACCACTTTTTATAACCGTGTGCCAATGCATGTGTCTGCTGTGGGTGTGTGTGTGTTATGGAAGCTCGCGCGTAATTGTGTGTGTGAGTGTGTCTGTTATTTATGTTATTCAAGTTTTTCCGAGTCGTTATTGGAATGTTTTCGTTTCATTTGAATTCCTTTGGCAATAGATTCTTGCCACAATGCAATTTGTCTTCAACATTTGTTTGGCGGTATTCTTGTCTATGTCTACTACGTCGCTAGCTCTTCGACTGCCTGCCTGCCACGCTTTTGGTTTTGCTTTATGATAGAGAGAGAGGGAGAAGCTGCATCTGCATACAATGCAACAACATTAACAGCAAGCAACGACGGCCGTTGATGGCAAAAGGCATTTGAACTCTTCTGTGTTGGGTGTTTTTTTTTCTGTTACTCCTTTTGTGACGGGTTTCCTAATAGTTTTGAGGATTAGCATAAGCCCTTATGGGGGCGGTTGGGGGTGAGCAGTGGCAGTGGAGAGTAGTCGAAAACTAAGTAGAGATACTACAGCTGCAGGCAATATATGAGCTTACTTTGATGATGTATTCCCCTTCGCTCACATGCTCATACTCTCACTGCTCGCTGACGACTATTACCCCATGGTTAACACACACTCACCCACACACACAGTAGAGAAGAGATAACCTAACAATCGTAGCAAAGGTATGCGAAGGCTTTGAGGCTTTTTAGCCTTTATGGGTTTTCAATATCTGAATGCTGTGCTGTGGCAACTGCGTTTGCATTTTCGATCAACATCATCGACGCGGTTATCTTTCCGTATGGTGTAGTAAAAGTTTACTCTTCTTGTTTCTATATTATGGTGAAATATAGGGTTGTCTTTTCATTCCTTTGCAAATGTCAGTATTATTTTTTAGCTTATTTCTTTAGTTTCCTAATTTTCCTATAACTTTTGGTTACCCCTCGCATTTAAACTTGAACTATGCTGAAGAAGGAGTAGAAAAAAAACACAAATTCGTGTTTGTGCTTTAGCACCAGTATTATTCCTTTCATGTCATCTAATGTGCTTGCCGTGTGCCACCACTGGCGTTTTCCCCTTAACTACATTGCACCTTCTTTTGTCCCTGTGCCAAAGTTCTCCTAAAGTCACATTCGCAATTCCAAATGTAATTCTTCAATTACAACAACGGCTTTTATTTCATTTACGATTTTTTTTCCTCACTCTCACCTCTTAACTTCTCAGCTTGGTACAGTTGTATTTTTTTTCAATTTTCCTCAGGCTTTACTAAAGACTTTCTTCTTCTTTCTATCTTCTTGTTCTAGCAGTGGCTTTTGCCATTGTTGTCGTTCAGTATTGAGCATAGTCTCACGTATTCCGCTTTGAGGCTGTGGTAGATTTGACATCAATTGATGGAATGGTATTGGTTTATTTTCTTGCTTTCATTGAAGCTGTTGGCTTTTTTTCTTCGAAGTTTCATTCAACTTTAAAGTATTTTTGTGTCACTTTATGTATATGTGTCATACATGATGGATAATCATTTAATGTTAAGTGAAAGGACCTTCAGAGGTCTACCCCCAATCGGTTGTCGTAATGCTGCACATAATGTCAAAAGGTGACCGAGAGGAGAATGAAGGAATAGAATAGGAAATTTACCAGTTTACCGTGATGTCATTTGGGATTTCTTATCGAGTTTAATGAATTGTACTACATGTACAATGCATATTGTATGACTTTATTTTCCACTACAAATATAACAAATATTAATTAGGCCAAAAAACAGTTTTTTGTGGGAAACCGTGACGGACCGATGTTATGCCCACAATACAGAAACGATTCAAGCGCTTAAGCTAATATCATCCAAGCAATTCTTGGGCTACAGCCCGAAACCATCAACAAAGCCTTGGAAAATTGGAATGGCAGAATGCGCTACTGCGATGCCAGCAGAGGCAGCCGTTTGAACGAAGTTGTTTAAAATATTTAATGCAAATGTTTTCTGTAAGTAATAAAGTCATAAACATGGAACAAAATATTATTTTGTCCAATTTCTTGTACTTTTAAAAAGAAACTTTTATTTAACTGGCCATATAAAATGAATCGTGGATTGTTCGGATACTTAAAACTTAAAAACGGCTGTACCAAATTGAATACTTTAGGAAAAAAATAAATGTGAAAAATTGTCAATAGGTAGCGCTTCAGGTAGTGCTAAAAAAAAGTTGAAGTTTACGTATGCTTAATATAGGCTACATAAATATTAATCATTCGTAACGGACAACTCTAAAATGTTTCTTAATAACTTTATAAAATCGTTTATGCATATGTTTGCTGGAGAATAAGATCTTAACGATAAGAGCTATAGAAGCCATATTCACACTATAGGTGCGATTTGTGCATTCAGTGTGGATCCGGTAGGTGGCGCTGGAGTCCCTCCGCCATCCAACTGGCGTAAGTGCTCGAAGAATACAAGGCTGACATAACCGCTACACAGGAAATCCGGTGGACGGTTTACGGGTGCTCGCGCATGAAAACGTGCAACATCTACTATAGTGGCCATGCGAACAAGCACAAGATTGGATGTGGATTTGTGGTTGGCACGAAATTGCGACACCTAGTCTCACGGTGTATGTGAACGAATAGCCAACATAAGAGTCAAGACAAAGTTATTCCACTTAACACTTATATGTGCCCATGCTCCGACAGAAGAGAAAAGCGATGAGGACAAAGACGAGTTCTACGAGAGCCTAGAAAATGTATATGACCGTAGCCCGAGCCATGACATTAAAATTATACTAGGCAATGTTAATTCTAAAATAGGCAGGGAGACCGCTTTTGAGACCGACTGATTATTTTCTCTGCGGCAAGACATATGGTAGTTAGCAGCTCAAGATTTGACAATAAAAATATTCATAAGGCAACATGGTTATCTACAGATCAATTGACGAGAAATCAGATAGATCACGTGGTAGTCGATGGAAGGCACGCATTGATTGTTCTGGACGTACGAGTTATCAGGGGTGCGAACATTGACTCCGATCACTACCTTACCGCAGTTAAGGTACGCACAAGGCTAAGCATGAGGTAGCGGACGCCTACTCCAACTACCTAACTCAACTGCTATAGAATGCTCCAACCCCTGATAATATTACCTTGAGGTGGCAATATATAGCCGACTCCATAGAACAGACTGCGAGAAGCGTACTTGGATACTCATAGTCGTCTCATGAAGATGTCTGGTGCGATGATGATTGTCGCAATGCCACAAAAGAGACGGATGCTGCATACAATGCGAAACTGCGGCCAATGGCAACGCTAGCTGTTCGTGAACGGCAAAGGGAGAAATGACGAGAGGCAACTCGTCTCTTTAGACGGAAAAAGAAAGAGCTGAGGAAGAGACAGGATGAGTGCAAGGACAGCGATGGACCTAGTGACGGTCCCGGATAACGATCTGAAGATATGGAGAGAATATTTCAGCAATTTACTGGATACCAACACCATCCCAGAAGACCCGCTCCAATCCCTGACGATGGTATTAACTATCCACCTCCGAGCCAGAGTGAGATACGTGTCGCATTATTCCGCCGTTAAAACAACTAAGCGGCTGGAGCCGATAGTCTCCCTGCTGAATTGTTTAAGGCAGATTGGGAGGAGCCTATTAGGAGCATGCATCAGCTCATAGAAATCATCTGGCTAGAGGAGAGCATGCCCGGATATTGGAGTCTCAGTCTGTTATGTCCCAAATTCAAGAAAGGAGATCGTAGTGAGTGTAAGAACTACCGTGGAATAAGCCTATTACCGCCTGTCCTGATAATGATATCTTACAATGACCATGGATTCGTCTAGAAAATATCTTTAATTTGAGTACCCTCAAATATGGGGTTATTATAGAAGTCAATCTTAGTTTTTTCACACTATTCTAATGTGGTAACAAAACTAAGCATATCGGTTCAGATTTAGATATAGCCCCCATATATGTGTGTTTCATGATATATACTTTTTTTACAGAGGTAGTGAAGTTTGATTATAATTATAAACAATAATTAAACTCTTGGCACACAAAGTATGCATATCGATGGAAAGGTAACGACATGAAGTTTAATAATTTACAAAAATTAATTAAAAGCACATTTTATTTTGGGCATGATTCTGAGTCAAATATAAAATTTGGTCAAAATGTATTTTTTGGAGAAATAATATCTAATATGGAAAATAGCGTTAAATTCAAACGGACTGGAATATCTTAACGAAATATTGGAATAATATACATAAAATTGTCCTTAAAAAAACGAAGAACAATATGTTGCCATACCTTATAACAAAATACCCAAATTCCCAAAACGGGGAAAATATGTTCCAAAATTCCGAATTTTTTACTAAAATGGCCACACTGTCTTTGTTTATGGCAGGGATGTTGAAATACATTACGGTTAACTAGTCCAAATATGTGGTCAAAAAAATATATAATGAGCTTTCACGTTGGTGCTTTGCGATTTGAGAATTTTCAAAAACAAAATTTTTTTTTTTTTCATAAATGAGGTATTTTTGACTTCCCTTGCCGGGGAACTATTTTGCTGAACTGATTCAAATTTAGCATTTAATGCATCTGCATCAACATTTCTATGAGGAATAATTAAGAAATTGCCACTTCCCGGAAGAAATATTTTTTTTACAAACGAAAGAATGTAGTCGCCTTTTTGCAAAATAACAGTTAAAATATGCCTATTTTTGGAAACTTTTACTTGCGATGCTTATAACTTTTGATTGGAACAAAATATTTGCATTATTTTTTCAGCAATTTTATTTAGAATTTTATAAGCTAACTAACGGTATAAATATCTTTAAAATCAAGGAAAAACTGAGCTCACACCCTTAAAAATACCAAATCAACCTCGTCCAAAAATTACACAATTTTTTTTATTTTCTCAAATATCTCTTGACATAAATGAGGTAACAAGTGCATGTAAGCATGTTTTTTGAAGATTTTTCGAAGCACTATCTAAATGCAAAATATCTTTTAAATCGGTTCATAAATGCACATTCCTCAAGCATTTGAAATTTTGAAACACCCGAGGTGACCAACTTTGGAGGGCCACGCAGTGGCCCCCACACCTTCTAGGGAGCCGAATATTTCCAAATCATCTCCCAAACACCTCAGCTTTAACTATTTTAAATTTCATCAAGATAGCATTATCCGTTCAAAAGTTACAGAATTAATTCCAAAAAAAACCAAAAAGGAACCACTGTGCGATGTGCGCCTGTAGTCAGAACCCCCGCCAAGCGGTAACCTCATCATTTGTTGCACAGTGTAATCCAGCAGAAAAATAATAGGCAGCAGAAACTGATGGGTTGCCGGCTGAGCTTTTTAAGTACGCAGCCGACACTCTGATAAGGCGTATGCATCAGCTTGCTTGTACAATTTAGCTACAATTGTACCATTTGTCCAGTAGGGCGGCTGCGAAACGTATAGTTGATTTTTTTTACGAAATTTTAAAATGCCTGACTGGAATATTGTGCCACTGGTTGTTAAAAGTACATGACGGAAATTTTGGTATGATCGGACAACTATTTCCCGAGCTCCAAAGTGGTCAAAGGGCAGGTTCTTTGCATATCCTTAGTACATCCTATGGTTCTTACTAGAGTTCAAATAAGGAATTCTGTTTTTTTCTCGCAAATATATAAAATTAAAATATTGACGTGTATGGGCAGCGCCTCTTCCTTTTTGTTAAGTTGGTTCCAAGCAGTCTGTACTATATGAAATTTTCAGGACGATAAAACTATAATTATGGATTTATAACGGATTCATGTAAATGGGGAGTGGCACATCCCACTTCCATCCTGGCTGTAATTCATACTGTACCAACAACACATACCAAATATCATCTTTATACCTCTTATAGTTCATGAGATACTGCTAGTTAAAGTTATAACTTTTATACCACGCCCACTGATTCGACCCTGCCCATTTTTTGTTGGATCACGAAATTTTCTGCCAAATGTATTCACACAAATTTTCAAGGCGATTGGAAAAAAATTCCTCCAAATGTAACGGTTTCAAGCATAGGGTCCATAGGTTGGGTCACGCCCACTTGATATATCAAAAATATATGTATCCTATTTTCACCACCGACCACACAGTTACATTCTGTGAAAATTTCAAAAAGATCGGTCCATCCGTTTTCTAATCTATAAGGTACTAAAAAATGCAAACAAACAAAGACAAACTTTTGACCTCTTTGGGTCATGGCTTAAAGTCATCCGATATTGTTCAAATATTGACTATAGCCGTTTTAAAATAACTTACACAATATTTCGCCCCTACAAACCACAGAGGAAACAAACAAAACCATTGCTTATAAAATCCTATCGAGAGTTTTTTTGTGAGAGATATAAATCTAAAATCAGTGTGATAATTGGGCTTTATCAGTGCGGTTTTAGAGCGGGTCTGAGTTTGGTATCCCTAATATATAATAATAGAGATTCCATAATAGACATTTTTGAATAATATTTTTGGATAACTTATTTTAAAAATTTTTCAAAAGTCAAGATACACCTTCAGCACCCTTCAGCAAGGTTCAATTTTCAACAACGTGTATGGACTTAGATTTGGGTAGTCAATAGCTGTCCTGTTACGAATTTAATACAATTATTTAAAATAATAATAATGGAAAACATAATCATTGCAATTATTCTATTATTAATATTTTAAACCAAATTAATGCAATTTCAATTTTCCATGTACGCTGCTGCATAATAAACACAATAACACTGCATTTAATTGTTCCGCCCCCCAACACTAATACTTAAATTCTATTTAATACTCTTAAAATATTAAAAATCACTTTATGACTTTATTAAAATCAAATACGTTCTTGATGCTGTCCATCCACCCATTCAATACAATACAGCCAATTAATGCGATTTTAATAATCGTTGAATATTAATAGTCTTTTTGCAGCTGTTAATTAAATGACCATTACTCAATATTAATATAATTAATTACATTTGTTAAGAGTGAGAGAGAGAGAGAGCTTACAAAACAATTCACAATTCATATTGATATGAGGCAAATACAATATGTTAACAATAATAAGAAAACCTTATAGCTTCTATGACAAGTTGCCAAACATAATGAAGTTGAAACTTTTTAAATGGATGTCAAAGGAAATCTTGTTACTTAAACAGTGTGCCATACATCTATAGCAGGGACATTTACTCGCACACACACACTTAATTTCCCCTCTAGGTAGTGTGGTGTAAGGTCGAGCGTAGAGAAGAAGATCCAGTTAATAAGTGGCTATAATTCTTGTTGACACAACATAACTTATATTGGCCTTTTACGTACAAAGTGTTAAGCCAATCAATTCATTATAGCAAAACTTACAAACTAAGGAAGGACGGACAGACAGAGACACAAGTGTACTATGCCGAAGTTCTAAAGTTGTTGTATGAGACGTTCTGCGGGAGATGATCTAGATTGTATGGTTTGTAAACTGAAATAAGTAATAAGGGAACAATTCTTCTTCTTTACTGGCAGCAACAACAGAAATTCATCTTTCAGTAGCCGCACGTAGAAAACCATTCCAAGCGCTTCGGTCTTTTGCGCTCCGTAGATAGTTCGTCATACCAAGCTTACTTAACATTTCCGTCACCTGGTCTATCCATCGGAGTTTTGGTCGCCCCCTCCTGCGCCGCCCATCGAGTTTATTGCCGAAGACTTTTCGAGTCGGAGCGTTATCGTCCATTCGTACAACGTGTCCAAGCCAGCGCATTCGGTCTATTTGAACGCGCTTGACCACGTCGATGTCGTTGTACAGCTCATACAGCTCATGATTCATTCGACGACGGTACTCGCCGTTCACGATGATGGGTCCAAATATTTTGCGGAGTATTTTTCTCTCGAAGACTCCCAGAATAGATTGATCCGCTTGTGTCATTACCCACGATTCTGCGCTGTAGAGCAAGTAGGATCAGAGTCTGGTAGAGCTGGATCTTTGTTTTTCGAGTTTTTCGAGTACACAAGGACCCAATGAAGAGGGGAAAGGACCTCCTCTCTGTGGTGTTCCTCTAGTAGATTCTCTGCATATCTAGAGGTGTCGATTGGACATGCTTCAACTACCAACCGCACTACTTCCTACATGGCTACTCACTTTAATGGACCTTTGGTAAACGAACGACAAATCATCTAGTAAGAAAAATGTATGTACACGAAAGCGACAGAAAGCATAAACGAATCGTTTAAAGCTTGGTTACGGCCTGCCGTGGCAAGATGGTTGAAACACTCGAATATCATACTGGAGATCCATGGAACGATTCCAGAACGCTCCCTCGATATTGTCAAAAGCAATTTCATAGTATACTGTCGAGTCAATCGGAATGGCTAATAAAAGTAGCAAGTAGGTAAAATAAAAATATCCTTTACAACTCATTTATAGGATGTAAAGCGAATTTAAGTTTTTCTGGGTACTCATATCACCATCCCTAGAATGGGTACGTTTGCAAGTACCCTTTTCATGGAGACCCATTTCACTAGTTCATGTTGAGAGTTGCTCAGACTGTGGACGCAGAAAGATGTCCTTATACACATATTAATTAATCTCTCCAAAACTTTCTGCAGAAAGGTTTATAGTCCTTTAGGGAGGCGGCATGAACGGGCTTTCCCGCTTTGGGTATAAAAACCACCTTAACCTCAAATCGGAGTCATATTATTAAGATCACATGACGAACTATTGCCTTATCTGAAGCCTCGCTAAATTAAAAATGGTTCATTCAGCTTTTGCCTGTCTTCACTGAGGACTTCGTATCGGTCAGTGTCCTCCTACCAAGTCAGCTTCGCAGGTTTAGCAAATTCAGCCCGTCGATACTTTAAGGAGCATTGGGTATTTAGGAGCTGTTGCATGTACCTTACCAGTTTATGGCTTTTGGTGGTGAATAGCTCTGCAGTCAGTTTATCGTCAACCGCGAATTTTTTTATTCTTAAGGCTTGCCGACCTAATTTAGGTTCGGACATTCTACTGCGTCATCGATGATTCACATGATCTTGTCACTTGCGCTACCTTCGAAGACAGGGAGAGTACAGAAATATTTCCTCCATATACTTAAAGCACACTTTGCGTGTCCGTGTAGAGATTTCCATTTATGTCCTTACAGGTTTTATTTTTACCTGTTGGTCGAACTCTCGGTCGTCACTTCTATCCCTGAAATCGTCCTTTCTTCTATAGACGCTTCTTCCGCTTCTTGACATTTGCAACAACGCGACATAACATTCCACCATCCAGTATTGGATGATTGGGGAATGTCCCTCATACCGCCAAAGTGTATGGGTCGAATACTTTTAAGCCCCGACTCTAAGTCATATGAGGTTCATGTGCACTCTGTATTTCTATTATTTCTTATGTGCCGAGTACACATGAAGAGTCCATGCTTTAGAATCTCCGACTGCGGTGAAAAAGTGCATAATTCCAATGAACTCTAAGTTTTTATTCGGTCCCTGGGATTCTATTATTTTGGTGCCTTATATCGGTTTTAGTGTCTTTATGTTACGGGAGAATAGTGAAGGCGAAAATGACCCATTACGACTGGGGGTCATAAAATTGTGGTATATGTTGTGAACTTTCCGGAAACTACTCCAGCTGGTGAACCCAGCTGCACGGGCACCTGAACGGACCCACTACTATTATGGTATATTACTCCCACATCGGATTCTTACTTACTTAATTTCCCTTTGTACCCCATGAATGAGGTATGGGATAGCTTCTCGCGTTGTTGTGAATTAACACGCTTTCTATTTTTAGATTCACAACTAACGGCACCTACTTATTTATCGACGAATGCGAACGTCACTGTTTTGAGAAGCTCTTACTAGACACGACGATTGAATCGACGCATAATACTGCGAAGTTGCTGTCAAACACCATTCGAGGGGAGCCGACAAAGAAAGAAAATTTTATTTATTTTTTTTCTTTTTTAAGATGACTGGAGCCAGGTTTGAACCTGCGATCTCCCGCATGGTAGTCGCGTGTTCTAACCACTATGCCACGGCCGGTCCCAACGGATTCACAACGGGAAATAAGTTGGCACACATGTGATTTATTAATTTGATTTTCTAATTTACCTTTAACGGGAAATTTTGTGTCACCCCTCAGCCATTCAGAACCTACCGTATGTGTGATACCTCCCTCCCACCATTTGTTTTTCTATTATTGACCACCTAGGCTTCGTTGGGTCCAGCCCAGCACCAGCTGATGAGTACTTTGGCAAGGGACGAAAGCGCTCCACGTATGCCGATATATTTTGTCCTCAACGGACTGTAAAGTTAGGTCTTCTCCACTCGCCGATGTTCCCTCCCCTCTCCCACATGTGAATTCTAGTACATGACGTGTACACCGGCACACTCCACGGTATGACATTTACACGACCAATGTGTTCTACGCCACGCCCCGGTGCCAATACCACCTACTGGTCTGCGTTAACGTGCATCGGGGCAGTCTACACTGCGACCACTTTCTTCGCCCTACCTTTAACTCAGACCACTACCCTTCCTTACCACCACATAACTTTTGGCCTCCCCTGTTGATTATTTACCTATATATCTGTGTGTCGGGAACATCACAATTAGGGGGTTGGTTTGAAGTAATTGAGAGAGTTGGTTGGAGTATTCATTAGCTATCTCGGTGGTATGCAGCTTTGTGATGTCTAGCTTCCTGCGGATTTAGTTACGAATATTTTTAGCACTACTTAATGGCGTGCGTACCCTGACTGCAACGTCATAGGCATGTCCATGCCCCTTGAGACTTGCCTTCCATCGATTACCACATGATCAATGTGGTTTCTTGGGTTTTGATCAGGCAATATTCAGGTTTCCTTGTGGATATTTTTATGCGGGGAACTGGGTTCTACTCACTACCATGTTTCTTGTCAACGCGTATCTAACTAGTCGGAATCCGTTATCGGATGAGTTGTTGTGTAGATTGAAATTTCCCACTGCTGAACCAAGGGCATCTTCACTTCCTGGCCGACATTGAATCCACTTCCATTCTGCATGGCAGCCGTAAAAGATGTCACAGTTCTTTCGTCGTGTGCATCCCTGTCTCGTCTATCGCATTTCTTGTATTGCGGTGATATCAGCCTTGTATTTGTCGAGGACATCGGCCTGTTGAAAAGAGGCACCATCTCTGTATAGAGTTCGGACATGTCAGCTGCATATGATTTAATCAGGGTCCTGATAACGTTTGCGGGGGTCGTCAACATTTGGGGGTTTCTTCATTGATTCCTTTCTTCGTGTTTTCATAATAGTTTTTTTTATTAAGGACCCCGTGCCCGATCCCTTGTATTGCCCTTCTATAGCACCGAAAATGTTGTTCCCCTTTGTTTCACCATAAAAATAAAATCTCTTAGCTTCTTCTACGTGAAATCAACCATATTTTATTGTCAAACAATTCTACATATGTACTCACTCACAAATAATGGGCTTGTATTCACTGACAATGTACATTTGTTTAAAGTTCTGTATCGTTTGCCAAACTATAGCCTAGTCAGATGTTCAGAAGCATATACCCGTACATTGGTATGTTTTTTTTTTGCAAACTCTCTGTACTCTTTATTGTATCCTGGCACGACGAAACAACTTTATGAAAGTTCATTGAAATGGTAGGTGAAAATATCCCTTAAATGTCTTTCTTAGTTTGGTTTATTTCTGTAGGGCATACACTCGTTGACATACACTCCTTGGCACACACACACACACACACAACAAATTTGTTTGATAATTTTCTTAAAAGTTGATGAAAGGCAAAAGTATGAAGCTGTGATAGTAGACGTGAAAGTTGGTGATGGTGGTGTTGGGGTGAGATGTAGCCGCTGCTTCATAAGCAGGCGGAGTGGGTTAAATAAAAGTGTCAACGCTTATTGGCAAAGTGTTTGGCAAAAGAAATGAAAATTAAATTGTAACCAACAAAGTACAGGAGACATTTTGAGATACAGCTACTTAAGAGCTTATGTTGTAATTATAAACATACATAGATGTAACATTGCAGCGGTGAACTAAGAATTTTGGTTGAAATGAGGCACAACAAATTGTATCTGCAAAGTAGCTGCAAATGCTTGATTTATAAAGAATATTAACCCTATATTTACTACAAGTTTAATACATAACACAGTACTAAATTTTTCAGCTCATTGATTTGGGATTCAATTCTGAGAACTGCAGAAAGTAGCCCAAAAAAGAAGAAGTTCTGCATCATTCGTTTTGTCAAGTTACATGCCATAATAATTTAATATCGATTTAAATTTACCAAGTATCGTATAGGCGCAGTTGTCTCGTTTTAGGCTTTTTTGTTTGACATAACTCGAGAACCACTAGTCTGATGTAGCTGAAACAAATTAAAAAAAAAAATGAGAAAATTCCTTTAAATTGTTCATATAACGTTTCCCTACACAAGCAAAAGTTTCACTTTTCCATTCATCAAATGATTTTGAACTAGGTTTCTTTTGTAGCAGTTATAGTAAAATTGTTGTACTTCGTGGCGTATGATTTACGTTGAATATTACTTATGATAATCATACGCCACCATATAACAATTTAACAAAAGTTTCCAAAACGTGACAAATCCCCTATGCGATATTTACTAACTTCAAATCGATATTAAATAATTATGGCATGTAACTTGAAAAAATGAATGATGCAGAAATTCTTATTTTTGGGGCTACTTTCACGTGCAGATCTCAGAATTGAGTCCCAAAATTATGTGTTGTACTGTGTAAATAAACAATATTTAATGTCTTTTTTCATCGATTTTTGACCGTGAAAAACGCGCAGTATAAAATGGATGTTAAGGATATTTTAATATCACAACAAACCAATGACTAATATTCAATCCACACGAAAGTGATTAACTGGTCATTGGTTTAGAGTACATGAGGCCAAGTCTTAGTGTCAAAAAATGTCTTTTAAGGTTCTGCGAAAACTTTTGCAACCACCCTCATAATGTAACAAACAAATAAATTTCGAAAATTCTTCATTATAATTATTATTTTACTAATTGTAGCCAAACTGATACAATATACTATATGTTGCTCCCATCTCTTCTATATCCTACATCTACAAATATGTAAGACCGTGTAAAGGTATTTTGGTTTGCTCCCAAATACAAACGCACACACAGGTTGCAGAGACAAATTATAGTTTGCGAACAATATTAATTGCCAATGAGTGCACAAGTTCAAATGCACGTTTAAATGGAGTACAAAATAAAGAGCAGAGCTTCGTCCCTTGTACGCACCCCTTTCGACACACACACACACACACACATACACACACACACACACACACAGTTTAAGTCCAGTCTAATTTTGTAGTTTTTGGAGTTGAAGATATATATTTTTTGGCATCTTCTTGTTCTAGGTAGTTCTCCCTAAAGTTTTATTCTTTTTTGTTATTTCTTTAGCAGTTCGTGTCCATGTACAGTAGCATTTTAGTCCTTTTCAGGGGTGTCCTTTTGTTTTGCAGGGATACTTTATGTGAATTAAATTTCCGGTGACATAAACTTAATTAGCTTTCATTCTTCTTTTGTCTATAGTTTTCTTGTTACAATGACTTTTTTTGTATATTATTCAACCGCTGCGTCCTTTTTGTATGCATTCCCCTCCTCTTGTAGAACTTTGTGCGTGGCTGTGTGTGATTGTGAGTTCACGTTAGTGCATTTGTGTTAGTCCGTGTGTTTAACTATTTTTCAAGTTGGCTGTCTCTTGTAGGACTTCATGTCCCAATTAATGATTTAAGGAGGTGAGAGAGAGAGAGAGAAAGAGAGCTGTTTAGAATTTCTTATATTCATAAGAATGTTCAGGTGATGAAAGGCATAGACATTTTATTATATACAAATGTATCTTTAAGATTTTAAAGAATAGCTTGAAACACATTAAAAATTATGTGATTTTAATTTGCAAGCAACACATCATAAAGGTAATCATAAAGGTCTATCAAGTTGTCTCGTTTTGTAGCATGCGCATATGTTGTCGTATCAGATGAAGATCTTTGCTGTATATAAAAAAAAACCGTAATGTGTGGGGTATACAGGTATTAATTAAACAAGTCTCGCTTTTACATTTTCATGAATGCGTATAATGTCATGATAGGCATCGCCAGACTGTTTAGCTGCTGAGTAGGGGTCTGTCTGTGTTTGATGGACGGATGGTTGTGGCTCAAGTTAATTTGAGTGATGAAAAGAGATTTTGATCAGTTGGTATGATAGTTTAAATAATAATTTAATAGCTGGTTATTCATGCGAGATGCTTTAATAGAATTTATTGAAAAGATTTAATTTCGCTTTAAAATAATAATCATTAAATTTTTTTTACTATTATAAGTTTACTGGTAAGGCCCTTTTGTTTTCAGGGGGCAAACTTAGCCTAAAATAATAGCTGCATGCCGGCGACACTGTTTTCTTAAAATTTCAAAGTTGATAAAAAATGATTGACCAATTCAAAGGTGTAGTAGTCAAGGTTGCAGTAACATTTCACAGTGTTTGGGCAAAGATTAATATACGATCGGAAAGTGAAAAAAAAAAAATTTTCCTTTGCATATCGTGAATTTGACATGGGAGGGTTTCTGGCATCTGTGTGAGCTAACACACTTATGTACAGACTCCCACAAATATTTTAGCTACGATTTTGAACGTCAGATTTTTTTATTGGGTTTTACTAGAATGTTGGTTTCTACAATACTTACTTACTTAGCTGGTACTTCTATGCTATCCAAGTGAATTATATACCGCACGTAGAAAAATATTATAAGCGCCTCGATCTTCTGCGCTTCTACTCCAGTTAGTCACACCGAGTTCTGTAAGGTTCTCAGTAACCTGGTCTTTCCAACGGAGTTTTGGTCGCCCTCTTCTGCGCCGTCCATCGAGTTCATTGTCGAAGACTTTTCGAGCTGGAACATTTTCTTCCATGCATACAACATGACCTAGCCAACGCAACCGTTGCACCTTAATTCGTTTGACCACGTCAATGTCAGTGTACAGCTCGTACAGCTCATGATTCATACAACGCCGATACTCTCCGTTAACGAAGATGGGCCCATATATTTTACGGAGTATTTTTCTCTCGAATACCGCCATAACCGATTAATCCGCTGTGTCATAACCCAGGATTCTGAGCCATACATTAGGACAGGTAGAACCAGTATCTGGTATAGCTGGAGATTTGTTCGAGAGAGGGCTCTGTCATTGAATCGCTTGGTTAGTCCGTAGTAGCATTTATTTGCAAGCAGGATTCTTCTCCGGATTTCTAGGCTGACATTATTTGCTTTGGTGATGGCGGAGCCTATGTAGACAAAATTATCTACCACCTCGAAATGATAGTTGTCAACGTTCACGCAGTTTCCCAAACGAGTAGATTCTTTGTTCGTTGAAACTAATAACTTCGTTTTGTCCTCGTTCACCGTTAGGCCCATTTTCGCTGATTCCTTCTGTATACCTGAGAAGGCTTGTGGCTTTTGTTGAATATAGTGCCACTCGTGTTTACTGCAGCTTTTCTCATTATCATCTCCATCACACTGTTGAAGAGAACGCACGATAGGCCGTCGCCTTGTTTTAGGCCTCGTTTGGTATAGAATGGCTCCATAAGGTCCTTGCCAATCTTCACTGAGGACTTCGTGTCAGTCAGCGTCATTCCGCAAAGACGTATCAGCTTCGCTGGAATACCAAACTCAGCCATGGCTTCGAGTAATTTCTGCTGTATCGGGCTGTCGAAGGCAGCTTTATAGTCGACAAATAGATGGTACGTGTCGATGTGTTTATATGCTCTAGGGTCTTTTTCAGGATTTGCCGAAGTGTGAAAATCTGGTCAGTTGTTGATTTTCCAGGTCTAAAGCCACACTGATAAGGCCCGATCAGGTTGGATAACACTGGCTTTAGTCTTTCACATAGCACACTCGACAGGACCTTATATGCGATGGGTAAAAGGCTGATCCCGCGGTAGTTGGAGCACACACTTGGATCGCCTTTTTTCAGCACAGGACATAATACGCTTACATTCCAATCGTCGGGCATGCACTCTTTACGCCAAACCGTGAGCAGGAGCTGGTGCATGCTCGTTATCAGCTCCTCGCCACCGGACTTGAAGAGCTCTGCGGGCAGATCGTCGGCACCGGCTGCTTTGTTGTTTTTCAGCCGCGATATTGCTCTTCTTACCTCGGCTTGATTTGGTGGTGGGCAATCTAAGCCGTCGTCGACAATTGGCGTTATAACTTCACGTGCGCTGCCTTCTGGAACCAGCAGTTGCTGGAAGTGTTCTCCCCATATGTGCAGCACACTTTGCGTATCCGTGACCAGATTTCCATCACTTTCCTTACAGGTGGGGAGGCCATTACCGTATCCATTTGCTCTTACTTTTCTGGCCTCACCTCTATCCCTGTATCGCTCTATATCCTCGTTCTCTGGTTCCTTCTCCTAAATAGCTGTGTCGCCCTTTTTGCTTT
This sequence comes from Muscina levida, assembly GCA_964034835.1. NCBI lineage: Eukaryota > Metazoa > Arthropoda > Insecta > Diptera > Muscidae > Muscina > Muscina levida. The sequence goes on from OZ035880.1 coordinate 102,994,426, forward strand.
CTTCTTATGCCGTTCCCTAACAGCACGGGTTACAATTGGCTGTAGCGTTGCGCTTTAAGCAGCATCCTGTTCCTCAGACGCTATGCGACATTCTTCATCGTACCAGGATTCGTCTGAGCACCGCTTTTTATATCCTATATCTCTGGGGTTTGCAGCTTCGCAATGTCCAGCTTTCTTTGTGTTAATCTTGTGCGCACCTTGGCTGCAACCAGGTTATGATCCGAGCCAATATTAGCACCACGGATCACACGCACGTCCATGACACTAGATGCATGCCTGCCATCAATTACCACATGATCAATTTGAGTATTGGTGTTTTGATCGGGGGATAGCCAAGTTGCCTTGTGGATATCTTTGTGCTGGAATCTGGTTCCACTCACTACCATGTTCCTTCCCGCTGCGAAGCTAACCAGCCTAAACCCGTTGTGTGACGTGTCGGTATGCAGGCTGAATTTACCGATCGATGGACCAAGAACAACTTCCCTTCCTATTTTTGCTTTAAAGTCTCCCAGAACAATTTTAATGTCGTGGCCAGGGCAGCGGTCGTATGTTTCCTCTAGGCGCTCGTAAAATGCATCTTTAATCTCATCGTCTTTATCTTCCGTCGGGGCGTATACACAAATCAGCGTGATGTAAAAATATTTCGCCCGGATGCGAATGGTGGCTATTCGGTCACTTACAGGCTTAAACCGCGAGACCAGGTGTCGAAGTCTCTTTCCGACTATGAAACCACATCCAAATTCGTGTCTTTCTGCATGGCAGCTGTAAAAGATGTCACAGTTCTTTCGTCGTGTGCATCCCTGTCCCGTCCATCTCATTTCCTGTATGGCGGTGATGTCAGCCTTGTATTTGTGGAGGACATCCGCCGGTTGGATAGAGGCACCATCTCTGTAAAGAGTTCGGACATTCCAGGTGCATATCCTGAAATCATGGTTTGCGGGGGCCGTCAACATTTAGGGGGGGTTCTTGTTTTATTTATTCTCCGTGATTTCATAATAAATTTAGTTTAAGGAGAGTGGCTTATTAGACAACCGCTCCCGATCCTAGTTTCTTGCGCTGCCAAAGCCACAAGGAGAGCCTGTGTTGAGCTTCAGTAACTTCTGTTACCTACTTCCTAAGACGCATCGGTGGTAGCATGCCGATTAGGTTACTCAACGTTTCGCCTTCTAACTCTAGCTAACTTTTAAGCGGTTGCTTTAAAGTCATTGCCCGAGGAGTACTTGGTCTAAGACCGGATACTAGGTTACATATTTCTTAACCAAATAAAATTCATACGTGACAAAAAAAAACCCTATAATTGTATTGTATCTGTTCTATAGATAAAAGTACAAATTCTTTAACACGTAGCTAGTTTCCTCATGTTACATAATTTTCATTTACATTAATCACAATTTTTACAACATAAATATTTAACTAACATCATTCTTTTCTGTTCTATTCTATTTTTGTTTCTTTCAGGTATGTCTTTTAAATGCTGCTCATCACACATTAGTTACTGACAATTTGAAGAAACCACTTAAAAACCATTTTGGCTTGGCACATTTTCACATTGCATATTCTGAGATACACCCCACCCCTTACTCTACCCACCATCCAAAGTGGCATTTTCCAGGGTCTTGCACAAGGAGAAGCCTTGATTTAAGCACTTAGCACTTTGGCATTTAGGTAAATATGTTTGCAAAACTATTTCATTATTTTAATATCTTTATTCACACCTGTGTGTGTGTGTGTGTTTGTATGAGTAAGTGTAACAACTATCACGCTGCAATTTGAGGATATGTAAGAGCGCAAACATTTCATAGTTATGTTGCAGGTAATTCTTAAGAAATATTTTAATATGATGAAAAGTAGGTTAGAATAAGAAAGAATGTAAAGCTGTGACGTTGAAGAATAAATGTAAGGCATTCATTACAGCCATTTAGGTTTAACGCTTTTGGTAGAAGTTAAGATTATTGTTAAGCGTTTTTTTTCACAGGATGCTTTCTTATGATGGTGAAAGAATTTTCTGACGATAACATTGTTGTGGTAGAGAAAAAACTAGAAATAATTTTAAAGGAATTAGTACTGGGTTTTGCGACCAGTCAGCAATACCATCCAGTCAGCAATACCATACTACCACCCATATATCAGAGGTCAACATATGGAAAATGTAATGACTAAATGTTAACTATCATAACTCGGTTGAAGATCACATCGTCGGTATATTTTGATGATTTACAATATTTCCCAAGTTTTCGAATGAAAGAATCAAAAAATCTATATTTTCTTAAATATTTTAAAATCGCAGTTAATGAGGTTACCTCTTAACCAATGATCTACTATAGGCAGTTATTGCCTATAGTTGCTATTTCGATAGTCGCCTAACTATCTCATCAGCACCTTTTGCTATGACTTCTCCACCATAATCACAAACTTTGTGTTTTTGTACCATCACCCTTAGGGATGACGGTATATATCTTTTGATACGAAAAAAAGTGTAACGCATTAAAGGAGACGAGTTAGACTCCAAGTATCTTAAGACCAAATTCGTTTCAGGAATTGAGCTATGTCCGACTGTCTGGCTGGCTGGCTGGATGGCTGGTCAGCAGGATAACTCGAGTAAACCTTAACGGATCGGTATGAAAATTTACCAGTAATAATATTTTTCAAAACGAACTTATGAGATTGTAAATGGGCAAAATAGCCCCACCCATACAAAATTATCTATTTTTGAATAAATTATATAAATATTTGAATTTGGTCAGTTTATTTATCTTGCAAAAGTAGACAAACCCTTAAAAAAACCGAAACCTTCGCCATACCCCTTCTGGTACTTCTCATACAAATGACCTAATTGGCCCTTATAGTTTTACATACATATATTTTTTGTAAGTTTTGTGAAAAAGTTTTGTAAGTGAATTCACTCAAATTTTTAGTATGACGTTCGCTTATGAAAATGGGACTCAGGACTGAATATGGACTATATCGGATCACGCTTTCTGGTAGCTCCCATACAAAATGGCCTAGTTTTGGAAAATTAATATTTCTCCCATAACTTCAAACTTAATGATAATTGGTGGATTAATTTATGTTGTTATAGGAGGCTAAACCCCAAAAAAACTAACTATTTGACACACCCGTTCTGGTACCTCCCATACAAATGACCGAACTCACCCCCATAGTCTTACAAATACATCTCATTTGCATGTAAACTGAATTCACCAAATTGTTAGTATGATGTTCGCTTATGAAAATGGGACTCAGGACTGAATATGGACTATATCGGTTCACCCCTTCTGGTACCTTCCATACAAAATTACCTATTTTTGGAAAATTAAAATTTCCCCCATAACTTCTAAACGGACTCTTGGGGGGTAATGAAAATTGGTCGATTAATTTATGTTGCTATAGGAGGCAAAACCTAACTATTCGACACCCCCTTCTGGTACCTCCCATACAAAGGACCGAACTCACCCCCATAGTCTTACATACATATCTTTCAGTCATATTTCTCGTAAGATGTTCGTATGAAAATTTGAGTCAGAAATGAATAAGGACTGTATCGATTCACCCTTTTGGTACCCCTATCAAAATTGCCTTTTTTTGAAAAATTAATATTTCTCACATAAATTGCAAACCGGCAACGATACATCCTACACCAATAAGTCAAGTTTTTGCACCACAAGCAGGGGAAAAATTATACATAAGATGAATTTCATATCAAAACTGTTATCGAAATATTTGAAAAATGACGGTACTAAGTACTTTTAAGCTGCGATTACTATGGAATGGCTTAACCGATTTGAAAGATCATGGTGCCATTAGATAAGTGTATAAGTCTGCTTTCAAACATACACTGCAATAATGTTATATTACACCGAAATTTTTTTTTTTGCCAGAAATAAAATTATGAACTTGCAAAACACTTCGAATATCAAGTCATTTTTTTCCAAAAAAAAATATTTTTAGATAGGCCTATTTAATATATATAACATACGTAAAAACTAAAATAGGGTTTTTCTTATTTTTTTTTTAAAAAAAATTTTAAGTAAATGCACCTTACCAGCTTGTTCGTGTGTTCTACAAATTCCTTGACAAATAACGGTAAAAAAGTTTCAGTCGGGCAACCCGACTTAGATATACCCTCACCCTTAGTAAAACATAAAATTTTCTATTATATTTATATAATGACACGATTTCTACAGTGGGTGAAGTGGTACATTTGTATGGGAGGTACTAGAAGGGGTGTGTTTAGACTTAAATTTTTTTCTCCAAAACTGTATCCTGCTATAGCTTTACTAAATACAGAATTTGGACACGACCGCGTTATGTCTATTAATAATATTAATCGATTTCTAAAGTGAGCGGTACCAGATGGGGTATGGCTAGACTTGCAGTTTTTTTCTCCAAAACTCTGTCCTGCTATAGCTTTACTAAATAATGAACTTGGTTACGATAGCGTTGGTTTTATTGATATTATTGCTCCATCTTAAAAGTGGGCGAAAAGGTACATTTGTATGGGAGTTACCGGAAGGGCGTGGCAAGACTTCCAATTTTTCTTTATAAAACTTTTTCCTGTTACAGCTTTACTAAATTCAGAATTTGGGTACGATCCCGTTGTGTGTATTGATTTTATTACTCGATCTCTAAAGTGGGCGGAATAATGTATTTGTATGGGAGGTAACAGAAGTGGCGAGGCCATGTAGCCCATTTGCAATACCGTAAGTAATTTTGGGGAAATATTATTTCAAAACATTTGGTTGCGTCTTTTGAAAGTTATCGTGTTAACCAGCCGGACAGTCAGACAAACGGACATGGCTCAAACGATTTTAACTGTCATGAATCGAATTGGGTTCAAAGAAACCTAGGGTCTAAAGTAACTCCTTCAAACGGCGAAAGACCTTCATCATTGGGCTTTACAAACTTTTAAGACATCCATAGAAGTTGCTTATGCAGACGCTGACGACTACAACATTCTTTTATACTTCACTAAATGTTAGCAAATATTCCGAAAGTCAACAGTATTTTTTGCGCAAAATTTATAAAGGTTAAGTCCATGTTTTTGGGGGCGTCCGAAAAATTTATAATACGATTTTTGTTCTAATCTATTAGAATTACCAAAAAAATCTGTATAACTTCCAAAGTTTAGCTACTTTATTCTGTTTTGTCACACAAAGATATCAAAATATAAGGAAGTTAACAAGAGATGCATTTACTTAAAATTTTTTTAAAAAAAAAATAAGACAAACCCCATTTTAGTTTTTGGATAAGTTGTATATATTAAATGGACCTATCTAAAAATATTTTTTTAAAAAAAAGACGATATTCGAAGTGTTTTCTAATTTTAAACTTTTATTTTTGGCACAACATTTTTTTCAGTGTTATACAGTGTATGTTTTCGAAAGCTGGCTTAAATATTTCGATACCTTGCCACGCCCACATTTTTTCAAAAATGTAATTTCTAAAAATGAGGTTGTGTTTCTATAAGTAAAATGTAGCTGTTGGCAAAATTTCATTAAAATCTGAGAGGGTCGGGTTCAAAATGTCGTTTTTTTAGGTTTTGATATGAAATTCATCATAAGTAATTTTATTTTAATTAAAAATCTATTAATTTCAACAACTCAAGACTTCAACAATATCTTGTATTGGGTGATGGTATTTATCAGTCAGTTTACCTGTACTGTACTGGTTTTATAATCAACCTGACTCTCTATCGTCTATATTCCATAAATCACCTGCTTTGTTGTTGCCATATTATTAGCTTAATGTCCTTACCTTGCTCATAACCCTTTTACAAACGCCCATCATACACAATTCGCTCACATAATTCTATTGCAATTTCTCCCCGTTTGCATAGAACGACAAACAAAGTTCAATCGCATTCACTCTTTGGTGTGGTTTTTAACCAATCATCCAAATGTTTATCAGCTTTTGGCAAATCATAACATTCGCACACATTTTGCTTGAGGCATTAGACAAACCAGATTAAACTCTCTAACGCAATTAAGCTAAATAAAACATCACAAAACACTTTGATGCCCTGTGTCGGACTAGTGCTGGCACAGGCGCTGGTCGCTTTAACAAATATTTACTCAAGCTGCCAGAGAGTACACTTAATTAGCCAGTATTTGCAAAACATAATTGTTTGTTCCGAGCGTAGTAGAGATTTTCCAAGGGAGGAAAAAAACTATATGGCCGCAAAACATAAAAACGAATAACATTAATGATATAATAAAATATTTGTTTTAATCACCATAAAAATTATTTCGTTTTCAATGTTTGATTGATTTCATCATATAGTTGTGTTTTTTTTTATTTGCTGGCGAAGGATTTACGCGGCGGAGGAACATATATTTAGTTTGTCATAATGTTTGGAATATATTGAAAATTACTGAATTTAAAAAAAGAAACGAATGAAAGTTGCAGAACATTTTCATTTTAAGATAAAGCCTTACTTGGCGGAAACTGGCTCTTTCAGCGTTTTTGCTTGCTTTCACTATAGACTTCGTGTCGGTCAGTGTCTTCCCGCAAAGTCGTATCAGCTTCGCATGGATACCACACACTGCTTTGGTATCTTTTTATTTTAGTCCTATCGAACTGTCGAGTGCAGCTTTAGATTCGATAAGAACATACAAAGTGTCGATATGCGGTAATGAAAGTAGTGCACTTGCCTTTTTGATATATCAAGTGGGCGTGGACCCGCCCATTGGACCCTATTTTGAAATCCACACAATCTCCAATTTGTGTGGATGCATTTGGCAAATAAATTCGATATAAGAAAAAATGGGAGAGATCAGGCTGTATCTTACTCAGTACGAAATTTTTCAGCTCATTGATTTGTGACTCAATTCTAAGAATTGCACGTAAAAGTAGTCCAAAAATTAAGAACTTCTGCATCATTCGTTTTGTCAAGTTGGCTGCATTAATAATTTAATGGCAATACGAATTTGTTGCTAATACGGGCAAAAACTACCATTTTTTGGTAAAGGACATGAGCTCAGTTTAAGATTTTATTTTTGATAAGTGCATTAGTGTTGCCTTTAAGAGACTAAAAACGTGATGGCCTTTAAATTATTAATCCAGTCAACTTGACAAAACGCATAATGCAGAAGTTCTAATTTTTGGGGCTACTTTCACATGAAGTTCTCAGAATTGAGTCCCGAAATCATGTGTTGTACTGTGTTATGAACTGTAAGTGATATAAAGATAATAATCGGTATGTGTTGTTGATACAGTATGAATTACAGCTAGGGTGGAAGTGGTCTGTGATATGCACATTTAAAAGAAACCGTTATAACAACCATAAAAGTGGTTTGATCGTCCTGAAAATATCACAGTATAGTAAAACCAGTACATAAATTTCAGTCAGGTAAACTGACTGATAAATACCATCACCCAATATAAGATATTGTTGAAGTCTTGAGTTATTGAAATGAATACATTTTTAATTAAAATAAAGTTATTTATGTATAATTTTTCCCCTGCTTGTGGTGCAAAATCGTCCAAAAATGTACTTATTTGTGTAGGGGTATTAATGCCGGTTTGGAATTTATGTGAGAAAAATTAATTTTTCAAAAAAAAAAATTTATTAATTTACCAAAAGGGGTGAACCGATACAGTCCTTATTCATTCCTGACTCAAATTTTCATACGTACAACTTACGAATAATTTGACTGAATTCAGTGCACTTACAAAAAAAAAAGATATGTATGTAAGACTATGGGGGTGAGTTCGGTCCTTTGTATGGGAGGTACCAGAAAGGGTGTGTCAAATAGTTAGGTTTTCTGAGGTTTCGCCTCCTATCACAATATAAATTAACCGACTAATTTTCATTACCCCTCAAATATCCGTTTGGAAGTTATGGAAGAATTATTAATTTTCCAAAAATAGGTCATTTTGAATGGGAGGTGCCAGAAGGGGTGACCCGATGTAGTCCATATTCACTCCTGATTCGTATTTTCATTAGCGTACAAATTACTCATAATTTGACTGAATTCAGTGTACTTAGAAAAAAGATATGTTTGTAAGACTATGGGGGTGAGTTCGGTCATTTGTATGGGAGGTCCCAGAAGGAGTGTGTCAAATATTTAGGTTTTCTGGGGTTTTGCCACCTATAATAACATAAATTAATTGACCAATTTGCATTACCCCCCAAGAGTCCGTTTGGAAGTTATAGGAGAAATATTAATTTTCCAAAAAAACGGTGATTTTGTATGGGAGTTACCAGAAGGCGTAAACCGATATAGTCCATATTCATTCCTGAGTCCTATTTTCATAAGCGAACATCGTTCTCAAAATTAAATTAAGTTTACTTACAAAAAAGATATGTATGTAAAACTATAATGGTCAATTAGGTCATTTGTATGGGAGGTACCAGAAGGGGTATGGCAAAAGTTTCGGTTTTCTTGGGGTTTGTCTACTTTTGCAAGATCAATAATCTGACCAAATTTAAATATCCTACGATCGTCCTTTTGGAAGTTATGAAAGAAATATAAATTATCCAAAAATAGGTAACTTTGTATGGGAGGTACCAGAAGGGGTGGGTCTATTTTGCCCATTTACAATCCCATAAGTTCGTTTTGAAAAATATTAATACTGGTAAATTTTCATACCGATCCGTTAAGGTTTACTCGAGTTATCCTGCTGACCAGCCATCCAGCCAGCCAGCCAGACAGACGGACGTAGCTCAATCGTCTTAAAAAGTCTTGAAACGAATTTGGTCTTAAGATACTTGGGGTCTTACTCGTCTCCTTTAATGCGTTACGCTTTTTTTCGTACCAATGATATATACATCACCCCTAAGGGTGATGGTATAAATATAGCCATTCTGTTTGGAAACAAGTTGGTAAAAAGGGCCGAGGTGCCGTCCACACACGCCATTATTTGACTATTACCTATTTACGAGAAAAATACAATTCCTTAATCGAACATTTGTAAAAAACATAGGATTTACGTAAAACCTAACCTTTGACCACTTTGGGGCACGGGAAATAGTTGTCCGATCTTACTTAAATTTCCATCATGACACAATATTCTAGTTGAGCATTTTTACTGTTGTTGGAAAAAAGAAGAAGTATAGAGAGATACATATACAACTGAGAAATATCTAAAAATAAACTAAACAATGTTAGAGTGACCAATAGAGTGGCCATAGTGGAAATTTTTTTGAAAAGTTAAATTTTTCGCACTGAAAAATATGAGGTTGGGGATAAAAATAATTATGCATATTTTTTTTTTTTTTAATTCCGAGTACCTCCGGGTTGAGCCCAAACTTTTATTACATTACCCATTTAGGCTGAAGTGCAGAATATGGGGCGGGAGCCCGATTAAAAACCAAAAATATGCCATTGTCTTCATCTTGGCCCCCAAACATCGGAATGCACAGTGGATCCGCTTGTATGGAGGCGCGGCCAAAAATACTTCTAATGGTAGTACAGAGCTGAAATGTTCAGCAGGGCTCTTAAAAAATATTTAAGCCAGTACAGGAATTTCAATCAGGTGAACTGACTGATAAATACCCTCACCCTATGTACGACATTGTTTTACTCTCGAGTTAATGAAATTGAAAAAGAAATTACTTATTTACCTTAAGGATAGGGAATAGGACTCTCGGTCGTATGGCCAGAAGTTTACAGACATGTAGCAAAACTAAAAACAGTTATATAAAGTTCAATTCAATATCTCTTACAAAAATAATATGTATGTAAAACCGTCTGAAGCTAATATTTCGGTTTTCCGAGGTTTTGCGTCGGATTACAAGATAATCCAACTGACCACATTCAAGTATACTCCAGTTTTTCGTTTAAATGTTATGAGAGAAATATTAATTTTCCCAAAAATATGTTGGTAATTTTGTATAAGACATCCCAGAAGCGGTAGAGCAACATAGTCCGTATTTATCCTAAGTTTTCCTTGAAAAAAATTTGACTGAAACAGAATTAGGTCATTTATATACGATGAGGTGGCATAAGGGGCGCGGCAAAAGTTTCCATTTTCTGTAGTTTTACCTGGTTTTATAAGATTCATAGTCCGCCATGATAATGTAGTGTTTCGTTTAGAAGTAATGGAAGAAATATCCATAAATAGGTAAGTTTGCATGGGAGGTACCAGAAAGGGTGGGGCAATTCTGCTTATTTACAATAACGTAACTTCATTTTGGAAAATATTAAAACTGGTAAATTTTCATAAAGATCAGTTAAGGTTTACTCAAATTATCATGCCCATCAGTTATCCTTCCAACCGGCCTGCCAGCCGGACCGACGGAAATGGGACAAACGTCTTAAAAAATCTTTAAACAAATTTGGTTTTAAGATAATTTGGGTCGAGATAATTGGGGTCGTTACACTTTTTCACTGATGAAATTATACTTACGCTCTTACCTAAGTTTGAGGATTTAATAAGAAGGCGGTTTAGTATATTAAAAACTACACGCACATCCGCAAATTTCCGCAACAAACTTTAACACTTTTATTACCTTAAGACTACGACAAATACAATGGAAAAGAGACCTATAGGGGGATCTGGGGGGAACACAACTCTACATAATCATAATGAAGACGCACAAAATAGGATCAAACAAATACGTTACCTAAAACATTAATTTGACAAGAATAACAAAACAAGTTAGTTTTTATAAATTTGTGGAGATTAAATAAATACTTTTAATTTTAAAATCCAATAAAAATAATTAAATTTTTTAGACTTATGCAATGAGCAAACCGTTTTGAAGTGCACTCTTGTTTTAAATTATTCGACCAAGGTACAAAAGTGCGAACAAATGTTCATGATTAAATTCTATTTTTAAAAAGTCCCGTTAGATTTTCAGAAGAATCCGGTTTACCATTATGAAGATTGGACATTTAAGAGATAATTTGTTTACATTTTATCTTAATACTTTGTGATTATTTTTTTGATTTTTGGCCTATGGACGGAACTACTGTGGAATGGTAGGTCAAAGTTGGCGCTCAGGCCCATGGGGCCCGGGGGGTCAAAAAAGGGGCCACTTTCGGTTCTATGATGACCCCCCAGGTGCGGGTACTCAAGTGAAAGATATTTTCGAGACGAATCCAGCGACGTATGCAGTAGCGAGTGCCGTCGTCATGAGTCTGACATTTCGCCCAAAAAAATTGAGTTGGGTCTTCTGTCATAGCATTTGGGCGATATGTCATTTTGTAGTTAGGTTTTTGGTCGAAATGACATGTTTTGGGCGATATGTCATGGTTATTTTTGGGCGAAATGACATTGGGCGAAATGACATTGGGCGAAATGACGGTACGCCTATGTTGGATTTAGAAGCGCGGCACGCAAAAATTTTTTTAAAATATTTTAAATTTAGTTAAAAATAATTTTTTTTTTCTTGGTATATTCCGGAAATGGCTCTAACTCGGTCCAGGAGACCCGTAGGAAAATAAAAATAACATCGTTGGATTCGTCTCGAAAATATCTTTCACTTGAGTACCCGCACCTGGGGGGTCATCATAGAACCGAAAGGGGCCCCTTTTTTGACCCCCCGGGCCCCATGGGCCTGAGCGCCAACTTTGACCTACCATTCCGATGTTTGGGGGCCAAGATGAAGACAATGGCATATTTTTGGTTTTTAATCGGGCTCCCGCCCCATATTCTGCACTTCAGCATAAATGGGTAATGTAATAAAAGTTTGGGCTCAACCCGGAGGTACTCGGAATCAAAAAAATCCCCAACCTCATATTTTTCAGTGCGAAAACTTTTGGATTTCACATTTTAAATTTTTTCTATATAACGCTATGGCCAGTCTAGTGACCAACTGTATATTTTTTTATTTTTAAAGTCCTTCTTCTATCATGTGTGTGCAGGCATTACATCAGGCCTTTCTATAGGAAGCGACGGGCGTAAAGTGTGGAGCGTAAAAGGTTGGATATAGAACTTTCGGTCATATGGAAATACGAGAGGTAGATAGCCTGTAGAAAAGGTTAATGCCAGCGATTGTATACAAATTAATTCAATATCTCTAGGCATATAGTAATTTTTTATAGGGTATCAAAAGGGTTTCATACGGTACCAACTAAGATGGTTGGTGAGCAAGATAACTCAAGTAAACCTTAACTGACCCTTTTGGAATTTTATCAGTAATAATATTTACGAAACGAAGTATTGGGTTTGTAAATGGGCAGAATGACCCCAGATCTTCTGGTTCCTCCCATACAAAATAATCTATTTTTGTAAAAAATAATATTTCGCCATTAACTGGTAGCTCCAACACAGATTACCAGTTTGCCCTTAATAGTTTTACATGCATATCTTTCTTCAAGGAATACCCAAAATTCAGTTATATTTTACGTAAGATCTACGCTTATGAAAATGGACTATATCGGCTGATCTCTTCTGGTACTTTCTTGGAATATTATTAAATCTTCCATAATTTCCAAACGGTTAACTGGAGGATATTTCAATTTGATCCGTTCAATTATTTTCTAACATTTAGTAGACATTTGCCACACCTCTTTCGGTAAGACCCATACAAATGACCGAATGCACTCTCTTTGTTTACATACATATTTATACCATCACCCTTAATGATGAGGGTATATATCATTTGATACGAAAAAAAGTGTGACGCATTAAAGGAGACGAGTTAGACCCCAAGTATCTTAAGACCAAATTCGTTTCAGGACTTTTTAAGACGATTGAGCTATGTCCGTCTGTTTGGCTGGCTGGATCGCTGGTCAGCAGGATGACTCGATTAATCCTTAACGGATCGGTATGAAATTTTACCAGTATTAATATTTTTCAAAACGAACTGATGGGATTGTAAATGGGCTGACTAGCCGCACCCCTTCTGGTACCTCCCATACAAAATTACCTATTTTTGGAAAATTTATATTTCTTCCATAACTTCCAAACGGTCAACTGGAAGATGTTTGAATTTGGTCTGTTTATTTATCTTGCAAAAGTAGACAAACCCTTAGAAAACCGAAACCTTTGTCACACCCCTTCTGGTACCTCCCATACAAATGGTCGAATTAACCCTTATAGTTTTATATACATATCTTTTTTGTTAGTAAACTGAATTCACTCAAATTTTGCGTATGATGTTCGCTTATGAAAAGTTGAATTAGGACTGAATATGGACTATATCGGTTCACGCCTTCTGGTACCTCCCATACAAAATTTCCTATTTTTGGAAAATTTATATTTCTCCCATAACTTCCCAACGGAAACTTGGGGCTAATGAATATTGGTCGATAAATTTATGTTGTGATAGGAGGCGAAACTTCAGAGAGCCTAACTATTTGACAAACCCCTTCTGGTACCTCCCATACAAATGACCGAACCCACCCCCATTGTCTCACATACATATATTTTTTGTAAGTACACTGAATTCACTCAAATTTTGCGTATGATGTTCGCTTTCGAAAATTAGACTCTGGAATGAACATGGACTATATCGGTTGATGCCTTCTGGTACCTCCCATGCAAAATTACCTATTTATCTTCTGATAGGAGGCAAAACCTCAGAAAACCTAACTATTTGACACACCCCTGTTGGTACCTCCCATACAAATGACCGAACCCACCCCCATAGTCTCACATACATATCTTTTTTTAAAAGTACACTGAATTCAGTAAAATTTTGCGTAAGGTTTACGATTATGAAGATTTTAATCAGGAATGAATATGGACTATATCGGATCACCCCTTCTGGTACCTCCCATACAAAATGACTTTGTTTGGAAAATTAATATTTCTCCCATAACTTCTAAACCGTCACCTGGGGGGATAACCAAATTCGGTCAGTTAATTTATCTTGTAATAGGAAGCAAAGCCTCAGCAACCCTAACTATTTGGCACACCCCTTCTGGTACCTCCCTTATAAATATATAGGATATTTACCCTTTTACATACTTATCATTATCAGACAAATTTTGCCAAGGTAAGCGATCATTGAACTTTGATTTACGAAAAAAAATCAGACAGTGCTGCTCCTAATTGTACCTTCTAATAGATCAAATTTTTTATGTTTTTGCTCTTCATGCAGACAAAAAATAATACATAAGTAATTTTATTTTAAAAATCTTTTAATTTCAATAACTCAAGACTTAAACAATGTCTTATATTGGGTGATGGTATTTATCAGTCAGTTTAACTGACTGAAATTTCTGTACTGGTTTTAAGGTACCTTTGTTCTTGACATATTTTAAGTCATATTTTGCGCCAGTTATAAACTTATTAAAAGTCGACTCAGCAGTGAATATGGATTAAATATGAATTCTATTATATTGGAAAATTAATATTTCTTCCCATAACTTTCGATCTGCAGAATGTTTGAGTTTTGTCAGATATTTTTTAACAGTAGGCAAAACCTGAACCTCATACAAATTACCGAAAGTACCACTATAGTTCAACATGTATATCTTTTTCGTAAGCACACTGTAAACGTTTATTGAACGTTGCTTTTCGAATAAAACTTAGTAAATAGAAAAAAAAGTAATTAGAGGATTTTTTCTTTAATTCTCAGTTGGTATCGTAAAAGACCCTTTCGATACCCCCCATAAAAAATTACTATATACCCAGAGATATTGAAGTCAACATTTTACATTTGTTAGCTGTAACTTTTTCTAGTTTTACTATAAGTCTTGTCTGGCCATGCAACCGAAACTTTTATAGTTGAAGGTATTTTTTAGTCAGATCACTGTGTCTGAGATTTCTGTTCTGGTTTCGGTATACGCGCTCTCTTCTCTCTTCCATAGACATTTTTTCTAGAAGAACAGGCTTTTCCTCTTTCTCCTTTTCTCCTTAAATCGATAACTCCCTGTGCGAGTTATAATTGTCTGAATTTTATGCAGCATCTTTTTCTCAGACAATTGGCGACATTCCTAATCGTATTAGGACATGTCTAAGCTTGGTTTTTTATATACAAGAATGGCCACTGCGACAGTGGTCATATAATACGCAATGTGTGTCAGGAACATTTGACTTAGGGGCGTTTGTCTTCAGTAATTAATGGAGTTGGTTGGAATAGGCGTTGGCTATCTCGGTGGTACTCACCACTTACCCCACACATGCCCCACGATTTTCATCGTAGTATACTCAAGTCGCCTTGTATAAATCTATTTTCATTCACTTCAATGTTTCTTGCCCACGCAAAGTTAACCGTTCTCAATCCGTTGAAGAAATTTTTGCTGTGTAGACTCAATTTTCCGACTGCTGAGCACAGAGCATCTACCTTACTTTACTTATAAGCACTTAATTCTCCCAGTAAAATTTTATATTGTAATTGGGGTAGCGATCAAATATTTCCTTAAGACGCTCATAAAAAAATCTTAATTTTCCTTTACGCCCCATGAATGAGGAATGCTTTTTGCGTTGTTGTGAATTAACACGCTCTCTATTTTAGATTCACAACAAACGGCACCTACTTGTTTATCGACGATTGCCAACGTCATTGTTTGAGAAGCTTTTACTAGCCATGACGATTGACGACACTTATACTGCGAAATTGCTGTCGACAACATCGAGGGGACCGGCAATGAAAGAATATGTAGACAACTGATGAAGGGAACCGAACCAAGGTTCTCCCGCAAGGTATTCGCGTGTTCTAACCACTATGTCACGGCCTTCCCATGCAGAATGCATATTAAGCTTTCTTGCCTTTGTATGTTGTCGGGGAGTATATAGAAATTAGTCTGATGTAAAAATCACTCGCCTTGATCCCGACAGTGACTTCATGCTAAGCCGCGAGACCAAATTCCTATGAATCCTCTATTAAATTCGTGTCCTTCTACATGGATGTCTTAGTGTCCTGTAGTAGATGTCTTAGTTATTTCGTCGTGGGTATACAGGTCTATTTGTCTTGGACGCCCTTAAATTGGATAAAGGCATATCTCTCTGTGGAGAGCTTTCCGGTGCATTTCCCTAAATAATTCTGTTGTCATACGCATGTTTGAATATTGTATGCATTTGAGTGTGTACTGACTATTTTAAGTCGATATTCACACAGTGCTTTGAAAAGAGACAAAATGATATATAAAAATTTTATAGATTTAAGTGTCAGAGCAGCCGGCCGTGGCATAGTGGTTAGAGCACGAGGCTACCATGCGGGAGATCGCAGGTTCAAACCTGGCTCCAGTCATCTTAAAAAAAAAATTGTTCTTTCATTGTCGTCTCCCCTCGAATGTTGTTGACAGCAACTTCGCAGTATAAGTGTCGAGTCAATCGCCATGTCTAGTAAGAGCTTCTCAACAGTGACGTTCGCATTCGTCGATAAACAAGTAGGTGCCGTTAGTTGTAAATCTTAAAATAGAAAGCGTGTTAATTCACAACAACGCGAGAAGCTATCCAATACCTCATTCATGGTGTGCGAAGGGAAATTAAGTTTAAGTTTTAAGTCAGAGCAGCCCAAGTAGAATTTTCAGAGCAACAGTTTTGTAGAATGCTGCAATATTTCAAGCACCATTTTAAGATCCTTTTTTGACTTTTCTGGAAGGAAGGACGAAAAGGACTTGTGAGGAGTTGAGATAGAGAATTAAAATGTTCCACAAAAAATCCTCGTTATATTTCATTGAAGACATGTGATATCGAAAATTCACCACAGCGATAAGAAGCGTAGATATTCCGACTTTTTTGGGTCGCTGTTCATACAGTGCTTTGAAATGAGACAAAATGGTTTGTGAAAATTGGATATATCGATTTTTAGTTTAAGAGCACCCCATGTAGAATTTTCTGAGCACCATTTTTATAGAACATTTTTGTAAATCCCATTTTAAGGTCGTTTATTGACTTTTCTGCAAATAAGGACGAAAATACATAGTCGAGATAGAGAGTTAAATAGTTCCACAAATATGGAACTTATAAAAATTATCTGGTTTCAGTGATTGAGTTAGAGTTTACTTTCATTTATAGAGAAATGGGCTGAAGTGCAGAATATGGGGCGGGAGCCCGATTAAAAAATAATATGCCATTGTCTTCGTCTTGTTCCCCAAACATCGGAATGGTAGGCCAAAGTTGGCGCTCAGGCCCATGGGGCCCGGGGGGTCAAAAAAGTGGCCTCTTTCGGTTCTATGATGACCCCCCAGGTGCGGGTGCTCAAATGAAAGATATTTTCGAGACGAATCCAACGATGTTATTTTTCCTACGGGTCTCCTGGTCCGAGTTAGAGCCATTTGAATTTCGGGGTTATACCAAAAAAAAAAAAAATATTTTTAAAAAAAAAAATTTGCCTGCGGCGCTACTACACCCAACATATCCATTTCTACTCTAATTTCCAAAAAAAAAAAATTTTTCCGAAATATACCAAAAAAAAATTATTTTTAAAAAAATAGAGCGATTTTATTTTTAAAAAAATAGAGCGATTTTTTTAAAAATAATTTTTGCCTGCAACGCATTTTCGCCCAACATATCCATTTTCACTCTAATTTACAAAAAAATAATATTTTTCCCGGAATATACCAAAAAACATTTTTTTTTTTAAAAATCGCACGATTTTTTAGAAGCAAATAATATATTTATAATTATATATTTTTAAAATTTTTCTAAATTTTTTCCACTTTTATCCTTTTTTTAATCAATTTTCTTTTTTCAAATATTTCTCTTTAGACTTTTTCTTAAATTTTTTTAAATTTTCTTTTTAGAACCTTAAAAAATTAAAAAAAAAATTTAAATTTTCACACATTTTTGATGACATTTCATTTTTCTATGGAATTTTACAATTCATTTCCTTAAATTATTCTAATTTTCCATGATTTTTCACCATCTTTTTAAATTTTTTACGGGGTTTTTCAGAAAAAATTATTTGTTTTTTAAAAATCGCGCGGTTTTTAGATTTTCTATTTTTTTAGAATTTTTCAATTTATTTCCTTAAATTTTTCTAACTTTTTCCCTGATTTTTGTCAATTTTTCAATTTTTTTTGGTATAACCCGGAAATGGATCTAACTCGGTCCAGGAGACCCGTAGGAACTTAAAAATAACACAGTTGGATTCGCCTCGAAAATATCTTTAATTTGAGTATCCACACATGGGGGGTCATCATAGAACCCAAGGGACCCCTTTTTTTGGCCCTCGGACCCTCCGGGCCTTAGCGCCAAATTTAACCTCGATTTTCGTGTTTTGGGGCGTATTTGGGGTGGGGAGGAATTTTTTTTTTTTGGGGTCCCGCCCCATATTCTTTACTTTTGCCGAGAAATTTCCATTGTGTCCGCTTAGGGCACACACTAAATCGGTGTCTTTTGCATTAAAGGTAAATTTATTCATAATACTCTTGTTTTGTACATGCTGATGATATAAAAAAAAACATACATATGTATGTATGTGTGTGAAATAGTATTTAAAACATCGCAAATTGTCTGTATAACCCAATATTTTTTGTTGTTTTATTGACAACACATACACATAAATAACAAATATTTTGTAAACAATAAAGTAACACAACTTAATAGAAGTTCATTTAGAACATCTATCATCACAAATTTGTTACCCAGCATAATATAGATACATTTTTCCAATACTTAATACATAATTCATTCTGTCTGAAGAAGTGACCAAAATTTGTCTTTTGAAAAAGACAGCAAAATGTTATCGCAAATATCATACAAAGGATTTGTCTGAAATTTAGCATCACAAATGTTATTCGTGTGCCAAATCATTAAAAATGTTATGATGAATCGACTTTATTAAAATCAATGCAGCGGAGTGCATATTGAAAAGCGTTCGGGATGTAGTGAAAAATTTGGTTGGTTCTGGTCGGCCGTCAATGTCTTAAAGAGAAGTTAACATCGCTAACATCTAGGAAATTATATCCTGAAATCGTCTAATAAGTTTATGAGTCATGTACGCTTTGATATCAATTTGGATCCCACATTTCATTTATTTATTTCTTGATAAACAAAGCAAAAGTAAACTTCCTTAATCGCAACGCCTGTAAACTGTTCATATATATCTTTAAATGCTTTCAATCTTCGCTGTACCCAAATTTTCATATACGAAAATACAAAACATATCGCTTTAGGCTTCCATAGAACTGTGAGTTCTTATACGATTTAGCATTCATTGCTGGGTTAGCAACACTACACAAATCTGACACGATTGTTTGTGTAAATTTCACGAAAAAAAAATGCAGCTATGTTTGCATGCATGTGACTATGAGTGTTTACAGAACATAACTATGGGCAAATATGCACTATTTTCATTCACAATCGCTATTGCTTTGATGTCTGACAGACACAATTTATGTTTTTATGGCTTTTTGACTTAACAATTTGATTTTTTTCGCGCAGATTTGTTTCTGATAAATATGCCAGGAGCAAATATGGCACATACTAGTTATTTATATACGCGCATATCGGCATATGCACTAGGGTGAACTATTGAGAAAAAAGAACACACACGCTAAAACCTGTGACAGTAAAAGAAAAAGAATATATCTTTTGTACATTTTTCAGTAGTTTCCTTAAAAAAGAGGCTAATCTTATTTCAACTTCACATTTCATGAATAAGATATTGGAAAGCTTCCTTCATTTGTTAAAACGCTTTCATTTTTAGACTTAAAATACGGAATTAATAGTTCTACGACGAATCCGAATGACGGCTGTTTGAGAAGCTATAACTAGTATTGACTACTAAGATGTTGCTGTCGACAACATCAAGGGGCAGCAGATCATTGTCACCCTAATGTGCCTCTGAATTAGAGATGGGCACTCGGCACGTGATTGGCGTGAATCACTTGAATCACGCGTGATTCACGCGTGAATGTGAGTAAGTTGGAAATTTTCTCACGTGAGCGTGCATGAACGTGAGCATCAAAAATATCTTCTACGCTACTCACGCTAATCACGCAAAGCAAAAAAAAAATGCGCTTAACACAAAACTGGTTATTTGAATTTGTCATTACATTGATAAATATCTAAATTTTTGTGTGAATGTTTTAGGAAATCGAGACTTTATTCGTTGTTATATTATAATATAAAATAATATACATAATATATAATAAAAAATAATAATATTACAATATATAATGTTTAATAATATTTGTATAATAAAAATAATATATATATGTAAGTGAACTACGGTTAAGTGCACATTGCATAAATGCAAAAATCACATAAGTGGACTGGAACTTGAAGCCATTAGCCTTTTTTAAACGTTTACATACAAAAATACACGGATAAGTGCAACACGCATAAATGCACAACTTTTGCTAACGTGAAAGTAATTTTTTAGTACAATTTTGCATGCATAAATGCAAATCTCCCATACTACATAAATGTAGATTATGATTTAGAGAAACTGGAGAAAAAAATATATAAGGTTGGAACAGAAAACACGGTCCAAAAAAAGGTATCAGACTTTTTCAGCACACGTGGTTTAGATGAATCGAATTGAGTGCAATTTAATATGTATTTTGCAAAAAACAATGGTGCAAAATATGATTGCAATGATTCATTAACATCTCTAATTTGGGCACAGATCTGAATATTTTTAATTTTTTTGTATGAAATATGAAAAACACTAAAACAATGAAAGTTACGTTCTTTAAGTTCCGTCCAAACTGAACTGGTGTAACAGATTAATAAAAATAATCTAATATTTGTATAAATGCAATAATCGTGCACTTATGCAATTTTTGTATATATGCAATAGTTGTGTACTTATCCGAGTGTTGTATAAATGCAAAAACCGCATAAGTGCACAAAAAGTCGCGCGAAAACCGATGTGCACTTATCCGTAGTCTACTGTAATAACACTATGTGACAGTCATTTGGAACTTGAGGAGTGACCTTGTGCATGTTGTTGGTCTGGTCGAGTACAACATGACCCTATATACCAAAGTTTAATAACACCCCCAATGTCTTGACTTACTCTCTTATTAATTTTTTCCATGAATGCTGCAGCGATATGGCCGGTAAATATAGTAAAAGGTCCCACAAAGGTTTTCTAACTTTAGAAAAGCGTTACGAAGTTAACTAAATGCCTACTATGCTCGCTGACTACTGCTTGTATATTTTAGAAGACTGCTAGGATATTCAGCATAAAATAAAGAAATAACATTATTAACTAATAGAAAATACATATTTGTTCTTCTTATTTTACATGTTTTAAGCTCTTCAAGTATCGGTTATTGTATTTAAAAATGATTCTGTTAGATCTAATACAATTTTTATAACATACTAGTGGGCCCGGCAATGCCTCGCTATTGCATATTAACCTTGAGCGGAATAAAAGCGGAATACCTTTCATCCAAATCGGTCCAGCCGTTTTCGAGTCCATACGTTACATACATACACACATCCTGTTTTATATATATAGATATGCAAAATGTATTTTAATGCAACATAAGAAAAGGAGAAAAAATTCAAATTACTAAAAAACTGTGCCTGATGTAAAAATCTGATAACATATTTGAAATCACGATATTTATAACTATAGGAATCACAATTCAGATACCCAAAAAAATGGAAAATATTTTTTTTAATCTATTAAGATAGCTTAAATAGATTTTAACTTTTTAAAATCCTTTCAAAGATTGCTCAAAGTCCAACAATAAGCAAATACGTTTTATGGTACGAAAAACTTTGTAAAATTTGCTCAGAAGAAATGTGTGAACCAAAAGTCATAACTAAATTTAAAACATCGATCCCATGTAGTTCGGCTGCAAGTGAATAGGGTGTTTTCTACGTCAGAAAGAATATTAGAAGAAAAAAAGTCGTTTAAGTGATGAAAATGTTGCTAAAAATTTTATTTTTACACAAAAATTCTTAGAATAATTTTTATTGTAAAATAAAATAAATAAAATTATTATATTTTTTTTTTGATGTTATGTATTCATGAGTTCTTTAATTTCTTTATTTCCATATTAATCTATTATATTTTTAAAACTTTAAATGTATTATATAACAGAAGACACATAACACAGTTCAACAGTGAAAAAAAAACAAGATTGGTATCCAATTTTTTTTATGGACCCCAAAAGATTCTCAAAATCAGTGAGCCCCTTGGATAAAGTTGTCATCAGTTTTTGTACAACAGCTAACAGATACTTCTTGATAGCGCTAAACTATATTCGGTAATAATGTAGCTGCGAGTTTTGCGCACAAATATTATAAAAAATGTATTCCAAAAATTTTACTTATTTCTGCATACTTTTTAAAAAAATTGTTTTTGTTTTCACTTTTTGCAATATTAATTTAAAGGAGTTCAAATTTCGTGAACATATCATTACAATTCGATCCTTACCCTTAATTGCTCATAAAGACTACTAAGAGACCGGTTTTTCGTACCTTTCCGCACATATAAACCAGTAATGTGGTTGAATATCAACAGTTTTAAAATTTCTCAGTGGATTTGAAAATAGAGACTGTTGTCTTTCCATCGTATAAATATATATATATTTATATCTCGTCATATCGTTCTGTTTTGCCTCGAAATTGCAAATTTTTTTTTTCACTGTTTTTTTAGTTTGAAGAAGTTTGTAGCAACTATTTTCTAAGGACACCCTTATGTTTACTATTTTATTCACAAAATACATGCTTTCGTGAATGAAACGCATACCTGTTTGTCAAAATCGGTTACCAAATAGTTAAGTTATTCATCGAGAATCTTTTGGGGTCCATAAAAAATTGGTCAACAATCTCGCCAAACTGAGTATATGGTTTTATTTTCCTTCTACAGTCTAATCGAACCTATACTCTCAACTTCTTGTATTTATTTTGCAAAAAGTCTTCATTTGTTGCATAGTGTAATTATACAAACATAACAATAACATTTTATTTGGCGTGATTGTCGTGATTCACGCTCACGTGAACGTGCGTGAGTTAAAAATTTACTCACGTGAGCGTGCGTGAACGTGAGTAGCGAAAAAATTTTTGAGCGTGAGTGTGAGTGATTGACAATTTCAATCACGTGAGCGTGCGTGATCGTGAGTGAAATTTACTCACGTGCCCATCTCTACTCTGAATATGCTCGGCTGTATTGGTGTATGGGAACAGAGTTTATGAAACAGCTGCCTCCAACACTCTCAAAAGTAGTTTACCCTCTGGAATTTTTGAATTAGGCATGAAAAAACATGTGTTGTATCAACATATTTTGCTTAAAATAATGATGTAACACACAAACTGTTTCATTTTCACTGTGTGACAGTTAAAAGGATACATGGGGTTTGAACATCAATTTATATTTGTGGGGTGTGGGGTTAGTGTTGAAGGTTTTTGTCCCACAAAGCGTATAGCTAAAACGTATTCTACAGAAAATTCATAAATTTGAGGTCATCTGCGACATAGCCAGTGCAGAAATTTCAGTTAAGTGAACTGACTGATAAAAACCCTTATCCTATATATGATATCGTCATATGATATAATTCGCCAACAATTGTTAAAAGTTAAATTCAATATCTCCGAGCTATGTTTATGGTCATTTTGTCATATGGTCATTTTATATGGAAGTATCGAATGCGTCTTTTTGGGTACTAACTGAGAACTAAGGGAAAATTCGTACAAAAATCTCAAAAGAATTAATAGATTTTAGGAGGACCAGATCACACTACACACCGAGATCTGCTGATTCATTGTGGTTGTCCGTCCGAAAAAAGAGAAAGGGAAGGGGGATGAAAGGGGGGGGATAGAGAAAGAAGAGAAAATTGTAGGTACCCTAGTCGTCATCTTGGTCCAGTTAGCCATGGAAAGAACATATTAAATCGTTTTCTTGGACCGAGGAGAAAGATTCTAGGTCTTCTATATAACTTTCCCTTTAGTATTTTACCTTCTACATTCAAGAGAGGGGCAAGTTCTGTAGGTAATTGGACAGAATAACCTATGCTTAAGTTTCAACTATGAATACAAAATATTGGACCGGCCGTGACATGACGG
The DNA here is from genome assembly GCA_964034835.1 of Muscina levida. Taxonomy (NCBI): domain Eukaryota; kingdom Metazoa; phylum Arthropoda; class Insecta; order Diptera; family Muscidae; genus Muscina; species Muscina levida. The sequence continues at coordinate 103,018,237 of OZ035880.1, forward strand.
TTAGAACACGCGGCTACCATGCAGGAGATCCCAAGTTCAACACCTGGATCCAGCCCTCGAACACAAAAAAAAATTCGTTCATTGTCGGCCCCCCTCGATGTTGTCGACAGCAACTTCGCCGAGTCAATCGGCATGTCTGGTAAAAGCTTCTCAAACAGTGATGTTCGAATTCGTCGATAAACAAGTAAGAGCCGTTAGTTGTGAATGTCCAAAATAGAAAGCGTGTTAATTCACAACAACGTGAAAAGCTATCCCATACCTCATTCATGGGGTGTAAAGGGTATAAAGTTTTTATTTTTATTTTTTTATTCGAAATATTAAAATTAAACTGTTAACAACTTTTTGAGAAGTTTCCTTCAGAATTTATTGGGAAAATATTAAATTTCGGGAAATTGGCTAATTTGTATAGGAGGTACCAGTCTGGGCAGCACAAGGTGTGAGATTGTTATTCGTAAGTCAACAGTTAATAAACCTTTACCATGTGAAAAATTTGATTAAATTCCGATTACTTACAAATGAGACGTCCATTTGCTACTATCAGGGCAATTTCGGTCATTTGTAAGGCAGGTACCAGAAGGAAAGTTTCAAATGGCTCGGTATTCGAAGGATTTGTCTGCTAAAACTGACTAAATTTAATTATCCTCCAGTTGTTCGTTTGAAAGTTTTGGTCCAAAAAGTCAAAAAATAGGTTATTTTGTGTGGGGGGTACCAGTAGGTATAGTCCATATTCTTTCCTGAGTCAAATTTTCGTAAATTTTCATTGTGGCGGCCCTTGCCAACGTATCGGTCCTTTGGTTACCATATATGTCCCCATGTCCTGGAACCCATGTAAGGGTAACCGTCTCGCTATCTCCTCAAGAGACGACCAGCATTCTCGAACATTTCTTGAAGTAGTGGACACGCTCTCCAGGGATCTGATAGCCTCTTTACTATCAGTAAGAATATGAATATTGCCGCCCAATATCCCAAGATCCTGAATATTTTCCTTGCCTCAATTTCCGGGGCTAACTAGTTTAGGATCGCAAACAAAGCCTAAGTTGGAGTAGTTCTCATTTGGGATGCTCTACCAGACTGCCGTTCCATAGAATAAGATTGGTTTAATAACTGGGCATTTTGGGGCAAATTCCCCAATTGATGCCGTTTGCCCTTTTGTAGCAGTATATAACCTTTGTCGCTTTGCTATTACTGGTCTGAGTGTTCAGATTCCAATTCAGTTTACAGTCCAATATTAGGCCAAGGTATTTGGTACTATCAGAGAGTGTAAGTGCGACTCCAATAAAATTGGGTCTGCCAAATTGAAGGATTTTGTATCTCCATGTAAATAGCACCAGTTCCGTTTTACTCGGGTTTACACCCAGTCCACAGTCATGACACCATTTTAAAAGAAGTTTCAGTGCAGATTCCAAAAGCTCAGAGAGTAGTTTAGGATCCTTGGCGGTGACTATTAGTGCCACTTTGTCCGCATGTGCGACGGGTATGCAGCACATTTTTTACATCGTACTCAGAAGAGTGTTCATGTTGAGATTCCATAGTAGTGGAGAGAGTACGTCCAGACTGGATCCAATGCGCCTAAATTTTAGTAGTTTATCAACTGATGTGATGACCACTGGGTTAATCTCCAGTTGTTCCATTGAGTCAATAAGGAAACTTTTAATTGTAATACTTTTTTTATAAGGACCAGTTTAGGTTTACTCGAGTTTTCTGCCTACCAGCTTTTTACTAGACCTGATTAAACTGCAAAGTTGCTGTCGACAACATCGAGGAGGCCGGCAATGAAAGAAAAATGTAGATGACTGGAGGCGAGAATCGAACCCGGAACCTCCCGCATGCTAGTCGCGTGTTCTAACCATGTTGCCACAACTGGTCCCGGACTCGATACAGAATTGTTTATTTTTTTTTTTAGGCTAAAAAGTGACATGCAATTTGAGGTCAATTAGCGTGGACTCTGAATTCATATAAGTCCCATGGTTTCTTGGAGAAATTTTCTTTGAATTTTTCCATAGATTTAGTTTTCATTATACACTTTGTTGATGTTTTTCCACCAAAACGAATACAATATATTCAAATGAGCTTGAAATCTCATATGGGGCCTGTTCTAGGCGTTTGTGCCTGCCTTGGTTATTATGGCATATCTAAACCACTACGGTTGGAGGGTCCATTCGTATGTATAACTATTTGGTACTTGTACGTAAACCACCCGATAGTCACCATTACCTTTAAACTTTAATGAAAATAATAATGCGTACCAGTTTTATGAAAAGTCCTTGAGACAGCTATTGTTGTCGAAAACATTATAATAATGTCGTTAAGATATTCCTGTTTTCACACTTTTCACTTTGCTCCTAACAGTTGATTGGGGAACAAATATTTAACTGTATCATGTCTAAATAATAATAATAATATCGTCCTCTTTATTATAGCTGTCATGGATGTTAAAGACAAAAAGTTAATAATAGTCAACATCTAATGCCGTAGCTGTAGTACTAGGACACGTATGGGCAACATTTTTTTATATAATTCCACATATAGAATGTAGTGGAGAGATATTTTGTTTTTAACATTAGTTTAGGTATACGAAGTGTCGTATTAAGAAGTTCATAAGACATAAAAATTATATAAAACTGTCGATCAATACTATAATAAGGGTGTCCCAACAAGAACGCAATTTTTAAATCTGGCAACATTCGAAGTGTCATTGTTTGATATTTGAACAATTGTTATTGTTTGCTAGTAGAAGGTACGAGGTTAGTAAAAATGGAGCGCTACACGAATGAACAGCGCATTCTCATTGTGAAATTGTTTTACCAAAATGGTGAAAGTTTTGCGGCTACAGTTCTCAAATTACGATCAATTTGGGGTCACAATAATGCTTCAAAAGAGTCAACTGTAAAAAGATTAATGAATAAATTTGTCGAAACTGGGTCTGTTAGTGATGTAAAGACAACAACGCGCCATCGAGGTCGATCGACCGAAAATGTCGCAGCTGTACGTGATGATGTCGCTCTAACTCCATCCACCTCAATTCGACACCGAGCTCAGCAAATTGGTGTCTCCAAATCCACTATGCAGCGATTCTTTGGGGTTTTTTGAAGTCGATGGTTTACGCGAATAAGCCGACGACGACTCAAGCCTTAAAAGAGGAAATTGGACGCTGCATTAATGAAATACCGCAGCATTTATGCGAAACGGTCATTGAAAATTTCATTAAAAGATCGCGTGCATGCCAGCAAAGCCGCGGCGCCCATCTGCACGATATATTGTTCCATACATAACCTCATTCTGTCTACTTTACGATATAATAAAGTTTCACGATTTTTTTTTAAATATCTGTGTTTTATTTAAAATTTAAAAAATTGCGCTCTTGTTGGGACACCCTTCATGCATACAAAGTTAAATTGACTCAGGAACTGAAGCCAGCTGACCATGGACAGCGAAGGGAGTTCGTTAATTGGGTATTGGAGAGGCAACATGAAAATGCTGATTTTGCCGCTAAAATCATCTTCAGTGACGAGGCCCATTTCCATCTTGATGGCTTCGTCAATAGCCAGAATTGTCGCATTTGGGTGAGGAAAATCCTCGAGAGATTCACGAGAAGCAAATGCATCCTCAACGTGTCATTGTGTGGTGTGGTTTTTGGGCTGGAGGAAAATGAGGCAGGTCAAGCGCAAACAATCAATGGTGTTCGGTATCGTGAAATGATAACCAGTTTTTTCTTGCCTCGAATTGAAGAAATTAATGTGGAGGGCATGTGGTTCTAACAAGACGGTGCCACATGTCATACAGCCAGGGAAACAATTCAATTGCTGCATCAGTCATTTCCCGGTCGTGTTATTTCGCGTTTTGGAGATCTGAATTGGCCGCCTAGATCGTGCGATTTAACACCATTAGATTTTTTTCTTTGGGGTTTTTTGAAGTCGATGGTTTACGCGAATAAGCCGACGACGACTCAAGCCTTAAAAGAGGAAATTGGACGCTGCATAAATGAAATACCGTAGAATTTATGCGAAACGGTCATTGAAAAATTCAATAAAAAGATCGCGTGCATGCCAGCAAAGCCGCGGCGGCCATCTGCACGGTATATTGTTTTTAAAATATCTGTGTTTTATTTAAAATTTAAAAATTGCGCTCTTGTTGGGACACCCTTTATAAGGACAGTAGTAAACACAGATAGTTAAAATTTTAATGTGATTTATATGAATTTAATCGAAATCAGTGAAGAGCGATCTGATAAACAATGTTTCTCGATTTGTTTTCCCGCACAAAAAGGAACAATGAAGACGGCGGAGTTCCTGGCACATCTAGAAAGTTCAAAAATTCTGTCGGATAATTGGTCGCCTTATTCTCGTCGGTATGCTACCACCGATGCGTCTTAGGAAGTAGGCAACAGAAGTTACTGAAGCTCAACACAGGCTCTCCTAGTGGCTTTGGCAGCCCCAAGAAACTAGGATCGGGAGCGGTGGCCTAATAAGCCACTCTCCTTAAACAAAATTTATTATGAAAACACGGAGAATAAATATAACAAGAACCCCCCCAAATGTTGACGACCCCCGCAAACGATATAAGGACCATGATTTAAGGATATGCACCTGGAATGTCCGAACTCTTTACAGAGATGGTGCCTCTATCCAACTGGCGGATGTCCTCGATAAATACAAGGCTGACATCACCGCCATACAGGAAATGAGATGGACGTGACAGGGATGCACACGACGAAAGAACTGTGACATCTTTTACAGCTGCCATGCAGAAAGACACGAATTTGGATGTGGTTTCATAGTCGGCAAGAGACTTCGACACCTGGTCTCGCGGTTTAACCCTGTAAGTGACCGAATAGCCACCATTCGCATCCGGGCGAAATATTTTTACATCACGCTGATTTGTGTACACGCCCCGACGGAAGATAAAGACGATGAGATTAAAGATGCATTTTACGAGCGCCTAGAGGAAACATACGACCGCTGCCCTGGCCACGACATTAACATTGTTCTGGGAGACTTTAATGCAAAAATAGGAAGGGAAGATGTTCTTGGTCCATCGATCGGTAAATTCAGCCTGCATACCGACACGTCAGACAACGGGTTTAGGCTGGTTAGCTTCGCAGCGGGAAGGAACATGGTAGTTAGTGGAACCAGATTCCAGCACAAAGATATCCACAAGGCAACTTGGCTATCCCCCGATCAAAACACCAACAAATCAAATTGATCATGTGGTAATTGATGGCAGGCATGCATCTAGTGTCATGGACGTGCGTGTGATCCGTGGTGCTAATATTGGCTCGGATCATTACCTGGTTGCAGCCAAGGTTCGCACAAGATTGAGCAGAGCGAAAAACTCACGTAACCAAACACAAAGAAAGCTGGACATCGCGAAGCTGCAAACCCCAGAGATAGCTACTGCCTACTCCGACCAACTCTCCCAACTTTTACGACACAACGCCTCTACTTCTGACGTTCCCGATACACAGTGGCAGCATATTGCGCATTTCATGGCAACCGCCGCAACAACCGTGCTAGGATATGAAAAGCGGCGCTCAGACGAATCCTGGTACGATGAAGAATGTCGCATAGCGTCTGAGGAACAGGATGCTGCTTATATGGCAACGCTACAGCCAATTGTAACCCGTGCTGTTAGGGAACGGCATAAGGAGAAAGTAAAACGGGCGAAACAGCAATTTGGGCAAAAAAAACGTCAGATGAAGGAACGGGAGATCGAGGATATAGAGCGATACAGGGATAGAGGTGAGGCCCGAAAATTTTACCAGAAAGTAAGAGCAAATGGATACGGTAATGGCCTCCCCACCTGTAAGGACAGTGATGGAAATCTGGTCACGGATACGCAGAGTGTGCTGCACAAATGGAGAGAACACTTCCAGCAACTGCTGGTTCCAGAAGGCAGCGCACGTGAAGTTATCACGCCAATTGTCGACGACGGCTTAGATTGCCCACCACCAAGTCAAGCCGAGGTTAGAAGAGCAATTTCACGGCTGAAAAACAACAAAGCAGCCGGTGCCGACGGTCTGCCCGCAGAGCTCTTCAAGTCCGGTGGCGAGGAGTTGATAACGAGCATATACCAGCTCCTGCGCACGGTTTGGCTTAAAGAGTGCATGCCCGACGATTGGAATGTAAGTGTATTATGTCCTGTGCTGAAAAAAGGTGATCCAAGTGTGTGCTCCAACTACCGCGGGATCAGCCTTTTACCCATCGCATATAAGGTCCTGTCGAGTGTGCTATGTGAAAGACTAAAGCCAGTGTTATCCAACCTGATCGGGCCTTATCAGTGTGGCTTTAGACCTGGAAAATCAACAACTGACCAGATTTTCACACTTCGGCAAATCCTGGAAAAGACCCAAGAGAAACAGATCGACACGTACCATCTTTTTGTCGACTATAAAGCTGCCTTCGACAGCCCGATACGGCAGAAATTACTTGAAGCCATGGCTGAGTTTGGTATTCCAGCGAAGCTGATAAGTCTTTGCGGAATGACGCTGACTGACACGAAGTCTTCAGTGAAGATTGGCAAGGATCTTACGGAGCCATTCTATACCAGACGAGGCCTAAAACAAGGCGACGGCCTATCGTGCGATCTCTTTAACATTGTGATGGAGATGATAATGAGAAAAGCTGCAGTAAACACGAGTGGCTCTATATTCAACAAAAGCCACATGCTACTCGCGTACGCTGATGACGTAGACATCATCGGTCGAAAACTGCGGGATGTGACTGCAGCCTTCTCAGGTATTCAGATGGAATCATCGAAAATGGGCCTAACGGTGAACGAGGACAAAACGAAGTTATTAGTTTCAACGAACAAAGAATCTACTCGTTTGGGAAACTGCGTGAACGTTGACCACTATAATTTCGAGGTGGTAGATAATTTTGTCTACCTAGGCTCCGCCATCAACAAAGCAAATAATGTCAGCCTAGAAATCCGGAGAAGAATCCTGCTTACAAATAAATGCTACTACGGACTAAGCAAGCGATTCAATGACAGAGCCCTCTCTCGACGAACAAAACTCAAGCTATACCAGATACTAATTCTTATTGTATGGCTCAGAATCCTGGGTTATGACACAAGTGGATGAATCGGTTCTGGCGGTATCCGAGAGAAAAATACTCCGTAAAATATATGGGCCCATCATCGTTAACGGAGAGTATCGGCGTCGTATGAATCATGAGCTGTACGAGCTGTACACTGACATTGACGTGGTCAAACGCATTAAGGTGCAACGGTTGCGTTGGCTAGGTCATGTTGTACGCATGAACGAAAATGCTCCAGCTCGAAAAGTCTTCGACAATGAACTCGATGGACGGCACAGAAGAGGGCGACCTAAACTCCGTTGGAAAGACCAGGTTACTGAGAACCTTACAGAACTCGGTGTGACTAACTGGGGAAGAAGCGCAGAAGATCGAGGCGCTTATAATATTTTTCTAAGTGCGGTTTATAATCCACTGGGATTGCATAGAAGCACCAGCTAAGTAAGTAAGTAAATATTCTCGTCGGTCACGCTGTCAACGGATTTTTATTGGATGTGGTGATGAGTTCGTCCTTCGGCGATGTAAGCTCGCAAAAATTTGCCGGGAACGTCATCAATCCAGTTGAAACATCAACAGGAATTTGGCAAGTAGCTGCCTTAAAATTCAGTATACGATGGGTCGTTTTGCGACGTGATTCGCTTTTTTGTTGTCAACTTCAACTTCATGACATGCCGCCACAAAGACGACATGCATTGATTTCATCAGCAGCAGTAGATTTTAGGATGATGGGAAGCGTTTGGAAAAAATCGCATAGCCCCACCAAATCGTCAACTGCCTCCAAAACTCGTTAATGCATAAGCGTACATATGGCAGCAATACCAGAGGATGCCACAGCTAACACAATTTGCGATCTTGACCGAATTTTTGCCAGAATCGAATCGTACACGTTCATTTGCTCAGCATTCAACAGCGGCACATTTGTTCGCACTTTTTCAGTCAGCTCATCTCGATCAGAGCCTTGCTCTCGTTGCAATTCGCGATTAAATGCATCGTGCATCGAACAATTTGGCGCTTGTATTCCCAATTTCGACAATAGATTGTAGTGCGAACTCTGTGCAAAACATCGTGAGCCATCTCGTCCTTGTATTTGATGATCGTAAACAATGTACGAATTTGAGTCGGTGGAGCAGAAACAGTTGCTTCGACGAGCGTTAAATCCCAATGCGTATCGTTTTGGAGCAAATACAAACGTTGGCAAGCTTCTAGAAATGTGGCGACTGATTGAAACGAATATAATTGAGACGCTCCGTTTCGACCGACGATATCTTAGCAGATAATTGTCAACATCTTGCCGAGTCATCAATCGATACGCATAAAAATTCATTGAGCTAACCATTTTACTCGTTTCTTCTCCTGAAATATCGAGAATGAAAAAGAAGTGATGACTTGGTTAACAAACCTTTCGCTCTACTGGCCGTCTTTAAATTGAGGTGATAGCCATCCTCTCCACGACAGAACATCAATGGGTATTGAAGTGCATCATATGACCGATGAGTCTCTTTTATGTGCTGCAGTTGTCCACCATCCCGACGCTTGCGAACAATATCGCGTGATTCCACATTATAGGTCTACAAAGAACCATCCAAACATTCTTGTTGTATTTAGTTCAATTTTCTTATATCTGCTTGTATCTGTTTCGCTCTCTTTGGATTGAGTGCGTATGAAATATTTCTCTTTTAGATAACGATAGAATAGGTATGAGAGAGTGAAAGTAACAAGTATCAAAAATACTTGTATGATTACATACACAACAAACAGATATATCGGCATTCTTGTTATCTGTGCTTGGAATATGTGGACGCTGCAAGCATAAAAAATAAAAAGCGAAATTTTTCTTTCTTTTTTTTTAGATTTGCCACAGATGAAACTTACACCATTACTTTTTGTAAAAAGAATAAAAATAAGTAAGAAAACATCATCAACGCAAAGTGTACGATATGGAATATCTATATTAAAGAAGAACAACAGTTACTTCACTGAGTGGAACAGATAAAGAGAAAAAAAGTTTCCTCTACAATGAGAGCTAGAGAAAGAGATGATACGCGATCTACTCAAACCAAAACGCATGATCACATGTTTTGTTCTACTCTTTGTTGTATTTGTACCGATAATATCAGGTTCTTACTTGTTTTATCTGTTTGTACAAGTAGAATGAATGGAACGCTGCAGGCCTTTATTCCAGATTCTCCCCAACAATCACCACTGCGACTTCATTTATAGTGGGTGCATTGAATTGTCTTGCATGGCCCTCAGAAGGTCTTTTGTCTGCTCTGCTGATGATCTTGTGGTCTTAAGAATGCATTGTATCCATTATGGGTTTGAACAATGCCCATGCCGATAATTTTTCAATTGTTCGTTCTTTTCACGTTTAATCTTTAAACATAATAATTTTCAGATTAATCCGAAATTTCTCAAGCATCATAACGAATTTTCCACCTTTACATCGACTGAAATCATTAAATCAAGCGATACAATGCAAAATTTCGTCGGAAAATCTAAATTTTTCCACCAAGAATTTTTCTATTTTTCCACTCTTAGTCATTTCGAAATAATTATCCGAAAGTTTTAACATTAACATCGTCTAAAATTATTTAATCATAAGAAAAATTCAAAATATCGTTGAAAAAAAATTTAATTTTCCAAAAAAAAGCCATTCGTAATACTTCCACACAAAATTCCATACAAACAAGCAATTTTCGGTTTTTCCAATTTTCCAGCTTTTCCGGAGGATTTTCCCAAAATTTTCTTTTACATAAACATTCTCTTGGCAATTACGAACAACTGAATTTCGGCAAAATCGGTCCAGCCGTTCTCAATTGATGAATTACTATACATTTTTGCCACCATGTTTATATATATAGATATTCTACAACAATATTTTTCTATCTGTTTTTGTTTTTTTTTGTTGAATGCGAAACAAGCGTGTATGTCATTTCTGTTAAACACTCAAGCAGATACTGCAGACTGTTTTGAATCAAAAAATATTTTAAATTCGTGTGAATTGTCGATGGTGTCAGTGTGAAAAAATGATTATTGGCAGCCTCGCGAGGCTAATGGATGCCTATCACTGCCTTACAGTAATCGATAGTTGCTTTGATGCTTTTCGTGGGTTATGTTGTTACCTAACATATATGATTTGCAGTATAACTCACTCACTTTTCTTAACTTTTCAAAGACCCATCGCTTTTCCGCATCGCAGAAACTGTGGTACATAACAGTTTATTTATGTGGTGTTATAATTATACACACACTTATGCGCACACACACACTCATGTTTTCACATTATTTTCTATGGAAAAAACATTGTAGAAAGTATGTTTTCCTGTAGTGGCAACAAAGACCGACAAAAAAAACTATGTGGAAGTGGTCACCATGACCATATAATATGAGAACGATGATGAAAAACCATGTGAAGCTGAAATACAACGACAATACAACCATAAACAATCAACAACCACAACAATTCTGGTGAAATTATGGGCGAACATAGATGGCAGTGGCATAATACGGTAGTAAGATTAACGTCTATAAAATCTTTGATTTAAAAAGTTTGTGGCTTAAAAGAGTCCTGTAAGAAGAGAATGTTTCATCATAACGACGAAAAGGAAACGAAAAAAGTCGAGATAGAGAATTCAAATATTACACAAGAAAAATCCTCGTTAAATTTCATTATCGGTAATGCACTAAAACAATAAGAAACATAGTTTTCTAGGATCTGAACTCTATCTTAGGTTAAATTGAAAAACTTAACAAGGCCATACAACGAAGTTCGGCATATTCTCGGGACAACGTTCCGTGTTTTGTGAGGGTACTCTGTAGTTTTGTAAAATACTTGATGTGTATAATACGCGTAGAAATATACATTTGCAACAGCTTCGTAAAACAGAAATGCTTAAAGCATCAGCAGGGTATTTTAACGCTGAAAACAATTAAGCATAAAATACACCCAAATAGCAGATACAAGCTAAAGTCAAGATGACTTACTTGATACCTTACAACGTAATCAGATATAAAAGAAACTACGATTTTAATATTTAAGTAGCGGTACAACATTTTTTAGCTCATTGATTTGGGACTCAATTGTAAGAACTACACGTGGAAGTAGCGCCAAAAAGAAGAAGTTCTGCATCATTCGTTTTGTCAAGTTACATGCCATAATAATTGAATGTCGATTTGAAGTTAGTAAGTACCGTATGAGAAATTTGTCATGTTTAAGGTTCATTCGTTATATTGTTATACGGTGGCGTATGATTATCATAAGTAATATTCTACGTAAACTATACGCCACGGAGTACAACAGCTGAATTGTAACTGCTACAAAATAAACCCAGTTCAAAATACCGCTTCTACTCGTATTGGGATAGTTTGGCCCATCTCTTCATTCCTGTTGTATTTTATGATTTGTTCGCGAATTTATTGGAAATTTTCCTTTTGGCTCTTAACTTTATTTTTAAGAGCGTATATATAAAGCTGACCTTAAGCAATACTTGCCTTCTAAACTAATACTCCATGTGATAATAGCAATACATACAGTAGCATGCAACAACATGACAATGTTGCCAATTGCCAACATGGCCAAAAATTTAAAGGATGTCTCGGGAGCTGAAAAAAAATCTCAATTCAACTGGAATTACTGTCAACGTTGAAGCAATAATTGTAAATGTTGTTATGATGTGTTTAACAGCACTGCCAACAATACTAATAGCACAAACGACAACACAATGAATGTAATGAAATCAACAAATTTCAATACACAAGCAACAGAACAGAGACAAAAAACATGTGCAACTTTTTGCTGCATTCACAACTGCTGCACACAAAAACGAACAGTAACAACAACGAAAAAACAACAACAATTACATTCCAGCAACTTTTGTGAGAGTAATATTTGAAATGAAATTTTGCGGTTTCACACAAAATGTCTGCTGTCGTCGTATTGTATGACATTTTATGTCATTTTCTATGTTTTGCTCCCTCTCTCTCTTGCTCAACTCAACTTAAGCGGATGTTAAATATTTTTGGCAAACAAAATTATTATTTTTGTTTCAATGTGAATCATTTTGATTGTTGTCATTTGTTATAAAGGAAGCGACGTCCACCAAAGTTATAATTTTTTCGGTGATGCTGTTGTGGTGGATATAGTTTGTGGGTTTGAGTTTTTTCATTAGCGTAGAAATTTAATTTAGCGTGAGTTATAAGGACACACAAAAAGCATATAGTATTGTGGAAAGCAGATAAAACTAAAAATATTATGCATTAGATGAAAAAGACACAAATTCCCCCTAAATGTTGATATCGCCCTAAAACGTTATAATGACCATTATTTAAGGATATGCAACTGAAATGGCCAAACACCCTTGAGATAAGGTATCTGTACTCAATTGACGGATGTCTTCGACATATATAAGGTTTACATTACCACTGTACAGGAAAATAAAGTAAAGGTGTAAGCCTTTAAATTAAGTTTGTAATCGCGACAGACGGATACCTTCAAAATGTTGGAGTTGGTATGGAAGGTGGAAGTAGTTTTTGTCCGATCTTGCTCACCTTAGAACTAAATTTCCGCTTGAGGGACAGCAGCTTGCATACTAAACTAGGGCTGTGATAGTGGGGACGCACAGACGGACAACACATAAAGGCAGTGTCTGTAAGGAAGGTTGTAGTGGTTTTTGTCTGATCTTGCTCATAAAAGAACTTAATCTAAGCTTACAGGATATAACCTTATATACCAAATTTAAAGCTATTGAGCTGAAATTCGGCTGTAACTTGGGTTAGAGACAGGCGGACACCACAAAAAGGAGGAGTTTGTATCTTAACTTAATAACTTGACCTAAACTAAGAGAACTTAAGCTTGCACACCAAAATTTAAGCTCGATAGCTACTTAACATCGCCTGTAATCGCGGGATAACCCCCCAAAATACGATACTCCCTAAGGGTCTCCGAAGAAACCCCCTTGCTGGAGTGTTGTTGGTACAGTTTAAATTACATCCAGGGTGGAAGTGGGTTGCGACACTACTTCTTCTTTAATGGTAGCAACAGCAGAAATTTATCTGTCAGTAGCCGCACGTACAAGGGAATCCAAGCACTTCGGTCTTTTGCGCTTTGCAGATAGTTCGTCACACCAAGCTTAGTTTTGGTCGCCCCCACCTGTACCGCCCGGAGTGTTTTCGTCCATTCGTACAACGTGTCCAAGCCAGCGCCTTCGTTCTATTTTGAACACTCTTGATTATGTCGATGCCGTTGTACAGCTCATATAGCTCATGATACATTGCGTAGTATTTTTCTCTTGAAGACTCCCAGAATAGATTGATCCGCTTGTGTCATTACCCAGAACTCTGCGCAAGACAGGTAATATCAGAGTCTGGTAGAGTTGGATCTTTATGTTTCGAGAGAGCGCTTTGTCATTAAATCGCTTGCTTAGCGCATAGTAGCAGCGGTTTGCGATCGTTGAAACCCATAACTTACTTTTGTCCTGATTTATCACCTGAACCACTTATGCCGACTGCTTCTCAATGCTCGAAAAGGCCGCAGTAACATCGCGCAGTACTCGACCAACGAAATCTATAGCATTGGCAAACGCGAGCAACATGTGGCTTTTGTTAAAGATGGTGCGAGTTGTGATTACTGCTGCCGTCCGTATGATCATCTTCATTATGATGTTAAAGAGATCACATGACTATCGCCTTTCTATCTCTGTCCTTACAGGTGGGGATGTCTGTTCTGCTTCTAACCTTTTAGTAGAAATTTTGGGCTTCACCTCTATCCCTGTAGTTTTCGATATCCTGACTCTTTTTTTGCTTTCTTTCTTTCTCATTATAAAGCTCCGTCACCGCAGCATCCATTTCCTCAGACATTTCGCTACTGTTATCAACGTACCAGGGCTTGACTGAGCGTGGTTTTTATAACCTAGTACGGTCGTTGCAGCAGTGGTCATAGAATTCCCAATATGCTGCCACTGTGCGTCGGTAACACCAGAACTAGGGGGGTTTGTTTTAAGTAATTGAGTGAGTTGGTTGAAGTAGGCATTGGCTATCTCGGTGTTATGCTATCTCGGCTAACTTGGTGTTTGTGATGTCTTGCTTCCTTTGCGTTTGGTTCCGAGTGTTTTTAGCATACTCATGAAAAAAGAAGGTCTTGGCAGTCCTTATACTTACCCGTGTGGTAAATTATAAATAATACATGTTGCAAACTAGATATTTTACAATGCTCCATAATGGCTTATTTCAATATTAAGACTAATTGACTCATATTCCTTCAATAACATCCCCCCTATTGTATAACTCAATTGGGCCTACTTAAAATTGCGTTATTATTATAACCAAATAACTTAATTTATGTTGCCAATTATTAGTGTCCCACATCCTCCCCACATCAAAATTCCCATCTCATTAGCTGCTTAACAACTTCCTACATTACCACCATTTACTGTAACGGAGGGGACGAAAAAAATCTATTTGTCCAAATAACATTTTGGCCACTAAACTCCTGCTGAAGTTGTTTCTGCCTCCACCAACGTAATAGGAATTTTGAAAAAACTACTACACAACACAACAGAGCAACTTTAAAACTGTTTTCTATCGCAAAACTAACAGGAGGAAAGGCTGAAAAATTATTAATTTAATGTGCATCCGCTAGCTTACTTCCGCATTAAGAGTTCTACTCTTTTCCTCGGCCATGTCGTTAATGGGAATGAAATACTAAATTGCTTTACCGGAGCAAGCGGTTGCTCCGTTTGCCCCATTCTGTTTTGGCGGTTTTTGGCTAATTTGAAATCACGATTGTTAGGAAGTTGAGTGCTGCGATAGTAGTAGTGGGAGTTTTACAGACAAAAAAATAGGGAAATCTGCAAAAGTTTATGAGTAAACTTTGTTTTCTCCAAAACAACCAGGACAATATGAATGTGTTTTGTCCTGTCGTACGACTTGCTTGCTGCTGTCCTGTTGTCGAAAAATATGGTTTATTTTTAATAAGCTTTGTATGAAGCAGCAGCAGCAGTAGAAGTAGCAGTTGGAAAGGCAATAATTAGAATGTTGGAGGGACGGGTTGACCGGTGGGGAAATAAAACTATGGTGACATATTTAGTGGAATAGAGTAAACTAAGATTTATTTGTCGAAATTGGGCTTGGCACAAAAGTCGTTTTACTTTTCACAAACAATGATCAACAGAAAATCTAATGAAAACAGTTTATTTATTATACGTTCGTTAAATTCTTCGAGAGAAAGTATAAATTTAAAAAATACTTAAAGAAAAGAAGTCCTTCAGGTATAAGTCTAACCTACTAGGTGGACAGTTAATGCCACCTCATTTCGGTGTCACTTTACATTGAATCATTAAATGCTGGATATGTTGTCCTATCTTGCTGCAACACCTATATTTGATAACAAACATGTGTATCGTAGAAGCAAAAAAGTTCTCTATGATTTTAAAGGACATTGTACTATTTCAAATATCTTGATTGTAGTTTTTTTTAGTTCACATTTAGATTTTCCATACTTTTGCAAACCTTCCCTGTAACACCAGGCTCGCTGCATTGCATCCGGCGCGCGGGTGACCAAACAATTTTACGCTTTAACTGATTAACGTTTAAACTCATTAAGATAACGTGATTTCCGTTTTTTGCTTTTGCAAAATAGTTATTCCCCTCCTGCAATTAGCCGCACATGACGCTCCCTTCATGACATCATGACACTCTATTGTATGGTTAATGTTAATGTTATTTTCTATTATAACCCCAGCCAAGATCTCATTTAACTCCTTTGCATATAAAAATATAAAAATATTTTGTTGTTTTTTATGATATGAATTCACATTAATGTTTACATTTGTCCACAAAACTTTTCATGTCCAAATATTATGATGATATTACGTGGCTTCGAATGCGATTTGTCAGTATTGTTATGGTTGTTGTAGTTGATGGCAGCCATTATGTAGCAGTAAAAACCAGGTCAAAAACTTGTTATTCTCTTCAACCACACAAAAAGGAGACACAAGCCAGAAAGGACAATAAGAGCAACAGTCACCGTTTATAGAAACTTGAGATTTTTAATTGTGGTTTAACAAACAATAATTGTCAGTTGTTGTGTGTCCTTCCTGTCGTCCCTTACACCTTAACTTTTCAAAGTTTAATTCGAATGAAAAAGTTGCCACAAATGTCATGGCGTGGTGGTATTGTTATACTTGTTATTGTCACTTGTGCCATTATGTTGAACATCTTTGAGCAGCAGCAAGAATGTTTGTGTTGTGAGGAATGTTTTTCGTTTTTAATAATTGTTTAAATGTTTTTAATTGCTGTTATAACCTGGTTGAATTTCTCATTCTTTCTTTTGATTTCAGTTATATTGGGGTTTATTATACAAAAAATACAGTCATAAGTAATATGCGTGGCTAACGAATCTTTTTTCAAGTTACTGTATTTTTTAAGGCTTTAGGAATATGAGGAAAACTACTTTACTTTCCTATTCTTAAATTTTAAATTTCATTTTTGTAAAGGACGACCCTGACCGAAGTACTGTACTATACATATGTAGCGAGTTTGCATTTGGTACTAGCAACATATACATGAACAACGTATGAGTTATATTAAGTTTATTCAAATTTTATATTAATCGTACGCACATTATTCCAATATTGTCGATTTATGGTTTAATAACCAAGCTACGGTGATGGCACTAGGTCAGTATAGAAAACCACCAAAGGGTTTGGCGTTATCTACAATTCTGCTGAAGGATGAAATGAGAACTCATGGTTCTTGATTTATAGCTGAATACTAAGCGAACAAACATCAAGATAAGCAAACAATCTAAAAGGTCATAAAAAGTAGTTTGGCCTGAGAACGCCAAATCTTTTGGGAATTTTACTATGAGCTGACTTTTAATTTCTCATGCCCCAGACAATGACTCCGAAAATGTTTCACAGCATAATTACGAACTTTAAAATTTATAGGATGGCTGCTATAAGGGTGTACAGCACACCGTAAGCGACTTTGGATGTATATCTGGGCCTTTCCTGCAGGAGGCTACGATATATAGGGCATTGATGATAATGCCCTACAATTTGGGGAGGATGTCATTCCAATTTTTTACGGAAGCCTCGAATTTAAAGAAAAGAGCAAGCTGTGGACTCTTTTCGGAGAGGTTGAATTTTCAACAATCGATCAGACTACCAGACCACTGTTGCATAGTTCAGGCCGAGATAGCGGCCATTAAACAGGCGTAGAGAAAATTAAGTATCGTTGGATATTGGGCGGCAATATACATAATCTTACTGATAGTAATGTGGCTATCAGATCTGTGGATAACGTGTAAATCACTTCGAGAAATGTTTGAAAATGCCGGTCATCTTTAAAAGAGTTATCGAGACATTCGAACATATATGGTAACTAAAGGGCCGATACATTGAAGAGGACCGCGAACTCGAGCGAAGTTTATGGTCTCTCGTAAGGGGGAAACAGCTTTTTGCGATTTGTGCTGAACCTGCCTAGAGTCCATCTGAGGAACATCATAGCTGTAATAACCTATCACTGGGCAGTTGGTAAAAACGCTAATAGGTTGAAACTTCCCTACAAAAAGTTTTGTAGAAAATGTGGATTGAGAGCGACATTAAGCGAACAGAATAGGAATATTTGGTGCGAAAAATTTGGAAATGATATTACATAGGACCCATGTGAGCTGTGCCATGTGAGGCTGCCGGATAAACATAACCTAACCTAGAGCATGGTTTGGTTTATTTGGCTATTGGCAGCCACATTTAGCATAGCTCACTTGGGTTTATATATAGGTCCCATTGTGATCCATTTTAAATTCACGTGCCAATTATTTCTGCTCCAATTAGTCAACGTCGCTCTCAAGACATTTCGTAGCTTTGAAAAGGCGTGTATGTTACGCAGATCGCCTATTGATAGACAGGTGTTATCCATAATTGTCCGATGACTAAACTTCTCATATCTTAGGTCACAAAAGCAGGGCATAAAGAAGATGCTCTGCGATATCCTCTTCTTTCTCATCGTTGCAGCTTCTACAAAAAACGTTTTACAGAAGTTTTAATCTCTTAGCGTGTATGCCAGTGACCGGTTATTACAGATATCTATGTCTCATGTCAGTTACAAATCCACAGCGGTATTCTTGTTTTCCGTTTTATCATTGCGTGTATCCCCGTCCTTTTTATATCATATTCTGGATGTTAGATGTCAGTCATGTTTTTGTCGAGGACATCTGACCATCGGATGGATAGTGGTGCCTTCTCTATTGAGAGTACGCACGTACCAGGTTCATATGCATCATTAGGGGTTCCGTTCATTACTATTAGTTTGTGTTTTGATAAACAGTATAAGACCTGAAGGCGGGTGACTAGCCTAAGTATACGGGTTAATGCAGTCGTTATTAGTAAAAAAAATATAATATCACAACGTTACTTTAATGTAACCACGGGGATGTTTTCAGTTGGCCGGAGATGCAAGTTATTATTATATTATTACCTGACATTCTAAATTTCACTTAAACTGGTCCATTCGGTCAATTTTTCGGTACGAATCCACCCTAACGCCAACTACCGAATCCGTCTGGACATACAATTTGTTCTCATGATAAAACATATAACTTTCTCAATTTACGTTAGTGTATCGTATGATACATCAAATTCGGCTAAAGATCAGAAAAATGTTTTTTTATTTATTGTTTTGATATTTTTGGTCAAATTCAGTGTGTCACGCGCTAGGATGACGCGTTTCGAACTCCATGACGAGTTCATCGTCAGACCCCTTTGTGACGAACTGATGCACAATGGTACATCATCAGCTGTACATATATCTACAATTATGTCAAACATGTGCATGTGATAATTTGGTCCATACATTCAACACAAACATGTTTAACATACTGGGTTGATTAAAATGGGAACATCAATATACATTTTCGATATTAGTCCACTCCAGCGCCACATACCGGTTCCATATATACAAAAACTTTGTTCTCATTATCAATCCATTCTGTATTCTTTCTCATAATAAAACAAACAAACATCCTGAATTTCAGTTAAATTGGTCCATCCATTAAAATTTTCGATACAAATTCACACCAGAGCCACCTAACGGTTTAAAAATAAAATGGTACCTATTCTCATACCTACCAACTATACCTTCAAAACTTCATAAAGATTGGTCGAGCCGTTTTGGAGGAATGCTGTGACAAACTCCGTGAGCACGAGATTTTTATATATTAGAAGATTCATAGAAATGTAACAGTTACTTTATGTTTACGTTGTTATTAGTGTGCTCTTGTGATGAATTTTACAAAATAACAACTGCATATTCAATTCAGCGTCAGTTTAACCATTTTTAAATCTTAAACTATTATATGTATAATAAACGCACAAATTATTATGACCAACATGTTGATAATAAAGGGCGTTGTGTCATTGTGAACATATTTCCATCGGCAATTAAAAGGGATGGTTTTGACTTGTTCAATTAATTAAACTTGTTCAATTAATTAAATTTATAATTTGTTGCGTATTGCAGGGAAAGCTTCTGTACTGTATTGAATCCAGTGTGATTTTACTGAAGAAATATTGTTTTATTGTAATTCTATTATATGTAATTCTAGACAATGGATTTAAAGTCATCCATTATATCTTAAGGGTTACCGATCATTACAATTATATAGTTTACATAATCGAATCCTTTATTTGTATTCTCTGCACATTATATGTGATTGCGGCTATCAAACTATAACGACAATCCAGCCAAATGTTGACGAACCCCGCACACAATATAAGGATCATTATTTAAGGATATGCACCTGGAAAGTCCACAACATCTACAGACCTGATGCCTCAATCCAATTTCTAGATATTCTTGACAAATATAAGGCTCTGACATCATCTCCATACAGGTAATGCGATAGACGGGAGAACGATGAACTGTGACATCTTTTACAGCTGCCATTTAGAAAATCACGTATTTGACTGTGGATTCATAGTCGGCAGGAGACTTCGACATCTGGTCTCACGGTTTAGCCCTGTAAGTGACTGAATAGCCACTATTCGCATCAATGTGAAATATTTTTACATAACACTAATTTGTGTGCAGGCTCGGACACAAGAAACAGATGAGGACATTAAAGATGCATTCTATGGGCGCCAGGCGGAAATATATGACCGCTGTCCTGCACATGACATCAAAATTGTTCTTGGAGATTATTATACTAAAATAAGAAGGGAAGATGCTCTTGGTTCAGCAATCGGAAAATTCAGTCTACACAACAACACCTTTGATTACGAAATCGTACTGGTTATCTTCGCGTCGGCAAGGATCATTGTAGTGAGTGAAATCAGATTCCCGCATAAAGATATCATCAAGGCAACCTGGATATCCCGTGATCAATAGACAAGAAACCAGATTGATCACGTGGTAACACTAGTTAATAAATCTTTATTTTTTGTCAGCTGCAGAGTTCTAAATAATTTTTTTCTATAGATTTCGGTCTCCTAAACACGAATATGAGATTTAAAAAATTTTCCTCTGATTAGTTTTCAAGATATGAATTTTTGAATTATTTTGCAAATTTTTTATGACATGCATGAGCTTATTGGAGAATAATTCGTAAACGGGTAAAACGATTTGAACAAGAGTGGTCTCCAGTTTAAAGTAATGATTGTAGGAGCATTTAAAGTTTAAACCAGTACAGAAATTTCAGTCAGGTAAACTGACTGATAAATACCATCACCCAATCTATATATATAAAAGGCTTGGGTGACTGACTGATCACTCCCCAGCCCAAACGGCTAAAGCTTGAACCGTGAAATTTAGAATGTAGGTTTCTTTTATGACGTAGGCGCGCACTAAGAAGGGATTTTTGGAAATTCGGACTGTAAGGGGGTAAAATGGGCGTGGCACCGCCCCATACAACTGGAATTTTAAAATGAGTATATCTTTTGAACCATTACAGGTACGAAGTCGAGATTTGGTACCTATATCGGTCGTATAAGAATAAATACTTTGTTTGTGGAAAGTGGGCGGTGCCACACCCCTTTTTTTGAAATAGTAATATTGGCTACGTTAATGGACCGATTGCAATGAAATTTTCACTGTGTAGTACTCTCCGTAGGGTCTCTATCATAGGGTACATGAAAACATACTTAGACAAAGAGGCGTGGCACCGCCCACAAAAACCGAAATTTCAATCGGTCATATCTCAAGATCCATTAGAGGTATGAAGATGAGATTTGCAACATATGTTACTGATACAAAGAGGATTCTGGGCGAAATTAATGGACCGATTGAAATGAAATTTTCACTGTGTAGTACTGTTCGGAGGGAGTTTATCATGGGCTACATGAAAACATTATTAGACAAAGGGGCGTGGGACCGCCCACACAATCCAAAATTTCAATCGGTCATATTTCACAAGCCATTAAAGGTATGAATATGATATTTCCGACATATGGGGAGGTACATAGGGGATTACGTGTCGCTGGGAAATGGACGTTGCCACTCCCTTTAATAGAGCGATTGTAATAACATTTTTATGATATATACATATAAAAAAATTGCTTGACTAAATGATTGGGTGATATGGCTGTAGATAGGATGATAAAATTTTGGGTGATTTTTCCCCTTTTCGTGTAAACGTCAGCTAAGAATGGATTTTTTTTAAAATTAGTACTTTTAGGTGTAAAAATTGCCAATTAGGGATAAAACATGTACCATCACCCAGACCAATAGACTGATGCTATAATCGCAAAAATTGATATGGGCATACTCACTATCAAATTGGTTTGAATGTTTTTTTGATAAATATGTTATGGGATAAATATGTTACTGTCGCCCAGACAAAACTTCTGCTTCCTATAAAATTAGAATAAAGCCAGGAGGGATTTCGATATTTGTAAATTTTTGGAGTAAAAAAGGTCGAAATGGGATAAAACTTACTAAATAGTCAAAAATGTAAGGGAATATTTTAGTTGTGCGATGTGAAGTAATTTTTCAAAATTCGTTCTTTATAATATAAATGGTACATTCGCCCATGTATTAGACTTAGAGAGCCGTCAAATGGGGTTTTTAGATGTGGTTTTTCAAAATTCGAACATCTAGGAGCAAAAATCCATCAAAAAGGCTTGAGCTATAATCATATAGAATTGGAGGGGGTACCAGTCCATTTTAAATGTGCGATACGAATATATATTTTGAAATTTGTACTTTTAGGGATAAAAAGCGACTAAATCGGTACAATAATTTAGACCAATAGGATAAAGCCGCAATCACATAAATGTTCGTTCGTCTTATAAAGCGTTTGCATTTTACCTATATTGCTTAAATTCGTAAGAATATTCATTGTAAGTACGGGTGAAGCAACGCAAGCCGGGAAAGCTAGTATAAGATATTGTTGAAGTCTTGAGTTATTGAAATGAATAGATTTTTAATTAAAATAAAATTACTTATGTATATTTTTTCCCCTGCTTGTGGTGCAAAATCGTCCAAAACTTTACTTATTTGTGTAGAGGTATAGGTGCCGGTTTGGAACTTATGTGAGAAATATTAATATTTCAAAAAAAATTAATATTGATAGGGGGTACCACAAGGGGTGAACCGAAACAGTCCTTATTCATTCCTAACTCAAATTTTCATACGTACAACTTACGAATAATTTGACTGAATTCAGTGCACTTACAAAAAAAGATATGTATGTAAGACTATAGGGGTGAGTTCGGTCCTTTGTGTGGGAGGTTCCAGAAGGGGTGTGTCAAATAGTTAGGTTTTCTGAGGTTTCGCCTCCTATCACAATATAAATTAACCGACTAATTTTCATTACCCCTCAAATGTCTGTTTGGAAGTTATGGTTGAATTATTAATTTTCCAAAAATAGGTAATTTTGTATGGGAGGTACCAGAAGGGGTGACCCGATATAGTCCGTATTCACTCCTGATTCATATTTTCATAAGCGTACAAATTACTCATAATTTGACTGAATTCAGTGTACTTAGAAAAAGATATGTTTGTAATACTATGGGGTGAGTTCGGTCATTTGTATGGGAGGTACCAGAAGGGGTGCGTCAAAAAGTTAGGTTTTCTAGGGTTTTGCCTCCTATGATAACATAAATTAATCGACCAATTTTCATTACACCCCAAGAGTCCGTTTGGAAGTTATAGGAGAAATATTAATTTTCGAAAAATAGGTAATTTTGTATGGGAGGTACCAGAAGGCGTGAACTGATATAGTCCATATTCATACCTGAGTCTAATTTTCTTAAGCAAACATCATACGCAAAATTTGAGTGATCTCAGTTTACTTACAAAAAAGATATGTATGTAAAACTATAAGGGTCAATTCGGTCATTTGTATGGGAGGTACCAGAAGGCGTCAACCGATATGGTCCATATTCATACCTGAGTCTAATATTTATAAGAAAAGACCATACGCAAAATTTGAGTGATCTCAGTTTACTTGCAAAAAAGATATGTATGTAAAACTATAAGGGTCAATTCGGTCATTTGTATGGGAGGTACCAGAATGGGTGGGGCACAAGTTTCGGTTTTCTTAAGGTTTGTCTACTTTTGCAAGATAAATAAACTGACCAAATTCAAACATCCTCCGGTTATCCGTTTGGAAGTTATGGAAGAAATATTAATATTCCAAAAATAGGTAATTTTGTATGGGGGGTACCAGAAGGGGTGGGGCTATTCAGCCCATTTACAATCCCATAAGTTCGTTTTAAAAAATATTGATACTGGTAAATTTTCATACCGATCCGTTAAGGTTTACTCGAGTTATCCTGCTGACCAGCCATCCAGCCAGCCAGCCAGCCAGACAGACTGACATAGCTCATTCTTCTTAAAAAGTTCTGAAACGAATTTGGTCTTAAGATACTTGGGGTCTAACTCGTCTCCTTTAATGCCTTACACTTTTTTTCGTATCAAATGATATATACCCTCATCCCTAAGGGTGATGGTATAAAAACTATTTTTTTTGTGCAAAAATCACGGTTTTAAATAGATAAAAAAAAATCTGATATTCGTGTTTATGAGGCCGAAATCTATGGAAAAAAAAATATTTACAACTCTGCTGCAAAATGATTGGACACTAGTGTAATCAATAGAACGCATATCTCAAGTAATGAGCGGTGCAAATACTGTCTCGTATCACTACCCAGTTGAAACTAAGGTACGCACACGATTAAGTAGCACTAAAAACGCTCAAAATCAAATTCAAAGGAAGTTAGACATCACAAAACGGCATACCACCGAACCGAGATAGCAAATGCCTACTTCGACTAACTCTCTCAATTACTTCGAACCAACCCCACTAATTCTGATGTTCTCGACACACACTGGTAGCATATTGAGAATTCTATGGCCACTGCCGCAGCGACCTTACTGGGTTATGAAAAACCACACTCAGACAAACCCTATTGCGATGCTGAACGTCGCGCATTGTCTGAGAAATAGAACGCTGTATGCAATGCAAAACTGCAGCCATGGTAAAGCGTGCGGTGACGAAACGACATAATGAGAAGAGAAGGGGCATGAAACTCCTCTTTAGGCTGAAAAAGCGTATATGGAAGAAAAAAGAGATCCAGATATCGAAAATAACAGAGATAAACGTGATACCCGAAAGTTCTACCAAAAGGTAAAAGGCAAAGGTTTTGGAACAGAGATCCCCACCTGTAAGAACAGAGAAGGACATCTGATCATGGACACGCAGAGGGTGCTGCAAAGATGAAGGGAACACTTTCGTTCTCTACTAGTTCCCGACTACAGACTATGTGGCGAAATCACGCCATTCATCGACAAAGGAGTAAATTTTCCACCACAGTACAAAAAAAACGAGACCAGCACGGCAATTGGGCGGCTTTAAAACAATAAAGCTGCAGGTGCTTTATTGCCAGCAAAGCTTTTTAAGGCCGTCGGCGATGAGCTGCCAAGGTGCTTGCAAATGCTTACAAAGATTAAGCCAAAAAATTAGCTTAAGGAATGCATGCCCGATGATTGTAATCTGATTGTTCTATGTCCCGTGCTTAAAAAAGGCGATCCAAGTGTGTGTACCAACTATCTCGGGATTAGCCTTTTACCCATCGCATACAAGGTCCTTTCTAGTGTGCTATGTGAAAGACTAAAGCCCATTCTAACGAACTGATTGGCGTTAAAGAATACAAACTTGTTATTTGTTGACTTGTTATTTTTTGTATTTAAAACTATGTAACATAGATTTCTCCGTTAGTCATTAGAAAATATTTGTAATACTGTCAACTGTAATTTATAAATTCATTCTCGAATAAACTTTCTTTCGGTTAAGTTGTATTGTTGGTTTGGTTCCAATTGGTTTTATTGTTCTAATTGTATTGTTCCTGAAATAGGTTATTGGCCCATGCACGATGTATTTTCTGAGGACATCATTTGTAAAGCTGAATTATGGAAACTATCATTTGTGGAAGTACAAATTGGAGCTTATACTTGAACGGAAAGGAGTTTGGAAATGTGTAACGGAAGCACAGCCAGAGTCTCCTGGTGCAGCCCGGAAAAAGCTTGATGATGAGGCGATGGTTATAATCAGGTTATCGGTTGAGGACAGTCAGCTTATGTTTATCAAGAAGGGCAAGACAACACGAGAATCCTGGGAAATTTTGCGCAGTCATCACGAAAAAAATACAGTAGGTGGCAGCGTTCGCATAATGAGGAAAATTTGTGGTATGAAGTTTCTGCAGACAACAATATGACCGAGCACATTATGGAGATGAAGCTGTTGTTTGAAAAATTGGAAGCAATTGGTGAGGAATTATCCGAGCGTTGGTTAGTATCAATGCTACAGAGCAGCCTTCCGTATTTATATGATACGCTTGTGACAGCGTTAGAAGCTCGTAACGCTTAAGGTTGCCGAAACCAGTTTATTAGAGGAATACATTCGGCAGTCAGGGTCTGCAGATTCAGACACTGCGTCAAAATCGTTGAATCATACGAATGTTGACAGAGTCAACAAAAGGTGTCATTACTGTAAATTAAAAGGGCACATAAAGAAGGAATGCTGGAAACTTAAACGGGATAAGAATCGAAATCAAGCCAATGAGGCTTAATGCAAGGAGAAAAGCGTTCTAAGAATTACTTGTTTTTCGACAGCCAACAATGAAAAAGGCTGGGTAATAGACTCCGGAGCTACTTGCCTCATTAGCTCCTGTAAGTCTGATTTTATCAATCTGGATCAGTCCGTTCATGAATAAGTAAAGGCTGAAACACATAGAAAGCCTCGCATTCATGTCATGCTTTCATTGCAAGCATCAGCCTCGCTTTTAAAATTTCTAAAACACATAAGCCGCATACTTTATACGTTTATCCCATCATATGTTTGTCGCTAAACACAATATTGGACATCAGTTTTATCGTATATGCAATGTTTTCCTGAAACATCATAAAATTCATATAATGTAATAATATTTTTTTTTTGTTCTTTTGTCTGTTTGCACAAAATAAACTACACAATCAGCTGTTTTCAAATGTCAATGCCGGCGATGCCTACAAAATTTTTAATATTTGTAAACTTTGCGCCTCGCTTGCGCCTGATGCTTTGGAGAATGCTTTTTATGTGTGCGGATTCGTAAGAACGAATGTAATAAAATAAATTTGACATATGCTTGATGCGAGGAAAGAAAGAAACGCTTTCTATGTGTTTCAGCCTTAACACTTGCGAATGGGGAGTCTATAATGTCAAAAGGAGCGTAGCTATAATTAACAAGGATGGAAAAATTAGCAATGTCACAATCCAGGAAGTGTTATTTATTCCTTCTTTCAACGGGAATTTGCTTTCTGTTACAAAGATGTTAAAAAGGGGTATAAGTTGTCATTCATCGAACGATACTGCAGCATTTCAACGGATACAGGTAAAGAAATTGGTGTCACACTACGACAAATCCTGGAGAAGACCCAATAAATGCAGATCGATACCTACCATCTGTGCATCGACTACAAAGCTGCATTCGACAGTCCGAACCGAAAGAAATTGCTGGACGCTATGGCTGAATTTGGTATCCCCGCGAAGCTAATACAACTTTGCGGGATGACACTGACTGACACGAAGTCTTCAGTGGAAATTGCCAGAAATCTGACAGTCTTTTTCTACCAAGCGAGGCTTTAGACAAGGCGATAGTCTGTCCTGCGATTTAACATCGTAATGCAGGTGATCATGCAGAAGGCTACAGTTAACAGGAATGGTACCATGTTTAATAAAAGTCACATGCTGCTTGCGTATTCCGATGATATAGACATCATTAGCGGTGGCCAGCGGGATGTTACTGCAGCCTTTTCAAGCATTGAGCAGCAGTCGGTAGAAGTGGATCTGGCAAGGACAAATCCAAATAAGTTGTTTTAACGAACATAGAGTCCACCCGTTTGGAACGCTGCGTGAACGTTTACAACTATAACTTTTAATTAGTAGATGCTTTTGTCTACCATGGCAGAAAACACAAATAATTACTTGATCCTGAGAAGCAAGAGACGAGTATTGATTGCAAACCGCTTTTACTAAGAGCTTAGCCAGCGATTTATTGGCAAAGCCATCTCGGTCCTATCTGTTTCGCTCTACATCCTGGGTAATAACACAATCGGATCGAGAGAAATATACTTCGCTACTCATAGCTGAATTTCTGTTGCTGCGGCCAAATAAGAAGAAAAGGAATGCAAAAAACTTTGGAGTCTGAAAGAAAAATTTGTTTTACTTAATGCGTTTCCTTTCAGTTCAATAAACAGAAAAAATACATTGTCAGTACATTTTTGCACTTACGGAGGGTAATGGATAACACTTTGGTACAGCTGAAGGAAATATTTCGGGGGATTCTAAAGCAAAGATTATTTCGAAAACTTACTGAAACTGGATTTCCTAGGTGTTCTGAAAGGCCTAACAATCGTTTACTGTGTGTTCGAGTTAGGGTCTCATAGGAATTGAAAGTGTGTATTAAAAGATCTAGTATCGTACCTGCAAAATTGACATTAACTCACCCGTCTTCGTAAATGCAGTGCAGTTGGTTATTTGGGGCACAATTGTTGTCAATGCCCTATTGCACCTTCTCTACTTTGTGCGTGTTCACTATTCATAAATATTTCTGGCCCATACATTTTATCATCTTTCTGTATTTACAAAAATCGCCACAAACGTGAGTCTACTATGATATCCTTCTAAGATTATAGCAATTAATAATCATCTTTATAATAACTGCTACCCATTGCCATCATTCTTTTGCTATTTACATTCCTATTAAATTTCCATATTCATCCAGGCGAGTAGATTTGTTTGTGGTCATAAAACACTACTAATACTCATAAATATATAAATACGTACATACATAATAGTTCCAGCATACCAAAGGACCACCAACACATTTATGGTTTAAGGAATAACCATAAATTTACGAATAACTTATCCCTACCCAGTCCTATAAGATCCCAACTTAATATAAATATAAGAACACACAATCACATAATTTGTTGCTTTAACACTTTATAGACATAATCACTCCTCTTCGTTTCATTTGTTGTCCTTTGGCCCATCCCCCCTTGTTAAGTCGCTAAGATATAAAATCCAATTGTCCCTAATTTAAGCCATAAAACATCATAATAATCTTTTCTACCTTATTGTGGCTTTATTAAACACCAGTTAAAAGTCATAAAAGCAGATGACAAAGCAAACCGAAAACTTATGGTCTTAGGTAACACGAACCATATGGACGCATGGACCATGGACATAGGCGACGTTACATTTGCCCACAATACATACATACAACGTTACTTATACTATACGGAGAGGGGGGAAATAGTCCAAGAATTTACATAGAAATCAACTTAATTTTTATGTTATCCTTGGTGTTGTTATTTGTAACCGTAACAGAAAGGCCTCAAAAAAGGATGATGCTAAATAATGGGAGAAGAAAAAGAATTTTGAAATAAAGGTCACGATTATTAGTAATGTCATCAAAATGGGTTTAGTGATAGTGGGATGCCAAGAAAGCTATTAAAGTGACCAATGTTATGGTGAGGTAGAAAAGTAATGGATGAGAGACAGCACAGAGATTCTGGAATATTTATATTTGCCTTGCTAAGGACTTTGGTAAATCCATGGGTAATAGACGACAAATCATTAAAAGTAGGAATTTGTATGTAGAAAATAAAATCTGTCTCTGTTTTAAAATTTTTATGTTATGATTTCTCATATCATCTTAAGTAGCTTAATCTGTATAGAAATACTTGGCCTTAATCATAATTTCCCCGACGCCGGCCTTTTTTCATGCTCTTGCACCCAGACTACCCCTAAGGCTGTTGGAGTATGTACGTCTGTCTGTGTGTTTAAACAAAGGACATTTTCTCATGTAATACTACTACTACGTTATCTGCTCACGTCTACAGCAATGAATACATTCAAGTCTAGTCTGTCTTCCGATCCTTTTCACATTTTACTTTTAATGAATTGCCTCCGCCGCCGCTCACATACACGTTTATGTGACTTTGGTTACCTTTTGAGTGCCTTTAGTTCACATCGACCAGACGTTAGAATAAGAATAGAATGAAAAGGTTAAATAAGAACAAAATATGTGTTATTAATTTGTTTACTATTAAGACACACACATACTAACACACCCGGCACGATTTAATGACTTTTACTTCAGCTCCCGTCCTAATCAGGTTAAACGAAGGACCATCAAAGATAAGCTAAACTGAATATCATCGCAACGGGTTCGCAATCATTGACAATAATGGGCCAATCATAAAATCATATCAACCCATCAATGTAATGCTGTTTTTATGATGGCGACATTGATACGTGTCGCTGAGAAGATATCTTCGGTGTAATTATTTATTCAGCACAATGGTCGTCGATAGGTTTCCTTGGCACATAAAGGCTGTGATTAAATGCTAGAGGAAGCACAATAAAGAGCATCATCCTGATGTGATTGTGATTGAAACTTAGGGAGGTAAATGTATTGCCTACATTTAGTGTCGCCACATAATCGATAGGAAACTTATTTTTTTGACGAACCGTTTTTATATTGAGTCAGTTGACATTAGCTTGATTGTAAGGGGAAAACAGATTGAGGATTCTGAGTCTGTAAATTAAGGTGTACTTCCCAAATTTTGGGGAAATTATTCTTCTTTTATAGCAGCAGCAAGAAAGGAATTCTAAGTGCTTCGTGTTTTTGGGCTTTGAGAGAGATAGTTCGACACACCAAGTTTAGATAACAGCATTTTCACCTGGTCCATCCAACAAAGTGTTGGTCACCGGTCCTGCGAAGCCTATCGAGTGTATTGCTAAAGACTTGAAGCTGTAGCATTTTCATTCATCCGCACAACGTGTCCATGCCAGCGCATTCGTTTTATTTGAAAGCGATTTCGTTATGCAGTTCATGGTTCACTCGACAACAGTTCACGTTCTTAACGATAGTTGGTCCAAATATTTCTTGAGGTATTTTTTCTCTCAAAGTCTCCCACAATACATTGATCCGCTTGTGTCAGTACCCTGGGTTCTGCGCTGTATAGCAGGACAGGTGGGATAAGTGTCTGGTATAATTGGATCTTTGTTCGTCGAGATAGTTCTTTGTCATGAAAACGCTTGCTTAGCGCATAGTAGCAGCGGTTTGCGATTTATACTCGTCTCCTGATTTCCAGGCTGTATTATTATTATCTAACCGTGGCATAGTGGTTAGAACACGCGAATACCATGCAGGAGATCACAGGTTCAACTCTAGCCATCTTAAAAAAAAAATTCTTTCATTGTCGGCTAACCTCGAATATTGTTGACAGCAACTTCGCAGTATAATTGTCGAGTCAATCGGCATGTCTAGTAAGAGTTTCTCAAACAGTGACGTTCGCATTCGTCGATAAACAAGTAGGTGCCGTTAGTTGTGAATCTAAAAATAGAAAGCGTGTTAATTCACAACAACGCGAGAAGCTATTCCATACCTCATTCTACGTGCACCCAGCGTCCCAATCGTGTTGGCTCTTTGTCCATTGAAACAAATAACCTAGTTTTGTCCTCACTTATCAACAGACTCACATCTACTGAATACTTCTCAATGCTTGAAAAGGTCGCAGTAACATTACGCAGTCCTCGGCCAATAATATCTATACTCTTATCATCGGCATACGCTGGAAGCATGTGACTTTTATTAAGATGGTATCAATTGTGTTTACTGTAGGCTTTCGCATGATCGTCTCCATTTTGATGTTAAAGAGATCGCAGGACAGACTATCGCCTTGTCTAAAGCCTCGCTTGGTAGAAAAAGGCTCTGTCAGATTTTTGCCAATTTTCATTGAAGACTTCGTGTCTGACACTGTCATCCCGCAAAGTCGTATCAGCTTCGCGGAGATACAAAACTCACCCATATCATCTTATAGTTTATATTGTATCGGACTGACGAATGCAGCTATGTAACCGATAAACATGGGCTTAAGTCTTTCACATGCCACTCTTTACAGGGCCTTGTCTGCGATTCCGCGATAGTTGGTACAAACACTTGGATCGCCTTTCTTAAGCACAGGACATAGAAAACTCAGATACCAATCATCTGGAATGCATTTCATAAGCCAAATTGTGTTTATTGGCTCATCGCCGCCGGCTTCAAAAAGCTTTGCCGGTAGTCCATCGGCTCCCGCAGCTCTAATATTTTTAAGCCTTGCGATCGCCATGCTGAGCTCGTTTTGGATCGGTGGTGAACAATATACTCCGTCGTCTATGATTGGTGTAATTTCGTCACTTATGCTGCTTTCGGGAGTGAGTAGAGTTCGAAAGTGCTCCCTCCATATTTGGAGCACACTTTGAGTGTCCGTGACCAGATTTTCGTCTCTATCCTTACAGGTGGTTATCTCTGGTCTAAAAATTTAGCTTTTTTACCTTCTGGTAGAACTTTCGGGCTTCAGCTTTATCAATGTAGTTTTCGATACCCTGGTTCTCTCGTTTTTTCCATTGACGCTTTTACCGCCTAAAGAAACGTGTCATCTCCGTCTTATTCTCATTATAACGCTCTGTCACCGCACGCTTTGCCATTGGCTGCAGTTTTGCCCTGTATGCAGTATCCTTTTCTTCACAAATTTCTAGACATTCATCATCGTACCAGGGATTGTCTAAGCGTGGTTTTTTATAACCCAGTACGTTCGTAGCAGCAGTGGCCATAGAATTCACAATATGCTGCCATTGGATGTCGGGAACATCAGAATTAGCGGGTTAGTTCGAAGTATTTGAGAGAGTTGGTTGATAGGCATTAGCTATCTCGGTGGTATGCTGTTTTGTGATGTTTAGCATTCTTTGGGTGCGGTTACGAGCATTTTTAGCACTGTTAATTTACGTGCCTAACTTGGCTCCAACTAGGTGATAATCCGAATCAATATTTGCACAGCGCATTTTACGCACGTTCATAACGCTTAAGACATGCATTCCATCGATTGCCACGTGATCAATCTAGTTTGTC
Source organism: Muscina levida (assembly GCA_964034835.1). Taxonomy (NCBI): domain Eukaryota; kingdom Metazoa; phylum Arthropoda; class Insecta; order Diptera; family Muscidae; genus Muscina; species Muscina levida. Next base: position 103,050,707 of record OZ035880.1, read on the forward strand.
TTGTGATCATGGGAAATCCAGGTTGCCTTGTGGATATATTTATGCTGAAATCTGGTTCCAATCACTTATTATCGGAGGTATTGTTGTGCAGACTAAAATTTCCGTCTGCTGATTCAAAAGCATCTTCTCTTCATATTTTAGCTTTTAAATCTCCCAGAACAATTGCATGTCCCTCATAGAATGCATATTTAACATCCTCAGCTTTGTCTTTCGTCGGGGCGTGTACACAAATCAGCGTAATGTAAAAATATTTCGCCCGGATGCGAGCAGTGGCCTTTCGGTGACTTACAGGGTTAAGCCGCGATAGCAGATCTCGAAGTCTCTTCCCGACTATGAATTCACATCCAAATTCATGTCTTTCTGCATGGAAGCTATAAAATATGTCACAGTTCTTTCAACGTGTGCCTCCCTGTCCCATGCAGCTCATTTCCTGTACGGTGGTGATGTCAGCTTTATATATGTCGAAGACATCCGCCTGTTGGATAGAGGATCCTACTTTGTATAGAGTTCGGACATTCCAGGTGCGTATCCTTAAATCATGGTCCTTATAGCGTTTGCGGGTGTCGTCAATTTGTTGTATTTTCTTTTCTTCGTGTTTTCATAATAATTGCTGCAGTGGTCATAGTTTTAGCAATATGCTGTCACTGTGTGTTGGGAACATCGGAATAAAAAGGGTTTGTTTAAAGTAATTACGGGAGTAGGATGGAGTAGGCATTGGCTATCGCGGTGTTATGCAGATTAGTTATATGCGTTTGGTTATGAGCGTTATTAGCACTTCTTTATCGCGTGCATACTTTGGCTGCAAGTAGGTGGTGATCCTATCAATATTTGCCCCGTGCATTACCACACGCACTTCCATAAAGCTGGAGAAATACCTTCCATCTATTATCACGTGCTATAACTGGTCTCTTTTCTTTTGATCAGGGGATATCCATGTTGCTTTGTGTATATCTGTATGCAGGAATCTGGCTCCACTCACTACCATGTTTCTTGCCAAATGAATCTGAATCCGTTATCGGAGGCTGAACTAACAGCATCTTATTTTCCTATTGTAGCACTACAATCATTCTGTACAGTTTTAATCTCACTGGCAGGACAGCTGTCATATATTTCTTTCAGACGCTCATAGTATGCATCTATAATGTCCTTATTTTTGTCTTCCATCGGGGCATCAACGCAAATTTTGCCTAGTATGAATCCAAATGAATGTGTGTCAGTAAACAATGTCACAGTTATTGTGCCGCGTGCACCTTAAAGTTGTCAAGGACATTCGCCAAATGCGAAGATGCCCCATTTCTGTAGATATTTCGGATATTCCAAGTGCATATCCTTAAATCATGTTCCTTACAACGATTGCTGGAGTCGTCAGCATTCTTCGGGTCACTTCATATTGCGCTTTCTCACACTTGCTACGCCAGTGTCATTGCCCGGAGAACACGTATCAGACGCTAAGAACTGCTTGGTTAGAAAACTTAAACTCGAAATTCCTTAGCTTTTCTAAACCAAATATGTGTCATTTTGATCGATAACCTTTTACCGTATTTGGAGTTAAGGCATCACTTCACATTACACAGTACAACACATGATTTTGGGACTCAATTCTGAGAACTGCACGTGAAAGTAGCCCCAAAAGGAAGAAGTTTTGCATCATTCGCATTTAAATTATTCAATTTATTATCAAAATGTTAGTGGAATGCGAACCAAGGCAACGCAATTTTCTCTAGCAACATCCCTAAGAGAATTTGATGTCATTGCCATAACGGAAACATGGTTGTCTGATGATTTCAACAATGCCGAATTTTTTGACGATTTTTATAATGTATACCGTTGTGATAGGCAATATTTACCAGGTGGGCATCTAAAGGGTGGCGGAGTGCTGGTTGCAGTAAGACGACACGTTTGCAGCAAATTAATTATATTACAATCTCAATGTTTTATTGAACAACTTTGCGTTGAAATATGTTTTTCTAATAATAAGTCAATAATATTGTTTGTATCATATTAGAGTGTTCAAATACCTCATTTTTTTAAAAACCCGGTTTCCGAGTTATTCGAAAAATTGATTTTTTAGAAAAATCGGATTTCGAATACTGCATTTGAAAGAAAACCGGTTTAACCGGTTTTTTTCGGTTTTTCCTAAAAAGTTAAAAAAAAATAATTTGGTTCAAAATGCATTATTATTTACAAAAAGTAACAAATGTGTTGTTTTATTATGTGTTTTTACTTTTAAATAAATTTTTGGAATCTCATTCATTTTATTTTTTAAAATAGTATTTAAGAAATATTATGCAATTTAAGTGTTCAATTTTGAGTCTATTCTTCTGTTTGGTTTTTATGAAGCTTAAAACAGAAAACACGCGCTCACTAATTGTGGGAGTAGGATTTATTGACAAAAGCGCGTTAAGAAGGTATTGAGCTTTTATGTCCTTTTATTCTTATCCTTCTTTAATGGCAGCAACAACAGAAATTTAGCCATCAGTACCACACGTAGAAAAGTATTCCAACCGCTTCGGTCTTTTGCGCTTCGTAGATAGTTCGTCACACCAAGCTTAGTTAACAGCTCTTTCACCTGGTCCATCCATCGGAGTTTTGGTCGCCCCCTCCTGCGCCGCCCTTCGATTTATTGCCAAAGACTTTTCGAGCTGAAGCGTTTTCGTCCATTCGTACAACGTGTCCAAGCCAGCGCATTTGGTCTATTTGAACGCCCTTGACTACGTCGATGTCGTTGTACAGCTCATGATTCATTCGACGACGGTACTCGCCGTTAACGATGATGGGTCCAAATATTTTGCGGAGTATTTTTATCTCGAAGACTCCCATCGAAATAGTTGAAATCATCATATAGGCTTGTGTCTTTGTTTTTACTCTGCCGTTTTTGGGAGAATTGCTGGATAAAGTCTTTTAAAAAGTTCGTTGGCATATTCCATCGTTTTTGACTTTTTAGAATACTTTACACAGGATGAGCTGAAGGATATTTGCCGGAGCTAAGAGATATAATTACGGTATTCAATGTTTGTACTCTTTTTTTCCTAAAAATTTTGCAATAATTTCCATATTTTTTAGCTTTTTCAAACGCATATACTCCTTCAGCGTCGATTAGAGTCGCTGTATCATTTGATTGCGAGCGCTATAGGCTGAAGCGCTGAGGTAAAATCTCTCAAAATTTATATTTCTTTTGAGCTGAATGGAGTTTCCCTAAATCCATAAGCGCATAGTTGACACATGAGTAAATTCTTAGAAACTGTTCATTCATTGCAGATAAGGAGCTCCACCAGTGTTTCACATCGACAATGATTCTTAGTTATTTATTGTGCTCCTGAAAAACATAGCTCTAAAATTTTCTTTGTTTTTCGCTCGATTAGTTAAATGCATTAACATGCTTCTGCAATTTTGCAAAAATTAGAGACGCGGTTTTAATTAGGTCGTATGATTTTTTGACTTCCACTATTTCACCGCATTCATTATAGTCGGCGAGATCCACTTCGACTTGTTGATCCACTTTTTTTTGGCATAAATAACATCCGCAACGCAAAGATTTAATCACAATTGGAATTCCGGAAATATATAAGCTCCATATTTCTTCATTGTCGCTGCTCCATCATGTGTGGAAGCTACTATATCTTACTCAAAGATAATTCCAAATTCTTTATGTTTGTTGTCTACCAAATTTTAAATGTGGGTTGCAGTTCCGGCATGTTTTAACTGTTCCAATCGAAGATTAAAAAGCTCTGATTTTGTTTTTCCGAATCATAACATCTCAGGGTGACATTTACGTATTTAAAAATGACGCTCCACTCATCGACTTCAAGCGAAAAACAACCCTTATTTTCTTTTTGACTGCAACTTGTTTATCATCTCTCTTTTTTTATCCATATAAAAGTCATCTACTAAACCCCATAGCGTCACGTCGTTTGACGGCATTACCAAACCTTTATAGGTAAAATATTCGGCTACCTGCCTGGAATTGTCAACGGCTTTTATTGACATCCAATCTTCAGCAACTAATCGAGCAATTATTCCTCCAAGACCTGCAGCTCTTTTTCTAGTATATTTTCTCAAAGGACTTGCAATATCTTTTGCTGTTGTTGATGAGTGCGCTACTTCAGGAACTTTCCTTTTTTCAATCTCGATTTTGTGTACTTTTTGCTGATGAAAATCAAATGTTAGGACACTGGAAGCATTTTTTAACGAAGCACGACGGGACTGCACGAGTTCAATGAATTGCCTCATGATCTTAAACAAATTGCCAGAATATCAGTATTCAAATCCAAACTAAAATCGTATTTACTTGGAAAATTAGAAACGCTTTTATGATTGTAAATTCCATTCTAATAATTATATTTAATTTGAAATATAAATACTTACAGAATAAATACTTAATTTTATTTTTATGTCATTATACATATAATTTTTAATTTATTACATTCCATACAATTGTAAATTTTTGCCAGCTAGTTTCTATAAAAGCCCATAAGGCGCAGAGACATTTATAAATATTGTGAACAATTAATTTTTGGAATAAAGTAATAATAAAAAAATTTAAAAAATTTAAAAAAACCGAGTACCCGAAGGAAAAAACTCGGTTAAACCGGTTATTTGAAAATGGAATTTTTGGAAAAACCGGCATACGGTTTTAAATAAAAAAACCGGTTTACGGTTTTTCGGTTTCGGTTTTGAACACCCTATATCATATATACCCCCTGGTAAAACCATTGACATATACCAAGTTCATTTGGATAATATTAAATATATTTTGGATCATAAATCAATAGATCAAGAAGTATTTGTTTTAGGTGATTTTAATCTCCCTAATATATCTTGGATCTTAGAAGATGGTTGTTTATTACCATTTAACATAAAATCAGATATGGATGAATCTGTAACTAGTTTTTTCTTTTCCCATGATTTTAGTCAAATTAATTGTATTAAGAATGATATTGGAAGAACTCTTGATCTATTTTTTGTATCTAATAACATGAGAACGTCTTGCGATATGTGTCTTTATCCTATTTCTAAAAACACCGTGCATCATAAGGCGGCGGTAATAGATTTTGATTTTTACGCTTTTGAAAAAGAAAATTCAGATAGTATGAAAACATATAATTTTTTGAAATGTAATTATTCATCAATTAACAATTTTCTTTCTTCTGTTGATTGGTCGCTGATTGAAGGTGCATATGATGCTTTGTATATGTACGATTTTTTATTAGACAAATTAAAATATGTCATACAATTAATGATCCCTTCCTCTATGCCATCTTTTAGTCATAAACCTCCTTGGTTCAACAAAAAGCTTTTGAATTTAAAAAATATTAGAAATAAGGCTTCAAAAAAGTTTAAAAAATCTCAAAATGAAGCTGATTATCGATATTTTCAGAGAATTCGTCGCGAATTTGATTTTTTACAAAATTTTTTATATAAGCAATTTATTTTTAATACGGAACATAAATTAAAGTCCGACTCTTCTGCTTTTTGGGTGTTTATTCAGAATAAGAAGAAAAGTACTGGATATCCAGTAAATATGGTTTATAATTCTGAAATTTCTAATAATTTAATAGAGTCATGTAACTTGTTTGCATCTTTTTTTCAATCAAATTTTTTAAATCGTAATTGTATTTATCAGAATAGAGAACCTGATGTGAATAGTCTGGTTATCAAAATTACAGAGGAAGATGTTATCTCATCGATTTCATCTCTTAAAAACAGCAGTTCCTGCGTCTTTGCAGATTCAATTCCCCAGATATTTTTTAAAAATTGTGTTTCTTCTTTGGCGAAGCCTATTACAATTCTTTTTAATGCTTGTTTAAGTCAGGGTATATTTTTAGACTGCTGGAAAAATTGTTCCTTAGTCCCTATTTTCAAATCGGGCGATAAAACTAACGTTGTAAATTATAGGCCAATTGTAAAACAATCAGCTATAGCAAAAATTTTTGATAGAATTATTAAAGTTAAACTTTATAATCATATTGGCAAAAAAATATCAATTTACCAACATGGATTTTTGCCCGGAAGATCAACATGCACTAATTTAGCTATACTGACTAAACGTATTGTTCTAGCAATGGAAGAAAAATGTCAACTAGATGTAATTTATACAGATTTTTCGAAAGCTTTTGACACAGTAGATCATGCGGTACTGTTATCAAAACTAGTGTCATATGGTGTTAATGGAAATTTACTGAAATTTTTTGAAAGTTTCTTAATTAACAGAAGATTGAAGGTTAAAATGGGGTCTGTTTATTCTAGTATCATAATTAAAGCGTGGTCAGGTATTCCACAGGGCACACATTTAGGTCCATTGCTGTTTCTTATATTCATAAACGATTTACCTAATTGCTTCACCTATTGCAAGCTGCTAATGTTTGCTGATGACTTAAAATTGTTTGGTAAAGTTTCAAATTTATCACAGTCTTTAATGATTCAAAAAGACTTATTGGCATTGGCAGAATGGTGCAAGTTAAATATGCTTGGTTTAAATGTAGATAAGTGTTGTACTGTCACTTATACACGTTGCCACACACCAGTGGTTTTTAATTACAACATTGGCGATGTCGTTTTGAGAAGAGTAGATGAAGTTAAAGATCTCGGTGTTATATTTGATTCAAAACTGCAATTTTCTAACCATATTGATTATATAACAGCAAAAGCTTATTCAATGCTAGGTTTTGTTAGAAGAAATTCTACAGATTTTAAAGACCCAATTACATTCAAAACATTATATGTTTCTTTTGTGAGAAGTCAATTGGAATATTGTTCTTTAATTTGGAATCCATTTTATACTATCCATACAAACAAAATTGAAAGAATTCAAAAAATTTTTACAAATTTTGCATTTAAAAAAGTTAGGTGGGCGGATGGAACTATTCCATATGATGCTCGCCGAAAGTTTTTGGGCCTTCAATCCCTAAGAGATCGAAGGACAATATTTTCAATAATGTTCATTTATAACATTATTTCTAATGAAATTGATTGTATTGAGTTAAAAAATCTTGTATCTTTGTATAATCCTCCTCGTGAGTTACGTCATGACCGTCTGTTTCGTGAAGATTTTCATCGTTCTAATTATGGAATCAATGAACCAATCGCAAGATGTTTAAGTTATGCAATAGTTTTCCCCTTTAATTAATTTTAATATAAATAAAATAAATTTTAAATTGAACTTATTTAAAATTTTTAACTAATGGAATTTAATTTAAACTATTAATTGAATTACTGTAAATTAGTCTGTAAGATAATTATGTCAGTAGACTAAGTAAATAAATAAATAAATTCGAGGTAATAGTCCGTCGTTTTTCAGGCTATAGATGTTAGTGAACAAGTCTCTTTTTATCCCATCATACCCAAAGCATTGCCTCTGGTGTCAATCCTGACATTGCCACTGTTTGCGATGTTTTACCTTGCTTCGTCCATTGTTTTTTTTATCTTTAGTTTTATTTTTATATGTCATCGACCATTTTCATACAACATCAAAGTTATTTCCTTTCTCTATTTAACATTTATCCTTAGCAAATTCTCAATATCTTCATATCCTAATTGTTAGAACTATATCCTAAACAAGATGCCACAATGTAATCGATACTATTAGCAATACTGCATAATTATTCAAATAACATTTTTGCCAACGACTGAAACAGACTATTAGTCATAATAAAAAGCACGTTATCATTTACAAAAGAGCCGCAATCTTCGATAAAACCCACACTCCCTCCCACACCACTCAACAATATCGTTAGCCATCTAACAATAAAATAATGACACTAATAATGACACATTTATTGGGCCGTTCGTTCACACAAGTCTATTGGGGGAGGGATGGGAAGTTGTGAAGTATCTTGATTGCGGCATTAAACAGATTGATATGTTGTTGGAGATGTCAACGCTCTGCCGTATTAGTAATGACACATAATGTCCTTTGACTATTAGAGACATATTGTTAAATTCCTTGTTGATTTCTAGTACACAAACACACACACAGACACATATACATATTTGTTCGCTGTGGCGCTCTCTTTCGCCATGCACGTCCTCTGATACCCCCATTTCCCCTTATCTCACTGCGTCAGAAGGTGCGAAAAAAGCAATTTCATCTCCTGTTGAAACTCAAATGTGAATGGGCTGCCGCTCGTTTGTTCGACTCCCGGTTCTCGGTGGTGATATTATGCCAATCACGATTTGATAATAATTTACTTTTGGAAACATCTTTTCGTATCATTCCTGGTGTTCGTTTTGCTATTATGACACCTATTTGGGGTTAAATAGGCAATGATGACACCCAAAGCAGATCACGTGCGCACTCAAGTTTTCTATCGCTACTTTTCTGTTCATTTTGCGTGTTCGTGTGCATTTCCATATCACGAGCGGCGAGAGTTAAAAGGGTATTGCGGTGGGGGATGGCAGGAATTTGAATTGTAATATAGAATTGGTAAAAAATCTGCAATATAATATACAAACTTTAATCCTCAAAGCGGAGGTTAAGTACTAAGAAGAGCAAGAACGGACAAAAACTCCCATACGAACTCCTTCTTTTTGGGGGTGTCCGTCTGTCCGGACGATTACAGCGTTAATTTAAGAGTTAAAATCTGATATAATAACTTCTATCCTTTTATTATATAGAGTGTGGGCGATGTTTTGCCATAATAAAGCCGAGTTATTGCGGCGATTCATACCCGAACAAACCCAGATCTAACATATTGTAATACTTTCTTACATTTTATACTCTTCCATCGATCGTACCTTTCATAACACCCTTTTATTATAGTCTTAGTCAAATATTTGTAAGAATGTTTGTGCGAACGTGAATAACTGCTGTGTCTGGTTGAGTGTGAAAAAGATAAAAATGTGTGTACTCGTGTTTGTGTGAATTTGTGTGTGTGTCTATGCGTATGTATGTTACTGGTTTATGAGTCTGGCTCTGAGAGCTGTTATGTTTGTATGTAGATTATTGCTGACTATGAATAATGGCCAACAAGAATTGAGTTATTTATGATTTATTAGCAAATAAACGCAGTAAAGTACTCAATATTAGAGTGATTAGAATGTTGGCATGAAATATTCCATAATGGTAGACAGATTTTTCTTAACTGAACCCAAAAACAATATCTACAAAACGTTGACTAATTGGCTGTGGAACCTACTAAAATAAATAGACCCTAATAGTTGTAATACTCGTGTTGGCCATTTAAATGTTGGTTATGTTTATCTTTTGGACATGTGTAATACATTGTAATATTTCATAATAAAAATAATATAAAATTCTATGGCTTTAAGGGTGGAAATTTGTAATATTTACATACATTTTGTTGTTGCAATGTACAAGAGTGTAATTCGATTAAAATTTTAAATAGAATAAAGAAGACATTTCTGCTTCTTATACCTAAGTAATTCCATACATATGTCGACTGTTTAAGGACGCTCTTCCTATGTTGTGGGTACTCCACCCCGCAGAATTGTTTATTAAGGTTCATATGTAATAAAGATCATTTAAAGTTGTAATGTGATGAATTTCAAAGGTTGTCACAATAATTGTATAGTATTTTATAGCCTCACCCATAGGGATGAGGTTATATAACATTTGATGCGATGAAAAATTATACCGCACATAAGACGAGTTAAATATGTTAATATCACATTAGTTTTAGGAAATTTTAGGACGATTGAGGCTGGCTGGTGGGCGTGATAACTCGAATAAACCTGTTCTGGTCTTTATAATAAATTTACTGGTATTAATATAATATATAGTTATGGTCATTAGACATTTTCCCTTATGATGATGCAAAGGTTCCAGCCAATTATAGCGTAATGTCGTTTATGGGTTCCGTAGCAAAACTATTTGTGCGTATTATAATTGAGTAGCCCAAATGGTATGCTACCACTGATGCATCTTAGGAAGTAGGTAACAGAAGTTACTGAAGCGTAAAGCAAAGGCTATCTTAGTGGCTTTGAAAGCCCCAACAAACTAGTCGGCTAATAAGCCACTCTCATGAAAAAGTCAATTACTATGAAAACACGAAGAAAAGAAAAGAACAAGAACACCTCCAAATGTTGACGACCCAACCAAAATTCGATATGGATTCATAGTCGGCAAGGGATTTTCACATCTAGTTTCGCGGATTAACCCTGTAAGTGACCGAATAGACACTATCCACATCAAGGCGATATATTTTTTCATCACGCTTATTTGTGTACTCGTCCTGACGAAAGACAAAGATGAGAACATCAAAGATGCATTATATGAGCGCCTGGAAGAAATATATGACCACTGCATAGCACATGACATTTAAATTGTTCTGATAGATTTTAATGCTAAAATAGAAAGGGAAGATGCTCTTGGCTCAGCTGTCAAAAAATTCATTAAGCACAACAACACCGCCGAAAACGGATTCAGACAGGTTACCTTCGCGTCGGTAAGAAACATGGTAGCGAGTGCAACCAGATATCCACAAGGCAACCTGGATATCCACTGATCAAAAGACAAGAAACGAGACCAGATTACGTGGCAATCGCAGGAAGACATGTCTTAAGCATTATGGAGGTACGTGTGAAGCGCGGTGCATATATTGACTCGCATCACCATCTAGTTGCAGCCAATGTATGTACGTTATTAAACTTAAATGAACATAGACATCATATAGCTGCATACCACCGAGATTGCCAATGCCTACTTCGATCAACTCTCTCAAATACTTCAAACAAACCCCCTTAATTCTCATGTTCCCGACACTCAGTGGCAGCTTTCTGTGAACTCTACGACCACTGCCGCAACGACCGTTCTAAGTTATGAAAAAGCATGCTCAAGCAGCCAATGATAACGCGTGCGGTGATATAACGATATAATAAGGAGATGAGTTAGATGAAACGCCTTTTCAGGCGAAAAATGCGTCCATGGAATAAAAGAGAGAGCCAGGATATCGGAACTTACAGGGATATAGGTGAAGCCCTAAAGTTCGACCAATAGGTAAAAAGCATAGGTTTTGAAAAAGGGATCCCCACCTGTAAGGGCAGCGATGGAAATCTGGTCACGGACACTCAGAGTGTACATCAAATATGGAGGGAACTTTTTCGTAATTTGCTCATTCTCGAAGGCACATACGTGATGAAATCACGCCAAGCATCGGCGACGGAGTATGTTGTGCACCACCTACGCAAAGCGAGATCACATGACAATCTAATGGCTTACAAATAATAAAGTTGCGGGAGAAGATGTACTCCCGCTAGAGGTTTTTAAAGCCGGCGGCTATGAGCTGGCAACGTATATGCACTAGCTTATAAACACAATTTGGCTCAAGGCATGCATGCCTGATGATTGGAATCTGAATGTTCTATGTCCTGTGGTTAAGGAAGTTGATTTAAGTGTACTCACCAACTATCGCGGGATCAGCCTTTTATCTACCGCATCAAGGTCTTGTCTAGTGTATTAAGTGAAAGATAAAACCCATCCAAGATAACATGATTGGAACTTAACAGTGTGACTTTATACCAGGAATATCCACGGTCGACCAGATATTAACACTACGAAAAATCCCGGAGAAGACCCTAGAAATGCTGATCGACTCCTATCATCTGTTTATCGATGACAAAGCTGCGATGAAAAAGCTGTATATGCACTAGCATATAAACACAATTTGGCTCAAGGCATGCATGCCTAATGATTGGATTCTGAATGTTCTATGTCCTGTCGTTAAGGAAGTTGATTTAAGTGTACTCACCAACTATCGCGGGATCAGCCTTTTATCTACCGCATCAAGGTCCTGTCTAGTGTATTAAGTGAAAGATAAAACCCATCCAAGATAACATGATTGGAACTTAACAGTGTGACTTTATACCAGGAAAATCCACGGTCGACCAGATATTAACACTACGAAAAATCCCGGAGAAGACCCTAGAAATGCTGATCGACTCCTATCATCTGTTTATCGATGACAAAGCTGCATTGAACAGTCCGATATGACAGAAATTATTAGATGCTATGGCTGAGTTTGGTATCCCCGCGAAACTGATACGACCTTGCAGGATGACACTGACTGACACGAAGTCTTCAGTGAAAATAGACAAAAATCTGACCGAACCATTTTTTACCAAGCGAGGCTGTAGACAAGGCGATAGTCTGCCATGCGTTCTCTTTAACATCATAATGGAGATGAGATTGTCATATGGAAGACTGCAGTGAACACTAGAGCTCTCGGAATTTATATGGGGAAAAAATTGCAAAATTTTGTCGGTGCCACCTTCCAAACGTGATGACATTGCTGATTTTAGGATAGCCAAAGTTTGAGCACAATTGGAGTATGTTAACCCGTGTCGCTTTGGGCTTGATGTTTTGATGTTCATACAGCCACGTTTGGGGGGCGTAACTCGTAAACGACTAGTGCAAATTAAGGTATTAAAATTCCTGTAATGTGTATGCCGAAGACAAAGATATCATTGGCCGTGGGCTGCGAGATGTTACTACGGCCTTTTCAAGCATTGAGAAGCAGTCGACAGAATTGGGTCTGGTAATAAATGTTTTCAGAAACCAAGAGTCTACTCGTTTGGGACCCTGCGTGAACGTCGACAACTTCAACTTTTAAGTGATAGATGGTTTTGTCTACCATATCTCCAACATGTACAAAAATAATAATAATAATAATAGACTAACTATTTACGGAGCGCAAAAGACCGAATTTTTTTCTACGTGCGGCTACACATAGAAGAATTTCTGTTGCTGCTGCCAATTAAAAAGAACAAAAAAAATATAATTAAAACTGAGTTTGTCAATGTTTGTTTGCATTTTTTATATATCGTATAGACTCGAAATTTTCACAGAATGTTGCTGTGTGTTTGGTGGTGAAAATACGCTGCGCCGTCCAATGGGTCAAATTTTTTAAAACACAATGATTGGAGGACTTTTACGCCAATCACCTAGAAATTTGTGTGGATGCATTTGGCAGCAAAATTAGTGGATGAAAGTGGGAGGTGCCACGCCCCCTTTTTTTAAAAAATCGCTCTGACAGCTTTTCTAATCGTTCAATTATTTAGAAAATTTCACAATGTGGTACTGATGACATTCATGAAATTTAAAATTGCTGTATCTCATAAGCTATCAGAGGTATGAAGATGATATTAGGTATATATGTTGTTGGTACAGTATAAATTACAGTCAGGGTGAAAGTGGTCGGTGCCACGCCCCTTTTGAAAGAATTTGTTATAACAGCCATAACAATAGTTTGATAGTCTTGAAAACTTCACAGTATGTTACAGTTGCCTTAGAGATAAAAAGGTTATTTGGAAACAATTTGGCTAAAACGGCCGAGGCGCTGGTCGCACACGTCAATATTTGGCTATTACATATACACACATACATTAAACAATTGTCCGTACATCAGGCAGTTGAGAATAAATTTCAAAGTATCTATAAAAAATATATAGTCGATTCGATTAAAATATTTTTTTTTAAATACAATGCTTCCTAACGAAATCGGTATGTCTAGTAAAAGCTTCTCAAACAGAGATGTTCGCATAAGTTGATAAACAAGAATGTGCCATTTGTTGTTAATGTGGCAAATCTGTATATAAGCCCTAACGATATTAGTGGGTGGATTGGGCGTGCTTAAACTGTATTTTATTCCTAGAGAAATACAATTTGGTATACTTGGTAATACTGACGTGGCGTAACGGAAATTTTTTTGTATATCCAGAGAGATGAAATTAGTTCACAGGTATCATTCGACGCAACAGATATGAATATCTGTGGACTTTTGACAAAACAACTTCTCTCGAAATAAGAAATTTTTGTAAGATTTTAATATTAAATATAAATTTTTAAGACGGTTCTTTTGGTGTAAGCCTTGCATTTCTACGCCATTTGGTTAAAAATCTACAGTTCTTGGCAAATCAACTTCTTTCATTATATTTGGAAAAAATATTTGATAAAATATCTTATCTGAAAGAGTTTAAAATTTTTGTAAACTGCAAGAAATAAAATTGTTATATCCTTTTGACAAAACATCTAAATTGTAGTTAATATTTTTTTGCATATATACATTTTGTTTTAACAAAATAACTTCTAATGAAAGAAGTTGTTTTATCAAAACTGAAATTAGAAAATATGTAACTTGCTTGAGACAAGATAAATTTTTAAATGGTTTATAGAGAACATTAATTTTGACTAAACGGCTTGTGTGAAAAGAAGTTATTTTGTGAAAACAAAAACTGATAAAAAGTGAAATATTGTTAGCAAAGAAGTGTTTTTGTGGACTTGAAAATAAATATTTTGATTAAAAGAAGTTGTTTTGGAGTTCATGCGAGGTATACATTTGGCAGCCAACACCACGTTTAAGAAACACAAAAGCAGCAATTGGCATGCAAATCATTGCTTGCGACAACAAAATGTGTATCATATTTCCGTACAAAAAAAAAACTACTAGTTCTTAAAGGGTCTGACGTCGAAATGAATGATGATAAATTATCACCATTTAAACAACAGTCAAATCAAATAAGTGACGAAGACATTTTCCAAGAATCGGATTTTGATGAATCGGATTATACTCCATCGGATCAAACTTATGACAGTATACACAAATGTACTCAGGAAATGGAAGAATATATTAGTGAATCGAATGATGATGATGAACTTCCAACAACATCAAAAAATCGAATAAGGTTAACAAAAATTTGGGAAAAGAATATTTTACTAGCCGAAATATGGAAGTTGCTGCCAAAAGGTTCATACAATTAGATCACTGTAAGAAAAGTTGTCACTCAAAGATAACTTTAGATGAGCAAAAAATATGTTTAAAACCTATTGGAATCTTGGAGACTATAGCAAACGACGTCTATTTATTTGGCAAATAATTGCTATAGAGAACAAGAAAACTGCGTCTCTTATAACAGCTTCGAGACCACGAAACCGACAATATGTGTACAAATACCATTGTGAAAAAAATGGGCAAAAGATTCGGGTATGTCATAAATGCATCCTAAAAATATATGGAGAAACAATCCAGGCGATTAAAACAGTGAATTTAAATAAAATGAAACAAACTTCTGGAGGACTTATACCACACGATAGACGTGGAAAACATGGTCCACCTCACAAACTGTCGATCGATAAATATAATGAAGTTATAGATCATAAAAACAGCATTCCGAAGTACGAAAGTCACTACAGTCGTCGACATACAAATCAATTATATCTTGAACTTGGTCTTAACTTGGCCGGTTATATACTGAGAACTACTCTGATTGCGTATCGGAATCAAAATATAGAGATATATTTACTACCCTAGATATTAAGTTCAAGAAACCTCAGCTTGATCTGTGTAATACATGCGAACTCTTTAAATCAAAAATAAGAAACTCTGTCGACGAAGATGAACGAAAATCGAACAAGTTACAACAAAAAAACATCATGACGATGCAGATTTTTCGTATCAAAGCAAGAAAAAAGATAAGGAATTCGCAATAAATAGCGAAAATATAAAAATGTTCACATTAGACTTACAACAATGTCTTCCAACTCCTTATTTACGTGCTGCTTTGTTTTTTTACAAGAGACCATTGTGGACTTTTAACTTAACCGTCCATGATGGAGCAATGAAAAAAGCCTTGTGCTATATATGGAACAAAACCATTGCAAATCGGGGTGCAAACGATATTAGGTTTTGCATATTTAAATGTCTGCTGGATTAACCAAATTCAGTTCGTCATATTGTTTTATATAGTGATTCATGTCCTGGTCAAAACCGCAACTCATATCTTTGCGCAATGTTTGACAAAGTTTTGGAAGATCACGCAAGTATTCATCTTATTGATCATAAATTTCTTGTCGTGGGTCATATGCATCTTGAATGTGATACTGTACATGCGCAAATAGAAAAGAAAAGAAAAAATTTCTTCGAAATTGAACATTCACACGATTGGGCAAACTTAATATCGGCGACCAATAAAAATTATATTGTTCATGAATTAAGACAAGAGGATTTCTTCGATTTTCTAAAGGACAAATACACATGGAGGTCACATAGCATTTCAGGTATAATTTTAAATACCTACATTCTTTTCAACACAATATTATTTTTTAATCTTCTGATTTTTAGGTGAGAAGTTTGAGTGGAAAAAAGTTCGATGGCTGAGATGCGATAAAAGCAAGCCTGTATCACAAAATAAAAAGAAAGATTTATAAGATATACTGCCATTAATTGGTACAAATTATCTCCATTGAAGTTCACCCAGACCTTGACGAAGATGATGGTATTCAATAATATAATTATGCTTTTAAAATATGCAGAGTTACAGTTTTTATTTCGTTTCTTTTGAATAGTTTTATGTTAAACTTAAAATTTGTTTTCCCTACAGAAACATAATTTTGTACCAATATTGTCTAATTGAATTCAAGTATTTATGTTATATTGAAAATAATAATATTTTTTAAAATAACCTATTTCGACTTTATTTATTAGTTCCATTTTAACAAAACAACTAGCCTTGAGATAAGCGCAAAATATGAATCACGTTTTTGTTTAAAACCATTTTCACAAAACAACTTGTGTTATGTAAGTTAATTTTTTTGTTGAAAACAATTTCGACAAAACATCCTATATTTTTATTGTTAATTTTTCTAAAAATCTGTTGGCATTAGAAAAGAATTATTGATATCTTCACTTCAATTTAGTATTTAAATTTAATACTACACTTTCACCTTTCCACCAAATATTTCAAAATCAAAGTTGTAAGATATTTTAACAGTTTTTTCGTTCTCCTGTAAAATTTCAGTTTTTGAAAGAGGTTGTTTTGTCAAAAGTCCACAGATATGTAGACGAAACATATAAAAATTTAAACAAATTAGATACAAACATTTGGTCGAGTTTATGTGCCAATAGCAATTTATTTTCGAAAAATTGGCGGATGTGGAAATATTTTTTACAGATATGAACTTGGCAAAAATTTTGTTAAGTTTGCGGTAGAGTCGTGTTGAAAGTGTTATTAGCGTTGATCAATTTTTTTTTGGCAATTTGATACAAAGAAGTCGAACATCATCGGTGGGCTACAGTGCTACATAACGAAATATTTGTGTACAAATATTACCTGGCAATACAGATATGAATTTGCAGTCGTATATTTTTGTTTCAGTAAGTGAGCGGCGGATGCGTGTGAAAAGTTAGCAAACTCAACATATATGATAGAACTTATCACTGTGTTATATTAAGATATTTTTTATATTCGTTAACTATGCCATAGCAAAGTATTGCCGGGCCCACTAGTAAACTTATATATTTTACGAATAACTTCGAAATGTAAAATGTTTTTAAGTTACGATTACGGATACGAAAGATAAACGCTTTCATGAGGTCAAGCGATACAATTACAATAGAATATTAATTACGTTATTGAAGAGTTCCTAAACACTACCACTCCTGTGTCTTACGTTGTCCCATTTTAATGTGATTCATAGCATTCTAGTTAAATGAAGCAAATTTTCATCGCAGTTTAATATCCTTCAACTATCTAAGCTCTACCATTGAATGCATTTTATTCTATTTTTAAACACTAAATGTGATCAGCGTCATCCCCAATGTCTATTAGGGTTTAGCATTACGTCGTTTTAATCGTGTCTTTCTCTCTCTCTCGTCATCTATGTTTTATTTTTAATTTAGTATAGCAGTTTACAGCCATACACACACACACACACAAACATACTTTTTATGTGAAATTTCAATTGCAACTTTCTGGTCCTTAGTTGCCTTGCCGCCGCCCGTCGCTTGTCGTCTCCATCACTGTGTGAGTCATGTGTGCGCATAATTAATTGCGAACATTTAATTTAATGCTTTTGCAATTTGTAAACTGTTTGTTAAAGCATAAAGCTGACTGCGTTCTGTAACAATGTGAGCATTTACTCGTATTATTTACGAGTATCAGTGCAAATGCGATGGTGGTGGTGATGTTGTTGTTGTAGTGGTGCTTAGTGAATGAGTGGATACGGATACGATGTCATAGCAGCTGTAGTGTGGCCTGAATTTATTATATGCGTATTTGATTGTATGTATGTGTGTGTGTGTGTGAGCGAAGAATTCATTAAAATGCTATTAAAAATTAAAATTAATTTTGTCTTTTAAGATTTATTGATTTGACAAGTGACAATATCAAATCATATACAATTAATTTCCTTTTGCTTTAAAGAATAATGATGTGCGTGGGGATTGGGGAGGCGATGTAGGTTAGTTGTTGTTTTTTTTGTAATCGAAATAAGAAATCAATATTAAATTCAGTTGCAATTTAATTGTTATTCCACAAAATAGACAAATAAAAAAAGTTGGCTAAAAGTAAATTAAAAGCGTTTAGGAATTCAACAAATTAACACAAAAATTTAACTTAAACAAATAAGACGCAAAAAAGACGCTTCTCGCATTTTTGTGAACACGCTTTCTATTTTTAGATTCACAACTAACGGCACCTACTTGTTAATCGACGAATGCGAATGTCACTGTTTAAGAAGCTCTTACTAGACATGCCGATTGACTCGACACTAATACTGCGAAGTTGCTGTCGACAACATTCGAGGGGAGCCAACAATGAAAGAACCTTTTTTTCTTTTAAGATGACTGGAGCCAGGAGTTGAACCTGTGATCTCCCGCATGATAGTCGCGTGTTCTAACAACTATGCCACGACCGGTCCCAAAATAAGAATGTTTGTAAGGCAAACATTTCTAAACCAAAATAAAAAAATGTTGGTCTTAATATTACAAAAATATTCGACTATGGTATATAACTACCTCAATTTCTCATTTCACCGTTTTGTCTTCATTCGTAAACCAAAAAACTTAAAGCTTTTCAATGCTCCGTGCAAATACTGACATTTAACAATGATAAGTTAAGCGATAAATACAAATTAACCAGAGCATTTCTAACTAACTCTAAGCAAACAACTCCCTATCTAATTAAAATTATACTCTCTTACTAATTGCTGGCTTTAAATTCAAATTAATTGAGATGGTTTGTCTCAGCAACACCCTTTTGCGAAGACATGAGCTCACTACTATGCTTTCGTTGACCTAAATACATCTGTCTGCCGCCGCCGTCTGCTTTCCCTTCAGTCATCATAGTCCCATCAGTCCCATAAGACATCCCCGTTCAAAAGATGACAGATCATCGTCTTTAACTTTAACAATATCACAGCGTCAAAAGTGAAAAATACATATATATCTGTATATAGTTCAACACAAGATGCAACCACCCAGTCACAAGGAGTAGTAGTGGTGACTCTTGCCGCCGCTAGAGTCTTTGTCTAAATGACATAAAACTCATTCACATTATTAACCATATTTTAATTAACTTAACATGCCAACAAAAGGATAGTAAGTACAACAAACACCACGAAAGCAAACTACAAAAGCTCTAGAGTCTGTTTTAAGCAAGAGGATTTAGTTTAAGAACTGTGCTGGCGTTCGTTCGCCCACAAAACAATTTCAGCGCTAGGCATGACTTGTGCAACAACATCTAGGATATGACAACAACAATTGTTTGTACAACTACTAACACTTGTATTTAAGTAGTACATACTTATGTGTATGTTAGGATGTATGTTCGGGCGGGTGTGTGCGCAAGGACTCATGTTCAAATATGTTCTACTCATTTAGTTTGTAAAAGTTTTGCTAAATCTTTGCTTTAGAAGACAACAGCAATGTAACGTTCGCAACGCAAAGCGCCTTCGCCAGCGCCACCAAAAAGAAACATGCCGCTAAATGACTTGTTTCCGCTTCCTTAGACTGACAGATGACTTTATGACCGATGCTGTGTAAAGTATTATATCTATGTACATTGTACATGTATGCGTGGGTGTGTGTACTTGGATGCACATGAATACTAGTGGCAGAAGCAGCAGCTGCTGCTTTCCAATTTATTTTTGGGCAATTTACTGCGAAGGTCGTGTGTTAAGGTTAGTAAAATCTAAACGATAAGAAAAAAAAAAGGAAAGTGATGGCTGTCTCTGTGATAGGACCGGCCGTGGCATAGTAGTAAGAACACGCGACTACCATGCGGGAGATCAAAGGTTCAACTCCTGGCTCCAGTCATCTTAAAGGAAAAAAAAATAAATAATTTTTTCTTTCATTGTCGGCTTCCCTCGAATGTTGTCGACAGCAACTTCGCAGTATTAAGTGTCGAGTCAATCGGCGTGTCTAGTAAGAGCTTCTTAAACAGTGACGTTTGCATTCGTCGATAAACAAGTAGATGCCGTTAGTTGTGAATCTAAAAATAGAAAGCGTGTTAATTCACAACAACGCGAGAAGCTATCCCATACCTCATTCATGGGGTGTAAAGGGAAATTAAGTTTTTTAAGATGGCTGTCTCTTAGGTTAGGAAAACTTTGAGATTTGAGTTGCTGTCATAAGGGCCTTGCGAGGTCTTGTTTTAAGTAACAACGTCTAAGTTCACTTTGTGTGAAATTTGAGAAAGAATCGGAATGCTCATATAAGTACATATTTCAAAAGTCATGGTTGCAATCATTGCCATATATCTGTAATCACATCCAAGAATCTTTGGCAATTCAATTTCCTATTTCCTATTTCGATTCCTCTTAACACATCCACAACTAACCAACGACAATATCAGTCAAGTAAACTCAATGTCAGAGGTAGATGGTGTTTCAAATAATGCGGGTCGATGTTAATAGGCTATGGCGGCCATGCTGTCTCGGCGGCTTGTTTCTAATCAGCATCTCTCTTTGGAGGTCCGCATAAAGATATCCACAAGGCAACCTGGATATCCCCTGATCAAAAGACAAGAGAGTAGATATTGCGAATTCTATGACCACTGTCGCAATGACAGTACTGGATTATTAAAAACCACGCTTAGCCAAGCCTTGGTACGATGATGAGGAATGACGGGTAATGTCTGAGGAAGTAAAAGAAGCGTACGAAGTCAAACGGCACACAATAGTAACGAGTGTGTTGACGGAATGATATAATGAGAAGAGGAGGGAGATGAGACGCTTCTTCAAATCGCCTATGAAAGAAAGGAATGCAAAGATTTTGCAACAGGGATCCCCAACTGTAAGAACAGAGATGAAAATCTAGTCGCGGACACGCAGAGTTTGCCGCAAATATAGAGGAAATACCTTCGTACTCTGTTCGTTCCTGAAGGAGGCGTAATTGACGAAATAACGCCAGTTATCGACGATGGAGTAGATTGCCCACCACCGATACAAACCGAAATCAGCACTGCAAATACTTAAAACTTAATTTTCCTTTACACCCTATAAATGAGGTATAGGAAAACTTCTCGCGTTGTTGGGAATTAACACGCTTTCTATTTTTAGATTCGCAACTTTCCTGTGCTTAAAAAAGTCGATCCGAGTGTATGTACCAATTATCGCGAAATAAGACTTTTACCAATGGCATACAAGGTGCTGTTTAGTGTGTTATGCGAAAGACTTAAGGGGAAGCCTGGTGTAATCATGACTGGTTGTAATGGACTTTTATTCAATTTAAGATTCAGAGGACTAACGCACCCACTTATAGAAAAGTTAGTCGATTCAAAAACATTTTTGACAATTTTTCTCGCATGCAATTTTTTTCTCTTGCCGTGCTATAAACAGTGGTTTAGGATTTTGTTCATTAACACTGGTGGCAATTGCTCGAACTAATTTGACACTAACTATTTTGACAGTGAAGAGCATAAAACAAACAACTGTCAAATAACTAAAGTATCGTGGGCGTCAGGGCCGTAGCCAGGATTTCATTTCGGAGGGGGCCAAAACCAATTGGAACAAAAAATAATTAAATTTTACACATATAATTATCAAATATTTATATCTGGGTGTTCCTTATGTGGTATTGTCGGCAATTTCATTAAAAAAGGAAGTGGTAGCTGTGTTGGATATCGAGCTCCACCTTTCGATTGTAATTTACAAAATTTCGAATATATTGTGCGAAATTTCGCATCGATTGTTTGGCATTAGAGTGTGCCGCAAAGAGGTCAAAGTTCGATTTTCTTCAACTTTCTGAGAAAACAATGAAAGAGATAACTGACATTTTTTTATGTGTTCGCTTTCCATGCAATTGCTCAATTATATCAAGTTTAAATACATTTATTTACACAGTTTTATCTTCCAATTTCCAGCTAGAACCCCTAAAACTTTATAATTTCTGTAATTAATTCAAAAAATATATATATAAGTAGAATTTTAACTCAAATTGAGTTGTTTTTTTGCTTCTTTTTTCTATAGAAAAAGACTGATACAAGAATGTTAGATGTGTTTGGTAAACTATTCAACTAATGTAATGTTACACTGTAAGACAAATTTAAACTTTTGGCCTCACCCATGATCAAACTGACCAGATTCTGAAAATATAGCTCAAATAAAATTACACGTATCTCCCAGTTTTTCTAGATCAGCTCATTTAAGTTTTTTACGAGCAATTCAATTTATGGAGTGAAGCTCCCATACAGCGACTCGAAAATGAATTCTTCCTCTTCGCAGAACTCTGCGAATTGTGAACAGAATTTGATGAATTTTTTTTAAATGTGTTTTAAATGGCCTTGAGCCGATTTTGCCGAAGCAAAAATTTAAAATTTGTCACAAATTATATCTGTCACAAATTTAATTTGTCAACAGATTTTGACGAACTTTTTTTAATATTTTTTAAATTGCCAGGAGCGGGTTCTGACGAAGCCCAAATATAAAATTTTTCAAAAATTAAAATTGCCACAAATTGTCAAAAAGTAAAATTGTCAAAAATTTTTTTTAATATGTGACAAATTATTTAATTTTGCTTCGTCAGAACCAGACCCTGGCCATTTAAAACACATTTACAAAAAAATTCATCAAATTCTGTTAACAACTCGCAGAGTTTTGAGAACTAGAAGAATTCACTTTCGAGACCGTGTTTGGGATCTTTACTCCAAAAATTGAATTGCTCGAAAAAAACTTAAATGAGCTGATCTAGAAAAACTGGGAGATACGTATAATTTTATTTGAGCTATATTTTCAGAATCTGGTACTGGTACCATAACAAAAATCTATCGGGTAAAGCTATAATCACGAAAACTTAAATAAAAATATTGAGCTGCATTAAGGTATTTGTTACAATTCGTACTTTTAAGGCTAAAAATTACCAAAAAGGAATAAAACTGGTACCGTCACTCAGACCAAACGGCTAAATTTATAATCGCGAAAATCGCTTTAGGCTTGCATAGTATTAATTTGGAAAGCTAGATAAAGGGATTTTCCAAAATTCATACTTTTAGAATGAAAAAAGATTCAAAAAGGGATAAAACTGTTACCATCAACCGGACGAAATTCCAAATTCAAACGATTAGGGCGAAAAAAGAACCAATAAATAAAATAACTGGTATCATCATTTAGACCAAACTGTACGAGAAAAAATCGCGAAAATGTTAGTGAATATCTATTTCAGCGATGAGCGCTATTAAGAAATTTTTGAAATTTCGAATTTAAGGAAATAATGGGCCAGAAATGGGATAAAGCTGGTACCATCACTAAGGCCAAACTGTACAACTTTGAATCACAAAAATAGGGTGTAATTCTTATTCTATTGGGTTGTTGTGCAATTTGAAGGGATTTAGACAGTAGACATGGTTGTGTCACTAAATCAGACAAATTGTGATTTTGAACAAACGCGTCATCCAATAATCAAATTTGTTGTGAATATTTATCTAAAAGCGGTAGAATCAAATGTTTGGCATCTAAAAAACCAATTAGCCCTCTTAAGCCTCAATTAAAGAATATACAATTTAGTGTGGTTTTCCCCTTATGAAGTGACCTCAGCTAATAAGGCATCATTGAATGTCTAAGTTGGGGGGCGGATGAAATAGCCAAGTCACTAAATCAGGCTAGCGGGCATTCTGATCAAACGAATGGCTACGGCCTTGGTGGGCGTAATGAAAATCGAACTACTTCCTTATGAATTTTTTCGTCGTACAAGAAAGACCTAATTCTCTCCTACAAAGATCAGTAAATTACTTCTGAATCCGCCGAAACATAGAAAAGTGTAGACTTAACTTGTGCAAATCATTTCATATAATTCCAATCAAGGTAAATATCACAATAGCTTTATAATTTGGTGATTTAACCCTAAAGTTGTGGCATCTATGCATTATACAGGTTATCCAAACCTGCTCTAGAGGAAAAGCGACATCAGCATTCGTGTAACCCATCCATGTGGTGGGCCACATGCCTCACCTGCCCTCTAACTTCAGCAGAATTTGTTAGTTTACGTGTCAGTAAAACCCGCGACAAACACCAAACAATCTTTCGCAGCGCGAAGCCATACGCGGATTCTCATTTCCAACATCGAGAAAGGTTTCACTTTTCCAAAAAGCGTTTTAATGTGCTAAAGCAGCAGCTGTGATATTTAAAACTTTCTCAGCGTACCAGCACACAATGGTCTCTCTGAGCAAATACGTGGCCAAAATTAAAATTTTTTACTTTGAATTTTACCATTTTTGTCGTTACACAAAACTTTATAACACATCAAAGTAACCAGAAATAAATTCTATTTTTGTAATCTGTTGTTTACCGTTAGTCATTGGAGCGGCAAAGTTAGACAATTTTTGTATAGTTTCGAAAACAATTGAGTGCAGTACAACATATGTATTTCGTCGTACGGTGTTTTTATAAAAATATAACAAGTTTACAAAAAAGTTGTAATGGATAATCTTACTCATAGTAAGTACTTAAATAATTCCCTAAAACAAATTGGAAAAAAGAAAGATAAATAGGAAAAAATTTACCTTGTTTAAATGCATATTTTATTTTATAATTTTTCACTTTTTTCAAATTGATTTAAAGTTTAAAAAAAAGTCCAAGTTTGTCCAGCATAAAATTGACTTTCAAACACAACATGTGATCTGCTCAACTATATTCTTTAATTACATCTTGCGAATACTTGCGATTATTAAATATATATACATTTTTCTAGGCAAACTGCGCTTCAAAAATATGAAGACGAATATGACGAAATTTTAGGAATATGAAGACGAATTCGAAGATGGTAATATAATCTTAGAGAGCGACACTTAATGTATAATTTTTATAACTGAGACTTAATGTATAATTTTAATTGAATAAGATTTTAATTGAATTAATATTTGTTTTTATTTGTTAATTATAAGTTAGCAAAGCAAGAAGTAGAACTTTGGATCAATTAGGAAGAAAAAGTTATACAATTGACAACATATAACAATATAAATTAATTGCTGAATAGAAATTATCATTTTCCTAACTTTAATAATTTTGGCCAGAAAAAATTGATTTGAAACCATTGTGCAGCAGTTCGAATTTTTCATCTGAAATATTAAAAATCCAACTTTTATAAACATCGAAAATTGGAAGGAATAACTTCTTATAGGCTCTACAAAACACTAGTCTTGACCACCAACATAATCTTCTAACATCCATCTTCAACCATCTTAATGGATTCAAAGGTTATATAAAGTTAAATGCAGGTCAAGAATTGTGGTGGGTTGACTTCAAAAGAAAACATGTGAAACAATCATCAAAATACCGCATGTCTAAATAAAAACCTAAAGAAGACAGCAATAACAACCAAAGCAGTCCCCGGTCTCCAGCCCCGCGAAACCTTATGGCTAAGTCTAGGTGTTACGCAGTAATGTTAAAAAAGTGAACTAAAAGCAGTAATATTCATATAGTAAACGTAATATAAGTGAATTTGATGAAATAGTGATCATAATTTTAAAAATATTTTACCTACACTTCAATTAAATAACGTCAAACGACAAAAGCTCACATTAGCATAATATACATTCGAAGTGTAATATAATTAACTAGCTGACCCGGCAAACGTTGTTCTGCCATACAACTTCTGACTCGGCGAACTTCGTCTTGCTCCAAGTTAACGCCTTCATATAATATAAGCTCCAGAGTAATACTAAAGCACATATAGTTCAAATTTTGATGGGTTTTCTTTGAATTTTATAGAAATCAGTGAAGAGCGATCTGATAAACAATGTTTTTCGATTTGTTTTCCGGCGTAAAAATAGCAATGAAGACGGAGTGCCAACACGTGAACAGGTAGCGTACAGCTGATCTTGTGAAAAGCAGGGAAATTCGAGACTGATCCCGAAAACTTCTAAAGATTGGCCTTGCGATTTATTGATTGTTATCGCAAAAGCTAATCGAATAGGGAGTTAAATTAGCTTGAAGTTGGATGGGAAGATCGGTTAGAATAATAGGAATTCGTAGGGTAAGGAATGTCGCTTTAATCACATTAATCATCAGTTTCTTGACGGACAACCACGTACCGTTGCACAATTTCGGATGATTCAGATTCCGAAAAATGCTTATGCTTCCCACCTTCAGCTGTTAATTATGCGGCTGAATTTCTGGCAAATCTAGGTAGTCCAAAAATTCTGTCTGATAGTTGGTAGCCTCATTCTCGTTGGTCACGCTAAAAACGGATTTTTATGAATGCAGTTCTATATCGATTCTACTTTGAATAATAACATTCGAGCTATCGACGTCTTTATTTTTCGCTGGTAGTATGGCCCGCTCACTAATCCAATCTAGATTTTTTTAATTTTGAATTTGGCCATTACCAAGCGCCAGTAGCTGTCTTGAAAATTCAGTAGCCGATGGGTCGTTTTGCAAAACGACTCTCATGTCAAAAACGACGATTTCAGGCATGAATTAATCTTATAAGCAGCAATAGATTTTGGGATGACTGGAAGCATTTGACGAACATATCCGGGCAGCAATATCATAGCCCCACAAAATCGTCTCGAATCAACTCGTAAATCCTTCATTGTTCGGTCAACTGCCTCGAAAGCTCGTTAATGCGCCATCGTGCATTCATCCTAAATTATGATCTTGAGAAGATTAAACGGCAGCTTCAAAGCGGAATGTACAGTTCGACCGCCTTTTAAGAATATGGGAGCAATACCAGAGGATGCAACAGCTGACGCAATTTGCGAACTTGACGGAATTTTTACCAGAATCAAAGAAATGACGAATGTCTTGCCTGTCCCACCGTGTGCATCGATAAAGTAAATACCTCCCGTTCCATCGTCAAAAACCTTCATCAGCGAATCGTACACGTTCGTTTGCTTGGCATTCAACGGCGGCACATTTGTTCGGACTCTTTTAGTCAGCTCATCTCGATCAAAGTCTTGATCTCGTTGCAATTCGCGATTGAATGCATCGTGCATCGAACGATTTGACGCTGGTGTTCCCAATTTCGACAGTAGACTGCCGCACATGAACACGCACATGTCTTCTATCTGAAGTCAATTTCAAGATCAGCCATCACGTCCTCGGCAGATGATACGTGGCTATGATGGTCGCAAACAATGTACGAATTTGATTCGCTGGAGCAGAAACAGTTATCTCCTAATGCTTATCGTTTTCGTATCTAAAATACGAATTCGAACTTAAATAGAGAATGGAAAAATGATGACTTGTAAACAAACCTTTCATTCTATTGACCATCTTTAAATTGAGGTGATAGCCATCCTCTCCACGATAGAACATCAACAGGTATTGAAGTGCATCATATGACCGATAACTCAATACAGTTTTGAACAATTTTGAAATTTTTAAATCATTTCGCGTTAAATCTTTTAACATAATAAATTTTACAATAATCCGAAATTTTTAAAGCGTCATAACGAATTTTCCAGCTTAACGTCGACTGAAATCATTAAATCAAGCGATACAATGCAAAATTTCGTCGCAAAAATTCAACTTTTTGAAGTTTTTCCGTAATTTTCCGAGTTTTCCACCAAAAATTTTTCCATTATTCTAAATCTTTAAAATAATTTTTATCAAATCAAGCGATGCAATGCAAAATTTTGTAGAAAAAATTTTTTTTTTCCGAAAGTTTCCGAGTTTTTCACTAAGAATTTTTCTATTTTTCCATTCGAAATGTCATTTAGGAATAATTATCCGAAAATTTTCAAAGTAACATCAAATTTATTCACACCATAAAAAATGCAAAATTTCGTCAAAATTTTTTTTTCACATTTTTTGAATTTTTTCGGAATTTTCCGAATTTTTTAACCAAAATTTTCTGTTTTTCTATTCAAAAAGCCATTATGTAACAATTGCACACAAAATTCCGTACAAAAAGGCAATTTCAGATTTTTCCAATTTTCGACTTTTCCGTAAGATTTTCCAAAATTTTCTTTCACATAAACCTTTGAGCAAAATCGCTTTTCCGGAATTTTTCGCTAATAATTTTCTATTTTTTGCATTCGAAAAGCCATTTCGGAACAAGTGCACTCAAATTTCCCGGCTTTTCCTTAGGATTTTCCCAAAATTTGTTGGCATAAAAAATTCCTGCCAATTACGAACAATTGAAAAAAAAATAGAGCAAACTGGTACAACGTTCTCTCTTGATAAATTATAATTATAACTATACCTTTTTCACACTATTTTTTTATTTATATATTTCACAATAATCCGAAATTTTTCAGCAACACAACGAGTTTTGCAACTTTACGTCGTCTGAAATCATCAACTCAAGTCATACAATGGAAGATTTCGTCGAGGGCATCCAAATATTTCGATTTTTTTTTTAGAGTTTTCCACCAAGAATTTTTCTATTTCTCCATTCGAAAAGTCATAATTGTTCGAAATTGTTCACATTTACATCGCCCAAAATTACCAAAACATACGATAAGATGCAAAATTTTGTCGAAAAAAAAAAATGTTGGCATTTTTCACAATTTTCCAACTAAAATTTTCTATTTTCCATTCGAAAACCAACAAACATTTAGTTTGCGATTAACCTCAATTCAGGCGATGAAATGCAAAATTTTGGCTAAAAAATTCAAATTTTTCGGAATTTCCGAGTTCTCCACCGAGAATTTATCTATTTTTCCATTCGGAAAGTCATTTCGGAATAAATTATCCGAAATTTTTCGCAAGTTACATCGTTCAAAACTCACATCGTACGACAAAAAGCAAAATTTCGTCGAAGAATATTATTAAATTTTTTCGAATTTTTCCGGAATTTTCCGACTTTTGCAACAAAATTTTTTATTTTTCCATTCGAAAAATCATTCGTAACAATTGCACACAAAATTCCATACAAAGAAGCCATTTTCGGTTTTTCCAATTTTCCGGCTTTTCCGGAGGATTATCCCAACATTTTCTTTTACATAAACCTTCTCCTGGCAATTACGAACAACTGAAAAAAAATTTCAGCAAAATCGGTCCAGCCGTTCTCAATTGATGAATTACTATACATTTTTGCCACCATTTTTATATATATAGATTAAATGTTCAGCAAAAAGCATTAATTTTTTGTAATGTTCAAAGAAAATCATCTAATGTTTATATATTTGTAACAGAATTCTGATCATTATGACTTAAATTTAATTGTTTGCAGTATTTACTATCTTACAACTAAGTTAAACTAATATCACAGATTCCTAGGTAATATCACAGTAAATTACATTATCACAGTCTGATGAAGTTAAATTTAATCATTATTAGGATATGCAATCTCTAATATCATTAGCATTATCATCGATCGAACAACTACATTATTGCATTGGATCTAACATCATTACGAAGTAGAAAAGGCCTCTTCGAACTTCAACTGGATGTTGGTAAGTCATAATAAACCTTTACTTATTATCCATACTTTGCATATCTTGATAATTGTTAAATTATGAGTAGACTTCACCAAATGATCATATTGTTGTTGTAACACAACATATACATATACAAACGAAATGGAACTGAACCACACTAAACGAACTCGCAGTTGTCTAGTGATATTGTTGTTGTGACAACGTTAACTATTTTTTTTAACCCATATGATCATTAATGGTGACCAGCTTAAATTATGTTTAGTTCTATACTCATTATTATGATAATTAATAATTTTGTTGTGGTCGCGTAATTTACCATGTGAGAGAGGAACTGTGAAGAAAGAAAAATTATTAGGGTAACCAAATTCAAACGAATTTTGGTTAAACGTATTATTTGCATTTTAAAGAATTAAATTTGGTTACGATAAGGGCATTAACTTTTGTAATAAAATATTAATAGCAAATAATTATAAATAATATTCTAAAAACTAAAATAATATAAAAAATACTATTTAATAATGTATAAAACTATACCATTTAAATTTTAAAATTCCTTTATTATGTAAATAAACAATTATGAATTAAAAAGCAAAGTAAGGAGTTTCTGTACAATGACGATGATGGAAAAGGCTTAGGAGCATCAGCATCAGCATTCAGCAAGTTGGGGTTCTTAAAAAACATAAAATAGGTGAAAGAACAATGTGTAGGGAGGGTAGCGAAGCAAAGCACTTTGAACAACATCCAGAAGATGCGTCTTTTTAGAACTATGCAATTCCACAAATTTTGTTTATAGAGTTCATTTAGTTGCTAATGGTTTAGGGGTATTTTGATTAAATCAATTAGTAGTAGCATCCATTGTAACATATTTCCAAGTTCCAAATAAATAGGGAGTCCATATAATATTATTGAAATGTTGACATGAAGATAGGAAGAAATGGACACGAACCCCCCAATCGACTGCATATGCTAGCAAATTCAAGGCTCCCGCAGTCCTACTTCTTTCTGTCCTCCAAATTCCAAATTTGATTGGTTTTTGTCTTCAAATTTTAAAAACTTGATATTTTTGTTTTAAAATTATTTGAAAATACACGGTGTGTTCATTACATGGTACCATCTTTACTAAATGTCACCTGCTGCTGGCATAGGCCGATGATATAGATATTATTGGCTGTGGACTGCGGGATGTTACTGCAGGCTTTTTAAACATTGACAATCTGTCGGCAGGAGTGGGTCTGGTAATAATTGACGACAAAACCATGTTATTTGTTTCAACGAGAAAAGAGTTTACTCTTGTAAGACGCTGCATGAACGTTTGCAACTTCATATGACTTTGAAGTGATAGATGATTTTGTCTAACTAAGCTCCGCTGTAAACAAAAATTATACTGTTATCCTGAAAATCAACAGCCGTGTATTGATCGCAAACTGCTGCTACTATGCGTTAAGTAAGAGATTTACTGGCAAAGACCTCTCTCGACCAACACAGACCGAACATTACCTGACACTTATTCTACCTGTCTTCCTGTACTGCGCAGAATCGTGGGTAGTGACACAAACGGATCAATCTTTTTTGGGAGTCTTCGAGAGAAATATACTTTGAAAAATATTTGAACCCATTATCGTAAACGGCGAGTACCGTCTTCGACTGACCTGTAAGCTGTATAACGACATCAACGTCGTCAAGCGCGTTGAAATAGAGCATTCGGTATATTGCAACGCGTTTAACAACATCGACACATTGTTAAAATAGATGAAAATGCTCCAGCGCGAAAGGTCTTCGTCATTAAATTCGAAGAGTGCTGCAGCAGGGGACGACCGAAACTTCGTTGGATGGACAAGGTGGAAGAGCTGTTAAACTTGGTGTGACTAACTATGTGCCGAATAAGCAGAAAAATAAGACGGGAGAAGAGAAGACAGACTGACGGACATGGCTCAAACTATTTAAAGAGTCATGAATCGAATTTGGTTCAAATAAACCTAAGGTTTGAAGTGACTTATTCTATGTGTTTCAATTTTGGGTCATATCAAATGATATATACCCGCATACCCTCGTATAAAAAAATGCCCAACCACAATTTTGAAATTTTGGTCGAATAATCATCTTAAGGGACGAAGCCAATTGCTATTATATGACACGATACCAAACAATACGTGGTATACGGGTAGCAATGCACACGCAAAGAGTAACTAATTGATGGGTTTCGGCACAATAGATATTCTGCATAAAAGTTCTAAGGGCGTGGTTATCTCTCGCAGAGGTAACGTAAATGGGTTACCATGCTTGTGCGATTTGACTTTGCCAGACATTTTTTATGGGGTTATCTGAAGTTCCAGGTCTATTGAACGATACCTCTAAAGTCAATATAATTCAAGTCGTCGATCAGAATTAGTCGGATATATGCTGCAGAGTCATTTGTAATTGGATCATTCAGATACGTGCTACAGTGAGAAGCCGCTACGGATATTTAAGTAGTGTTATATTCTATACACAATAATACACTTGAGCCTCTCAAATATAAAATAATTTCTGTAATACCTCAACGTCGACACGTCCTTATTGCAAACCTCGTATACATAGATCGAATTCCTAAGTATTCTTAACCAAACATTTTTAGGTACTTTTTGTTTTATTTAATTTTTCTAAAAATAACCTCAATTTTCCTAACGTCGTCCCTCGTACATATTATGCGAGCTTGTCTAATGTTCTTCTTCAAAAAGTTATTGTTTGCTTTAAAGTTCTCTTCATCTCATCATCATCATCATCATAGCCTTTGCCACCATATCTCCTCTGTCTTCTAGAGCGACGTCGTGCTCTAGTACTTAAGGCTAATACAACCATTTCTTTTGTGTCTGGTAACAACTTTAGTTTATTTTTCTAAGCTATAACTTTTTTCTTGTCCATCTTCTCATTTTTTGTGTGCGCAGGGCGGGTATGTTTTGCTGTTTTTGGGTAATTAAAGTCAATTATGCTGAAATAATTGTTTTTCTTCTGAGATTTTTCGCTCGATGTTTTTGTACAATCTCATTTTACCCTCGCGATTCTTTTGTTCGGATGGTTTAGGCACCACCATCAATTTGTTACAGCGTAAATTGTTTAAGGACGAAAGTACAATAAATCATTTGACCAAGAAAGAACAATATGTTCACAACTGTGTTTGTTTTTTGTTGGCAATATGAATACTTACAAAGTTTGGCCAAAATACTTATTGAGAATGGTCGTCATTGAGGTTTAGCCATGATATGGCTGGTTTTTGTGTAACGGAGGGAGAAATTAAATATTTTGCCAAGAATTTGTAACAAAAAAGAAGAATCATTGAGAAATTTCAACTAAAGGATTGCCGTGGTTTTGAGTTACGTTAATCTTTTACTCTTTAAAGTAAGTGAGAAGAATCGCTACATAAGTATGCACAACGTATGAGTAATATTAATTTTATGCGAATTTCATATTAATCATACGTACATTGTTTCAATATTGTAGATTTATGGTGTAATAACAAAGATCAACAGCCACTCTGGGGGTGAAAAATTCCAAGTTGGTATTAGGTCAGTGTAGTAATACCCCCAAAGGGTTGTCGTTCTCTACAATTCTGCTAAAGAATTAAATGAGAGGAGTCTTAATTATTATCACCTAACAGTTAATACTTCAATTCAATCTGTCTCTATTCATACATTACTTGCCTTAACTGAAATTCTATATATAAGCTATATCATAACGATTGTTATGAGATATACAATAAATTATGCCAAATGACAAATATACACATCCTCACTATTCTCACACACACACATTCATTTATCACTCGACATAAGGCCCAGGTGTTGACTACCTTACACAGCTATTATGGTTTAATGATTAAACTTGAACTTCATATAAATGACTTTGTCTAATTCCTATAGAAAATAGATCACATGGCACACATGGCAACCTAGAAATGGCAAACTCCAAACAACTCTGCAGCCAATAAACCAACAACAACAATATAATAAATGTGATTTAATCAAAAACAAATTTTTTATCATGTCAAACATTTACTGCTTCGATGCGACTAAATCACATCACACAACACATCTGGATGTTGTAAGTGCACCTGTTCGCATAAACACAAGATAAAGATTCTTACTAACGGGTGCGCGAGTATCTTGAAAGAACATATCAATGAGTGCGTGATTATTTGAATTTGTTCAGTTTGTATATTGTACAATAGATTTTGTTATGCAACATATACACACGGGTAGAAGGAACAACAAAAAAAACAACAAATAATAGCTAAACAACATTGTCCAATTCATTGAATTTCAATTCTTTTGCTGCCACTGAGCGATACTGACAGAAACAACGGCAGCAGCAATTGCTACAACACCCAAAGCATTGACAGCATTTTCAATGAAAACGATATGAAAAATGAGTATCCGTATGATTTTAAAAGAAATGAAAGTAGATTAGGATGTTGTCATCGAACCGGAAGAGGAAATAGACGACTGTGTTTCGCTGGCACACTGTCGGGTAAAAGTGTAGTGAAGCTGATAGTATGAGTTAAATTTCTTATCTTTGACAGAAAATTTTTTTATGTAAAATTAAATGACTGAAAATTTTAATATCGTATTACGATGTTCACGATCCTAAACTGGTTACCCCCGGACATTGAGGCGAGGAAAATAGCGGCGAATGCGTTTAGACGCCACAAAAGCATGGATGCACAGAAACTATGGACATGCCAAAATTCTGAACCTAATCAATGTGATCTACCACACGAATTACACCATACCTGAACCTCTATTCGATCCGGGTTTTATAAGAAACATTCCGGATAGGTCCTTCTATAATGATAATGATAATGCCCTGAACTTTGGGGAGGATGTCATCCTAATTTTCACGGACGGTTCAAAATCAAATTAAAGAGCGGGCTGTGGAATCTTTTTGGAAGAGCTGAATCTGAGATTATCAATCAGGCTACCAGACCATTGTAGCATAGTTCAGGCCGAAATAGCGGCCATAAGAATAGCCGTAGAGAAAATTCAGTTTCTTGGGATATTGGACGGCAATATTCATATTCTTACTGATAGTAAAGCGGCTATCAGATCGCTAGAGAACGTGTACACCACTTCGAGAAATGTTCGTGAATGCCGGTCGTCTCTTGAGGAGATAGCGAGACATTCGACGGTTACCCTAACATGGGTTCCAGGACATGGGGAAATGTATGGAAACCAAATGGCCGATACGTTGGCAAAGGCCGCCATAACCGTGAACTTGGGCGAAGTTTACGGTCTCATTGGGATCCTTCTCACAAGGGGGAAACAGCTCATTGCGGGGAAACTGAACCTCATTGCTGAAGAGAAATGGGCAAGAGAACCAACCTGCACGACGACCAAACAAATTGGGCCTACAATGGATGCACAGAGGACACGATTTGTGCTGAACTTGTCCAGAGTCCACCTGACGAACATCATAGCTGTAATAACTGGTCACTGGGCGGTTGGTAAACACGCTAAGAGGCTGACACTAACCTACAACAATTTTTGTAGAAGCTGCAATGACGAGGAAGAAAAGGAGACCACAAAACATCTTCTATGTCACTGCCCTACTTTTGGTGACCTGAGATACGAAAAGCTTGGTCATCGGACACTTCTAAACAATACCTGTATATCCGTAGGCGATTTGCGGAGTATCCATGCCTTCATCAGAGCAACGAAATGGCTTGACAGCGACGTTGGCGAATAGAATAGGAACTGCGGGTTTCAGGTTAATTATGCTGAACATATTTTGGATGCCCTATGCTCCAATGGGAGTAAGAGGTGATGTTTTTTCTCAATTGTTTCTATTGCTCGAATGAGACTATTACTCTTAAGGTTGTGGTGATGGCAGAAAATAGAAATAATTATGTTACTTGCAATTTGCTAAGAACTATCTACTAAAGGTACTAAAGTGTACTAAAGCTTATAAACCAATATGAAAAGTTTGCCCTTATGTACCTTATCTATGGTTGGAGATGTCACATTGGATCGAGAAGAATATTGAAAAGGACTAGTTTTTAACAAAACGTATTTTCCTTTTGCGTCTCATTAATGAGGTATTGATGCATATAGGGGTGATCCGCTTCTATAGAGCTGTTGTGCGATACAAGTTTCGCTCTAAAACGGATATTAATGTAACATGCGTATGTGAGTGATTTGCTTCCATGGGGCTATGACGTGATGTAAAGGATATTAGCGCACCTTCGCCCGGAGGAGCGAACGTTTGCACTTCAATGTGCTAACACTTACTATCATTTACACTTCGTATGCTTCGTAATGTTTTTCTGATCAGAAACAGATTCGAAGTAAATAATGTAATAAATAAAGTATTTTCATATACTTTCATCCGGAATTTCTACACTATGCAACCAAATATGTTAATACTCAATATCATATATAGCTAATACTTCTTCATCTTTAGTAGCTTCATGTAGAAAATAATTATGGCGCTTCGGTTTTTTGCTCTCCGCAGATAACAGCTCTTTCCATTGTGCCATCCATTGAATTAATTGCCGAGAACTCTTCGAGCCCATGCATGTTCATGCATTCTAGTTAGCGCATTCGATTTATTTGAGCGCGCTTGACTACGCCGATGTCGTTATACTGTTCTTACTGTTCATGTCTTATTCAACGACGATTCTTGTCGAAGCCCTTCTGTCGACTGCTTCGCAATGCTCGAAAAGGCCGCAGAAACATCCCTAATTCCACGGCCAATGATATCTATGACATTGGCATACGCCAGCAGCATGTGACTTTTGCTAAAGATGGTATCAGTCCTGTTTACTGCAGCCTACCGAGGATCATCTCCATTACGGAACTTAAGGGCTTCACCTCTATCCTTGTAATTTTCGATATCTGGCTCTCTCTTTTCTTTCGGTTTTCCGCTTGAAGAGGCGTATCATCTCCGTCCACTTCCCATTATATCGCTCCGTCACCGCACGCGTTGCCATTGGCTGCAGTTTGGCCCTGTATGTAGTATCCATTTCTTTAGATATTTCGCGGAATCCTCATCGTACCAGGGCTTGTCAGAGCGAGGATTTTCATAGAATTTGCAATGTGCTGGCACTGGGTGTCTGGAACATTAGATTAAGGGTGATTTGTTTGAAGTAATTGAAAGAGTTGGTTGGAGTAGGCTATATGGCTATATGGCTATATTGTGATGTCTAGCTTTATTTGCATTTGATTACAGGTGTGCGTACCTTGGCTGCAACTTGGTGGTGATCCGAGTCAATGTTTTCACCGCGCATCGCATGCACGTCTACAACATTTAAGGCGTGCCTTCCATCGATTACCACGTTATCAATCAGTTTTTTTTTGTCTTTTGATCAGATATTACTACCATATTTCTTGCCAACGTAAAGCTAACGAGTCTGAATCCGTTATCAGAGGTTGTTTTTTTTTTCATTTCATTGTTTTTTCATAATTATTGTCTTTGTTTAAGATGGTCAGGCATTAGGCCGCCGCACCTGATCCTAGTTTCTTGGAGCTGCCAAAGCCTCTAAGAGAGCCTTTGTGTTGACCTTCAGTAATTTCTGTTACGTACTTCCTAAGACGCATCCGTAGAAGCATGCCATTAAGGTTAGCTAACGTTGAGCCTTCTCACATTAAATACCACTTGACGGAGAATAACGATCAGAAAGACCCAAATTAGAAATTCCCCCATTTCTTGCCGATCTCAAAACATGTGGAAAAGGTTTTGACTGATAATGGTAATCTATATATATAAAAGGCTTGGGTGACTGACTGATCACTCCCCAGCCCAAACGGCTAAAGCTAGAACCGTGAAATTTGGAATGTAGGCATTGGCGCGCACTAAGAAGGGATTTTTGGAAATTCGGACTGCAAGGGGGTAAAATGGGCGTGGCACCGCTCCATACAACTGGAATTTTAAATTGACTGTATCTTTTGAACCATTATAGACTTTGTGATTTGGTACCTACAGCGGTCATATAAGAAATAATACTTTGTTTTTGGAAAGTGGGCGGTGCCACACCCCTTTTTAAAAAAAAGTAATATTGGCCAAATAAATGGACCGATTGCAATTGAATTTTTTATATGTGATAATGTCTATAGGGCCTCTACCATAGGCTACATGAAAACATAATTAGACAAAGGGGCTTGGCACCGCCAACACGAACTGAAACTTACATCGGTCTTACTTCAAGAGCCATAAGAGGTATAAAGATGAGATTTGCTACATATGTAACTGATATAAAGAGGATTACGTCTCGCTGGAGAATGGGCGGTGAAACGCCCCTTTTGAAAAATCGTTATCTGGGAGAAATAAATGAACCGATTGCAATGAAATTTTCACTGTGTAGTACTATTCGTAGGGTCTCTATCATAGGCTACAAAAAAACATACTTAGACAAAGGGCGTGGCACCGCCCACACAAACCAAAATTTGAATCGGTCATATTTAGCGAGCCACTAAATGTATGAAGATGAGATTTGCTACATATGTAAATGGTACATGGGGGATTAAGTCTCGCTGGGAAATGGGCAGTGCCACGCCCCTATTGAAACAATTATTAAGTGGGTCATATTAATAGCTAAGAACAGATTTTTGGAAACTCGTACTTTTATGGTTTACAAATTACCAATAAGGGATAAAAGTTGTATCTTCACCTAAACCAATCGGCTAATGGTATACGAGTAATAGCCAAAATTGATATAGAAATGCTTACTATTGGATTGAAGTATTTTTTTTTAACTCCGATGTTTCTGGGTAAAAAAATCGAAAAAGGCATAAAAATGTTACTATCGCCCAGACCAAACGGCTAATGATGTAATCATGATAAGTTAAATAGGCTTGATCCCTATGGAATTAGAACGAAGCAAGGAGGGGTTTCAAAATTCTAACCTTTTACGTGTAAAAGACTGAAAATTCGTTCTTAACCCATTTGTGACGACTGTTACCATATGGTAACGTCGACAGCGTTAGATATTGCACGCACTAAAATAAACATAAGAATAAATGTCAAGAATTTTCTTTTTTGATTTCATCAAAGCATGCTTTGATCTTTTATTTTTGATTTACCGCTATGCGACCAGACGTCAGTAGCGAGCGTGGGGGATCATTTAAAATAGGTGTTTTTTACATGTGCTCAAAACAGCAATATGGAGGGATATAAAAAGTCACTCCATATTAAGAATATTTTTTGGTTGTTTAAAGACTGATATATATTAAAGACTTTTAGTTGTTGTTATTTGAGAAGAATCCTATTAATATTATAAATGTGAATGTCTGTCTGTTTGTTTGTTTGTTTGTTTGTTTGTTGCTCAATCACGCCTAAACGGCTGAACCGATTTCAATGAAATTTGGAAGACAGTTAGTGTACTATATGGAAATTAGTATAGGCTATATATTTTGTAATTTTTTACCCTATGGGCGGAGTGGGCGTGGCAAAATTTTTTTTTGGAGCTAGAGAGATAAAATTGCATACCCAGATAGTACTCGACAACACGAATATGAATATGCAGACGAAATTTAAATTTTGGACCCAATGGACGGAGTGGGCGTGGCAAAACATTTTTTAGAGCTAGAGATATAAAATCTGATACCCAGATAGTACTCGACAACACGAATATGAATATGCAGACGAAATTTAAATTTTGGACCCAATGGGCGGAGTGGGCGTGGCAAAACAATTTTTAGAGCTAGAGACATAAAATTTGATACCCAGATAGTACTCAACAACGCGAATATAAAGATTCAGACGAAATTTTATTTTTGGATCCGATGGGCATAGTGGGCGTGGCAAAACATATTTTTAGAGCTGGAGAGATAAAATTTGATACACAGATAGTGCTCGGCAACATGAATATGAATATCCAGACAGACTTTTAATTTTGGGTCAATAGGCGGAGGGGGTGTGGAAAAACTGTATTTTAGCCCTAGAGAAATCAAATTTGGTACATAGATAATACTCGGCTACACGAATATGAATATGCTGACGAAATTTAAATTTTGTATCAGTTGGCGGAGAGGGCGTGACCAAACGGTATTTTAGCTCCACAGAAATAAAATTCGGTATACAAATAGTACTCGACAATACGAATATGGATATACAGACGGAATTTAAATATTCGATCAGTGAGCGAGTGGGCGAAGGGGACGTGGCAAAACAGTATTTTAGTCCTCGAGAGGTAAAATTTAATACACAGATAGCATTCGACAACACGAATATAAATATGCAAGCAAATTTTGAATTTTGGGTCAGTAGGAGGAGTGGACGTGGCAAAACTGCATTTAAGCCCTAGAGAGATAAAATTTAGCACCCAGATAGTACACTACAACACGAATATGAAAATGTAGACGATATTTTAATTTTCCATTATTGTGGTAAGGGCGCGTGGCAAAACTGTATTTTAGTCCTAGAGACATAAAATGAAATATACAGGTAGTATTCGACTACACGCATATAAATAAACAAACGAAATTAATATTTTGGATCGGTGGGCGGAGAGGTAGTGGAAAACTGTATTTTATTCCTAGAGACACCTAGATAGTACACGACAACCCGAATACGAATATGTATATGGCATTTTGGACCAGTGGGCGGAGGGAGCGTGACAAAACTGTTTTAGCCCTAGAGCGATAATATTTGATATACAGATAATACAAATTTATTAAGTGTACTAAAAGTACATTTATTGTACCAAAAAGTACAATTTAGTGTACCAAAAAGTGTTTTTATTGTACAAAAAAGTACAATTATTGTTAAAAAAAAAACATTTAAGGTATCAAAGAGTACTTTATTGGTACCAAAAAGTAGATTTTATTGTATTGAAAGATACTTTTATTGTGCACAAAAAGAAGAATTAATTGTATCACAGAGTGCCTTAATTGTACCAAAAAATACTTTAAATTTACTAATAATTACTATTATTGCACCAAAAAGTTTTTAAATTGTGGCAAAAATTATGTTTACTGTATCAAAAAGTACTTTTATTTAAGTCAAAAAGTACTGTTATTGAAGCAAAGAGCAAGAATTGAAGAATTGTGTCAGTCAATCTTATGGATTATTTACACTGCGTCAATTTATTTTGCCAAAAATTTTGGCAATATGTCGTCAGAAAAAGTTTGTCGAAAAAATGTAAAGGGAAATACTGACAATGAGCCATGAATATATACATGTTTTTAGGGCTTTATTAGGTAATATTTGTATACAGATAGTAATTGGTGCTATAGATATGAATTTGCTGACGTATGTTTTAATATAGGTTACGGGGACGTTGTTAGTTTGATCAGGTTAAGAAGTAACTTGGGATAACGAATAGTTTACAGAGCGTACAAGAACGACGCTTAAGCTCAGCCCTTTAAGTATGCATGCCAAACATATTATAGGTATTCGACAATTAAGGAATAGCGAAGCATTGCCGGGTCCACTAGTATTAAATATAATAAAAACGTATTGCATATGGTCACAGTCGTCATAACGCTAGTAAAAATGGAAGAATATAAAATATCATAAAAACGTATTGCATATGGTCATAGCCGTCATAACGCTAGTAAAATGGATATTTTTTTTGAAATTTTTCGACTTACTTTTTTTATATAAAATTCGTTACCATATGGTCACAGTCTTCATAACGCTAGTAAAAATTGATATTTTTCTGAAATTTTTCGACTTACTTTTTTATATAAAATTCGTTTTTTAACTAATTTATATGTAGTACTAACATAATCGTTAAAACATTCCTATTATTTCGCTCTCGTCATTAAATGATTAAGTTGTACAAATAACGAAAAAGGCATAAAACTGATGATATCACCTAGATCAAATACCTAAAAGTAGAGTAACGAAAATGTATATATAATTGATACCTATAGAATTAGACAACTATATAATGGGGTTTTTCCAAACTTTTTACACTTAGTGTAA
Organism: Muscina levida; assembly: GCA_964034835.1. Lineage (NCBI taxonomy): Eukaryota > Metazoa > Arthropoda > Insecta > Diptera > Muscidae > Muscina > Muscina levida. The sequence continues at coordinate 103,092,155 of OZ035880.1, forward strand.
ACTGGTACCATCGCCCGGACCAAACGGCTTAAGCTATATTCGTATATGGGCATGCTTCCTATGGAGTAAGAGGCGGTACCGGTCCATTTTAGTTGTATATCTTTTAACATTCGTACTTTTAAGGATAAAAAGTGACTAAAGCGGTACAATCACTCAGACCAAAGGGATAAAGCTACAATTACATAAATTGAGTATTCGTTCGTCTTATGAAGCGTTACGTGTATTGCGTAAAGTCATAAGAAGGTTCATTGTAAGAACGGGTGAAGCAACGCGAGCCGGAAAAGCTAGTTCTCTATAGTTTATTATAAAAAAATATCATAAAAACATGCAATATACTCAGAAAATTTGTTGTACATAATTTTTAGTCTGTAAGATTACAAATTAGTGATTTAAACTACATACATATATTATACATTAAAATTAAATACAGGCCGCTTTCTCTGGATTAAGTAATGTTTTTTTTTAGGAATCACTTCAAACAATATCGTACACTAAACACAAGTTTGGAATAACGAGAGTATAGAATATGAATGCGTGGTTACCTATTACATGACCGTAATCATAATATTATATTAATTTAAGTACACCAAAACAATAATCTGGTTAATTTTCGAAGTGTGTGCAATTAAGTGGTCTATCAATATTTTTGATTATATTTTTACATTTGTAATGCATTATTATGTACAATGTACATGTTTCTGTAAAACAAACCACTACATTCGAATAACTAGTAAACCATAAGAAATATTAAACATGACATACATTTTCCTAAATTAATGTTGTTAATTACATATACCGTAATATGCAAATACACTTCGTACACCTGTTATCTATTTTTCACTATTTTTCTCAAACCTAGAGAAACAGGTTTATTTAATTTTTATAATAATTATAATTCACAAGATTCTAATAGTCACTGTAGGGTTGTTTTTTTGTATTATTTGTCTTTTTAAATAGTTTACAGTATTTTATTAGTTTAATTGTTTCACAGATTTCTTTTTTTCCACTCGCATTAAGAACAGTTAGAAATTGTACTAATTTTTGTTTTCACTATCCATTTATTATTACCTTTGTCTAGAGGTAATGAATGTATAGCGAAGACAACAACAAAACAAATACTGCATTAAGACCTCTAGCGTATACACGTGTGTACATTAGGGTGGCAACTAAATTGCAGGGAGAAAATAAATGTTGAAATTTTAAAGCTTCCTTCCGCCCTTAAAATTGTAGTACAAAATTACAGAAATTTCTCTTTGTATCATATGAATGATATATGGGAGAGGTTCTTGCGTTTGAGTAAGTCAACAAGAAGTTTAATGAATATTCCGTACGTCAGCTTTTTAAGGAGTGTACTCCCGCGGAACTCTTAATGAGTACACAACGGTTAGATTAACTGTTCGCAGTTAACATATGCTGTCGCTATAATACAATAACGCTTTTTGTTCAATTTCTTGTCAATACCATTTATTAATTAATGATGTTCAAAACTAAAGAACTTTTTATATTTTATTGCAGGCGCCATCGCACGGACAGCAAACTTATATTATGTTAATATAAATTTATTTAAGCCATATTGATAGGGATATTCATTTCTAAAAAATTCTTTTTGGGAATTGTTATCCTTCGCACAGGAAATGCCTAGGAGTCAAACGGTGGCCAATTCACGTGACCTCTGCGTGAGATAGGTTAGGTTAATTTTGCAGCCGTCTTCAGCATAGCTCAATTGTGTCTTTATATACGTCCTGTCGTAATACTATTTAAATCCTTGCACCATTTATTTATACCCTACTTGGGCGATCTCGCTCTAATAAAGGCGTGGATGTTACGTATATCGCCTACAGATCGACAGTTGTAAATTCAAGTTCTCCCCAAAGATTCCACATATTTAGTTCGTCCGTTGAACCGACCGTCTCATAAAATCCGGATCAAAAACAGGTTCTGGTACTATGTAATCCGTAGGATTGTTACCATTCATTGATTGTTTCCCGAAATTGGATATGACCATAGTCCTTGAGCTTCCATGCCCTCATAGCTTTCGGTGGTATAACGGTATTCGCTGTTACCTTCTTCACCTCAAAGTCTGTTGGCAACCAATTTACGATAGTGAGCAATGCGTTAGTTGTAGTAGTTCTAAGTGCCCTTGTTATCATGTTACTACCAGTTTTATAATGCGTCGAATTCCAGTTGATGGTTAGGTTTCTCCAGCACCAACCCATAAAATAAAATTGATTTATTGACAAAGTCTTGTAACTAGTTTACGTTTTTTGGGCTGATTTACCAGTTGAGGTCGATTGCTTTTTGGCAGCAGTTTACAGCCATTGCCGCTTTGCTGGTCCTGACCTAAGTGTTCATATAGCAATTTAGTTAACTGTCCAATATTATTGATTATCGGAGAGATAATCAATGGATAGAGCGAGATATCCTTAAATTGTTTATGGAGAATAACCATCATGTGGCACGTAGCGTTGTGACCTTCGATAGCTCAGTGGAAGCGAAATAGATTTGCAAACCGAAGGTGCCGGGTTCGCCAAATCAACATCGATGAATAATTACTTTTCAAATACTTTCGAGTTCTTCATCCAGCAAAACTCATCCTAGTTGCTTCCTATACTAAAATCCAGATTGTGCAAAAACTTAGGAAAAATAAATCATTTATCAACATCGTAAATTAAATCAACAAAACCAACTGGCGCCATCTTTCGAGGAATTTGTCGGTTAAAACTCACAACAACACCTAACAATCCCTTGACACATACCTTGTTTTCTACAAAGGAACAATACAGAGTTACCAACAATGATCGTATGATAATCGAATTACGTACCCGATCGAGTGCCATTAAATTAAAAATTGGTATAAAGCATTATTACCCCAGCTACTACCTCTAGCTGTTACAAGAATAACAACAACGTATCGCCGTCATGTTGGAAGGGTTAATGAGATGAACCCGGATATTTTACGGAGTATTTCCCTCTCAAATACTGTCAGAATCGATTCATCCGCTTACAAGTAGAACCGGTATCTGATATAGCTGGATTTTCGTATATCGAGAGAGGCTCTGTCAATAAAGAAGTCGCTATGTCCGTAATAACATCTTTTCGTAAGCAGGATTCTTCTCCGGATTTCAAGGTTGACGCTTTTTGTTTAATTGATGGCGCAGTCTAGGCAGATAACATCATGTACCACTTCGAAATTATAGTTGTCAAAGTTTACGCAGCGTCCCAAACGAGTTGATTCTTTGTTCATTGATACTACACTAAAAAAAAATCAAGTATTCCGTACTTTAATCGTTCCCAAGCAATTTCAAAAGTAAATACGCATTTTCTAAAATCCAGTACAAAATTCTTGATTCAAGAACGAAAAAACCTAGCCTGGAATTCTTATTTGTAGATGCTATTAAGCCTTGTGGCACTTGATTTTTAAGTAAACTATTCTTAATAATAGATGACATTAAACCTGATGAGGCTTGATTTTTAAGTATAGAATTCTTGAATATAGATGACATTAAGCCTACTTGGGCTTAAATTTTAAGTATAGAATTCTTGACTATGGATAATATTAAGCCTGCTGGGATTTGATTTTTAAGTAAAGACTTCTTAATAATAGGTGACATTAATCTAGCTTAATTTTTGTCATTAATTTGGCTTGATTTTTATTATGCGAATAGCTAATTAGATAGTTGCCAAACTATCTAATCAGTACCATTTTGCTTTGCTTTTTTACTATCATTACAAACCTTATGTGTTATAATCTCCACAAAATTAATGAGAAGTCAACACACACTCTTGCGAACATTGCCTCAACGAAGATCACACATCGCCTGATTCGCACAAGCTCTTAAGATTTTCATACTTAATTGGAGAATTTATACGCTTAATTTCAAGTATGATCTTTGCAAAAACTAAGAATTTTAAACTTAAATTTCGAATGCGAATTAATTGTGGGGAGAAAACTTTAAGCTAAGAGAGTAAATGTTATTTCTCTCCCAAACATTATTTTTCAAGAGTTTTATGTAAGATTTTTATACCATCACCCTTAGGGATGAGGGTATATATTATTTGATACGAAAAAAAGTGTAACGCATTAAAGGAGACGAGTTAGACCCTAAGTATCTTAAGACCAAATTCGTTTCAGGAATTTTTAAGACGATTGAGCTATGTCCGTCTGTCTGGCTGGATGGCTGGTGGGCAGGATAACTCGAGTATATCTTAGCGGATCGATATGACAATTTACCAGTATTAATATTTTGCAAAACGGGATTGTAAATGGGCAGAATAGTCCCACCCTTTCTGGTACCTCCCATACAAAATTACCTATTTTTGGATAATTAATATTTTTTTCATAACTCCCAAACGCATGATCGGAGGATATTAAAATTTGGTCAGTTTATTTATCTTGCATAGACAATCCCAAAGAAAACCGAAACCCTTATCACACCCCTTCTGGTACCTCCCATACAAATGACCAAATTGACCTTCATTGTTTCACATGCTTATCTTTTTTGTTAGTTAACTGAATTCACTCAAATTTTGCGTATGATGTTCGTTTATGAAAATTAGACTCAGGAATGAATATAGACTATATCGGTTCAAGCCTTCTGGTACCTCCCATACAAAATGACGTATTTTTGAAAAATGAATATTTCTCCCATAACTTCCAAACGGACACTTCGACTATGACACAAAATGAAACTTTTTGAAAAACACCCGAACGTGACTATATATATACACAGAAAAAAACACAACTGTTGTTAAGTAATTAAATATTATTGTTAGCATTCAATTTCGATTTATAAAAATTTTTCCATTTGAACATGTTTATAAATTGTTATATTGACAAATTTTCAAACACTTTTCAAATTTAACTAAAATGCACAAATTGTTACTATAACAAAACTGTTTATTGTATTTACAATTTTGGTTGTTGGCGCCTTTTTAATTAAATATTTAATTGTATTGACGACATGGTATTCAATATGGCAACTAGTTTGTCGTAATTTTTTTCTGTGTAGGTTCAATAGTACAACCGGAGCTGAGTAAAACCCTAGCTCAGTTTGGCTAGATTGGCTACCAAATTTTTTTTGGCCTCTTAAACTTTTTGAAATTCCTTGCATCCCTTGAACAAAGGTGACATCAATTTTGGCCAACAGTTTCTACAGTTTTTAATGTAGCTCTTTCTCTTCTTCAGCAAAGTTTTAGCTAGACTTCCCTAGTTTTTGTTCAAAAAACTCCGATAAAAATTCTAATTTTTTCATTATTTTTTATATAAGTCGTAGGGAATCCAGATTTTTTGCATACTCTATTCAGTAATATTGTAGTTTAGGTAACTCGGAATAACTTCTCTGAAAAAACCCATGCAATCTGAGCAAGTCTAAGGATATTATATAGATCTCAAAACACACTATCTACTTAAAACAAATCTGTTTTTTAGGAGTTTTGTGCAATATTTTTACTTGCTATCTTTACCAAAAACGTACTTATTGTATAACTGAACAACTTCTGTAAACAACCAATATGATCGTAATACTCCACGCCTTTAATTGTTCACAAAGAGCATTAGGGTGTTCCTTAAATGGCATTTTTTTCAAATTTCGTGAAAAATATGTATTCCATAATTTCTAAACCGACACCTAAAGGATAATCATATTCGGGGCTGAAGTGCAGAATATGGGGCGGGAGCCCGATTAAAAAAAAAATATGTCATTGTCTTCGTCTTGGTCCCCAAATATCGGAATTGTAGGTCAAAGTTGTCGCTCAGCCCCATGGGGCCCGGGGAGTCAAAAAAGGGGCCCCTTTCGGTTCTATGATGACCCCCCAGGTGCGATGTTATTTTTGGTTCCTACGGGTCTCCTGGACCGAGCCATTTGAACTTCCGGGATATACCAAAAAAAAAATTATTCTTATAAATAATTTTTGGCTGCGGCGCTTTTGCGCCAAACATATCCATTTTCACTCTAATTTACAAAAAAAAAAAGTTTTTCCCGGAATATACCAAAAAGAAAATTTTTATTAAAAAAATTGCGCGATTTTTTTTTAAAAAAAATTGTTGGCTGCAACGCTACTGCAACCATCTCAACCGTTACAACCCTAATTTAAAAAACAAATAAAATTTTAAAGGGATATGTCAAACAAATAATATATATAATTACAAGACATAGCTTTTTTTAAATATTTTTATAATTTTTTCTTAATTTTTTCCACTTTTATCCTTTTTTAATCAATTATCTTCTTTCAAATATTTATCTTTAGACTCTTGCATTTTTTTAATATTTCGTGAAATATCATTAAAAACCTTAAAAAATTCCAAAAAAAATTTAAAATTTTCACACATTTTTGATAAAATTTCATATTTCTACGGAATTTTTCAATTCATTTCCTTATATTATTCTTATTTTCCATGATTTTTCCCAATTTTTTTAAATTTTTTACGGGGTTTTACAGAAAAAATATTTTTTTTTTAAAAAATTGCGCAGTTTTTAGATTTTCTATTTTTTTTTAGAATTTTTCAATTTATTTGCTTAAATTTTTCTAATTTTTTCCATGATTTTTTCAATTTTTTTTGGTATATCCCGGAAATTTGAATGGATCTAACTCGGTCCAGGAGACCCGTAGGAACTTAAAAATAACATCGTTGGATTCGTCTTTCTTTTGAGTACCCACACATGGGGCTATACATTTAAACAAAAACTTCTCCTTCCTTCGACCATGAATTTCGGTCCCATTTAAAATCTATACATTAAAACCGGGGCTTTTTCCTTTTCACTGCTATCCTGTGCGAGGCACCTTAGCAGCCTAAAAATTTATTTCTTTTTCATCTTTATTACTATTTTGTCCACTAGTGTATTCATTCATTCGAATGCTAGAAAACATGAAAGCGTTTTCAAATGCTGTTGTGAAGTCCTTTGTTTCTATCTTTTGTCTACAACACGGATTTAAAACGATATTGTTGTTGTTATTGTTTATAACTTGTACGATTTATATTTGCTCCACATCTTTCGTCTCTAGTAAATTTTTCACCACTTTGCGACGCATCGTGATGGATGGCAATGTGACGTGATATGTTGATAGACGATTGGAATGTGACTTTAAAGTCTTTTGCTCACTGTCGTCATACCTCTCTCTCTCTCTCTGTCTCTCCCTCCGTATCTTATGTTCTTGCACTCTAATATACCATGTATGTTCTTTAAATGAACACATGATGGGTGCACATTGCCCCCCCCCCCACACTAGTAAGGAAATGTGGGTGTTTTTTTTTTGTTGCCCTCAACCTCAGACATTGAAAGCCTCTACTGTGGCAGGACCAAGCACCAACAACAACTGGGACACCAGTGTGAACTGTTCTTTTACTACATATCAGCATTTGTGCGAATGTGATGTGATGTATTTTTGCTGTTGCTCTTGCTGTTGCATGTGTCAACAAATGTCAATAAACGATTTGTTAAAATGTCGTACGTTTTGTTGTCTCAGTTCTATGTTTTAACATTTAGCAATTTTGTGCCGAGGGTGATTCTTTGACAAATTGTTCCGCTAGTATTTAATTTAGCTGAACCGGTTGTTGCCTTTGAGAGCACCTGCTAGTGCTGGCACGGCTACTAACCCTTTTATTGTTGTTACCTTTGCACGGGAATTTGCATATTTATTCAAGTGTGAATATACAAATTATTAAATTGACATTTGGCATGACTATGGCATGTGTGTGAATAGTAAAAGTCGTGACATTTCAACACAGATATCGAAACAAAATTGTATGTGTGTGTTGTGTGTAAGTTTTTTGTTGTTGCCAAAGAGCTACAATCTGGAAATTGTTGTAATCTATTTTCACGCAACATGAACGAGAAACGTTAATGTAATTTCTTTTATTATCAAAGAAATAAATTCATGGCTTTAGGAGGCAAATGTAAAATGTAATCGCAACTGCTTTCAGTTGCGATTACATTTTACATTTGCAAAGAAATAATGAGAGAATTATTAAATAAACCAGTACAAAAATTTCCGTTAGTTGAACTCAGTGATATATAATCTTACCCTATGCATAATATTGTTTAACAGATTTTTAAATCAAATTACTTATATATAAAAATTTTATCTGGGAAGTACCAAAAATGGTCAGCCGATAATCTCCGTTAAACATGATGGGCCCATATATTTTACGGAGCCTTTTTTTCTTGAATACTGTCAGAACCGAATAATACACTTGCGTTATAACACAGGATTCTCAGCCATACATCAAGACAGGTAGAACCTGTATCTGGTATAGTTGGTTTTTTGTTCGTCGAGAGAGGGCTCTGTCATTAAATCGATGGCTTAGTCCGTAGTATCATTTATTAACAAGTAGGATTCTCCTCCGGTTTTTGAGGTTGACGTTATTTGTTTCTATGTGCTATTAACTTAATTTTGTTCTCGTTCACTATTAAAGCCACTTTCGCTGAATCCTTCTGTATACCTGAGAAGGCTGCAGTCACATCCTGCAGTTTTCGACCGATGATGTCTGCGTCATCAGCGTACGCGAGTAGCAAGTGGCTTTTGTTGAACATCATACCACTCGTGTTTACTGCAGCTTTCCTTATAATCATCTTCATCACTATGTTGCAGAGGTCACACGATAGTTCATCGCCTTGTCTCTGGCCTCGTCTGGTATAGAATGGACCCTACGGGGTCCACTGAAGACTTCGTGTCTGTCATCGTCATTCCTCAAAGACGTATCAGCTTCGCTGGAATACCAAACTTAGCCATGGCTTCGAGTAATTTCTGCCGTATCGGAATGTCGAAGGCAGCTTTATAGCCGACGAAAAGGTGGTACGTGTCGATCTGTTTCTCGTGGGTCTTTTCCAGGATTTGCCGATGTGTGAATATCTGGTCAGTTGTTTATTTACCAGGTCTAAAGCCACACTGATAAGGCCCGATCAGGTTGGATAACTCTGTCTTAAGTCTTTCACATAGCACACTCGACAGGACTTTATATGCGATGTGTAAAAGGCTGATCCCTCGGTAGTTGGAGCACACACTTTGACTACTTTTTTTCAACCCGGACATAATACGTTAAAATTCCAATCGTCGGGCATGTACTCTTTAATCCAAACCTTGCGCAGGAGCTAGTGCATGCTCGTTATCAGCTCCTCGCTACCGGATATGAAGAGCTCTGCCGGCAGACCGTCGGCACCGGCTGCTTTATTGTTTTTCAGCCGCGATATTGCCATTCTTACCTCGGCTTGACTTGGTAGTGGGCAATCTAAGCCGTCGTCGACAATTGGCGTGATACCTTCACGTGCGCTGCCTTCTGGAACCAGCAGTTGCTGGAAGTGTTCTCTCCATATATGCAGCACACTCCGCTTATGTGTTACCAGAATTCCATCCTTGTCCTTACAGGAGAGGAGCCCATTACCATAGTCATTTGCTTTTAATTTCTGGTATTTCTCCCGTTCCGTCATTTGACGTTTTTTCGCTTAAATAGGTGACTCGAATGTCTCTTTGTGCCGTTTCCTAACAGCTCGGGTTGCAATTGGCGTTGAACTGTAAGCAGCATCCTGTTCCTCAGACGCTGTGCGACATTCTTTATCGTACCAGAATTCATCTGAGCTCCGTTTTTATGTTCTAGCACGGTGGTTGCGGCAGTTGCCATGTGTTTAGGGATCGTCAGACGTCGTAGTAGTTGGAAGAGCTGGTTGCATGTCAGGCCTTCTTTGTGTTTGGTTGCGTGCGTTTTTCGCTCTGCTCAATGTTGTGCGCACCACAGTGGCACCGCCCCATACATTTCTTGGAAAAAAATAGAAGGAGTGGTCGTACAGCAATGACATTTTAAAGAAACTTTTCTCTGGGCTTAATTTAGAAATTTTAAAAAAATCTTGGAAAACCGCCTACTGCCACACCCACCTCCCATATAACTGCATTTGCCAAAATTGTTATTTGTGGACCTAGGGACTCGAAATTCGGGACACTTCTTAATTAAGTTCTCCTTATGAAAAAAAATTAAATATATTGGGGATGCCACGCCTACTTTAGATTTTCCGCCCATCGAAAGTTGTAGATTTTAGGTGTTTTTCTTCCTTGTCTAGAATCATATGAAAATTTCATATAAGTTTAAAAATTTTAATCTTTTATCAAAAGTCAACATGTGTTGTCTCCATACAAAAGAAGAGAATATCCCCAACAACCCTCCGCGAAAGGTATTAGCCTTCAAATACACCGAAAATATCGCAGAAATGCATGCATTAAAATCGATGTTACTGAAAGGGACGGTATTTGGCGGTGATGTTTTTTTTTCTTAATTGAAAGTACAGACACGGATCTTTAATTTTTTTATAGTTAGAGGGCTAAGCAAGGCAAAGCACATAAAGTTTTTTTCCATCAAAAAGTGAAATGTTGATATTTTTAGTATGTTTTTTGATAAATTATAATAATTAGTATACCTTTCCAATTTCAATAATTTTTTTTTCTTATAAAAGAGTAAGTGCTATATTTTCACTGAAAAGTAAAACAAAAGCCATAGCTATAAACTTACACACACAAAAAGTATTTTATTTGGGCAATAATTTTAATCTAATTTCATTGAATACATTTCCGTTGACTTCTGTTAGTTTTTTTAACTACAAAATTTCACTTTTCATAAAAAACCATGTTGAATTTTTCTTATCCAAATATTTCTTTAAAAAACCCAATCATTAAAATTTTGAAATTGGAAAGTTCAAAAACCCTATTTTTTCCACCGAAATGCCACTGTGTGCACCTTGGCTGCTACCTGGTAACGCTCCGAGCCAATATAAGCACCACGTCTTTGATAGCTCAGTGGACGCGACGTATATTAGCAATCCGAAGGTGCCCTCTTCGATTCCCGGCCGGGGCACTGGCAAAATCAACATCGATGAAAAATTACTTTTCAAATAGTTACGAGTTCTCCAGCCAACAAAACTCATCCTATTTGCTTCCACTACAAAAAAAAAAAGGAAAATGATTTATGAACATCGCAAAATAAATCAACAAACCAGCTTGCGCCATCTTTAGAGGAATTTGGAGGTTACACCTTGCAACAACATCTAACAAATCCCTTGACACAAACCTTGTTATCTACATAAGAACGACACGGAGTTACCAACAATGATCGTACAATAATCGGATTACAAGCCCGATCGAGTGCCGATAAATTACAAATCGGTATAAGGAATTATCAACCCAGCTGTTGCAGCAACAACAACAACAACGTGCACATCCATGTCGCTAGAGTCATGCATTCCATCGATTACCACATGATCAATTTGTGTTTTGATGTTTTGATCGGGTGATAGTCAAGTTGCCTTGTTGATAATTTCATGTTGAAATCTGGTTGAACTCCGCACCACGTTCCTTCCCTCTACTAGCCCAAAGCCGTTGTCGGACGTGTCGGTATGCAGGCTGAATTTACCGGACGATGGACTAAGAACAAGAATTTTCCTTCCTATTTTTGCATTTAAATTTTCCAGAACGGTTTTAGTGTCGTTGCTAGGGCAGCGCTCGTATGCTTCCTCTGGGCGCGAAAAAGGTCCCTTTAATATCATCGTCATTATTTTCCGTTGTGGCATGAGCACAAATCAGCGAAACTGGATTGAACTAACAGGATTGAAACTGGGGACAAGACGTCTAAGTCTCTGGCCAATTACAAATTCACATCCAAATCGTACTATTACTTCTGGCAGCTGTAAAAGATGTCGCAGTTTTTATGTCGAGAGCATTCCAGTCCCGTCCATCTCATCTCCCGGATGGCGGTGATTTCAGCCGTGTATATTTTGAAGACATGCGCCAGCCAGATGGTGGCACCATCTCTATGGAGAGTTTGGACATACTAGGTGTATATTCTTAAATCATGGTCCTTATCACGTTAACATTTGGGCGGTTGCTTTATCTTTTTTGTGTTATCATAGCCAGTAAAGGGCCTGAAGGTAGGTGGCTAGCCTATCTATCGGGGTCCGTCGCTCACTATCTTCCCCTATTCATGATAAAAATATCAAGAACAACGTTGCCCGGGTGCCACCATTTCGGAGGTTGTCAGTCAGCTTGAAAGACATGATTCACTTTACATTCCCAATGACACTCAGTAGTCCAGGCAAAAACGAATGCATCTCTTAAAAACTGTGATCAGTTTTAGATAACGTGTAATCGTAACAATTTAACTCTCATACGAGTATATGAAGATGGTAAAATATCTTTTATTTGTCCGGCGGCTGCCTCGAAGTTGTTGGTAGCAATTTAACAGTAATCGAGTCTAGTAAAAGCTTCTCAAACATTTGACGGTCGAAGTTGACGGTAAACTGTTAACCACTCAAATGTGAGAATATCTGCCATAACTTTTTCATGTGATGTATATGAGAAATATCTCTTTTTATTGATATATAATGTATAAGACAAGTGCGTTTTGCCGCACAAACTTTTATGATGTGATGGCACTTGTAATACTTACTTAATTTCCCTTTACACCCCATGAATGAGGTATGTGATAGCTTCTCTCGAATTGTTGCGAATTGACACGCTTTCTATTTTAGATTAACAACAAACGCACCTACTTGTTTATCGACGAATGCGAAAGTCACTGTTTGAGAAGCGTCTTCTTCTAGAAATGCCGATTGACTCGACACTTATACTGCGAAGTTGCTATCTACAACATCGAGGGAGTCGAAAATGAAAGAAAAATGTAGATGACTCCAGCCGGAAATCGAACCACAGATCTCCCGCATGGGAGTCGCGTATTCTAACCACTATGCTACGGCCGGTACTTAACCATACGAATGTAATTTAGTTGGATCCTAACAATGCTAGCAATCACAATATTCTTAATAAAGGACACAATTTCGATTGTATAATGTCATTATCAGTGTGGCTTTAGGTTTTTTAACTCCACGACCGGATATTCACACTTCGACAAATATCCACAGCATTCTATAGTGGAGTTTAGTATCCCTGATATGACTTTGCTTAATGACACTGACTGACACACAGTTCTCAGTTAAGGAAGAGAAAATTCTAACGAAGCCATTTTCTATCAAGTGAGACTTATAACAGGACGACAGTTTGTCATGCGATGTCTTTAACATCCTCATATATATCATCGTGTATTGTAAATTTAGATATTGAGGTATTGACAGCTTGTAGAACCTGTCCACAGAAACTTCCCCAATAATTCTCAAAATAAAATCTAAATTTCCCTTTACCCCTAATGCGGTATGGTATGTATATCAACAATATGGATAATGTTTGAACTATAGAGATGACATTTGCAAGTGTATCTATGACAGTGTCAGGCATCTCATAGCCTCGCGAGGCAATTCACACGTATTTGAAAGATTGATTTGATTCGAAGCAGTCAGTTTCGGATTGAGTGTAATAAAAGTAACAACCCACACGTTTTTGTTTCGCATTCAACACCAAAACAGACACAACTACTATCATATATTTGTTTTAGATTCCGTGGGACTTACTTACTTACTTACTTACTTACTTACTTACTTACTATGCAATCCCAGTGGATTATATACCGCACGTAGAAAAATATTATAAGCGCCTCGATCTTCTGGGCTTCTTCTCCAGTTAGTCACACCGAGTTCTGTAAGGTTCTCAGTAACCTGGTCTTTCCAACGGAGTTTAGGTCGCCCTCTTCTGCGCCGTCCATCGAGTTCATTGTCGAAGACTTTTCGAGCTGGAGCATTTTCGTTCATGCGTACAACATGACCTAGCCAACGCAACCGTTGCACCTTAATGCGTTTGACCACGTCAATGTCAGTGTACAGCTCGTACAGCTCATGATTCATACGACGCCGATACTCTCCGTTAACGATGATGGGCCCATATATTTTACGGAGTATTTTTCTCTCGAATACCGCCAGAACCGATTCATCCGCTTGTGTCATAACCCAAGATTCTGAGCCATACATTAAGACAGGTAGAACCAGTATCTGGTATAGCTGGAGTTTTGTTCGTCGAGAGAGGGCTCTGTCATTGAATCGCTTGCTTAGTCCGTAGTAGCATTTATTTGCAAGCAGGATTCTTCTCCGGATTTCTAGGCTGACATTATTTGCTTTGTTGATGGCGGAGCCTGTCGAAGGCAGCTTTATAGTCGACAAAAAGATGGTACGTGTCGATCTGTTTCTCTTGGGTCTTTTCCAGGATTTGCCGAAGTGTGAAAATCTGGTCAGTTGTTGATTTTCCAGGTCTAAAGCCACACTGATAAGGCCCGATCAGGTTGGATAACACTGGCTTTAGTCATTCACATAGCACACTCGACAGGACCTTATATGCGATGGGTAAAAGGCTGATCCCGCGGTAGTTGGAGCACACACTTGGATCACCTTTTTTCAGCACAGGACATAATACGCTTACATTCCAATCGTCGGGCATGCACTCTTTAAGCCAAACCGTGCGCAGGAGCTGGTGCATGCTCGTTATCAACTCCTCGCCACCGGACTTGAAGAGCTCCGCGGGCAGACCGTCGGCACCGTGGGACTTATTAGTATATATAGATGCTGCTTTTGAAATAATAACTTAACTCATTAAGTTTTGACCAGACATTCATTCAATATTCTTTACCGATGACAGGTATGTGTTATGCTCAATGATACGGATCAAAATTAATGATACAATTTGAAGTAGCCTTGAACATTTCAAAATGAAAACAGTATGTGCTGTGTAAAATCGTATTGTACAAGGTAAACATTTTATGCTCTCCCAACAATCGTGTTCTTATGTTCTCCCTACAATCGTTGAATATTGTTTCTGTGTCTGTAATTGTGTTGAATGCGAAACAAGCGTGTGTAATGTTTCTTTTATAACAATCAAGCCGAGTTTGGCAGCTGGGAATCAAACAAAACTTTTAAGTACGTGCGAATTGTCAATTGTGTCTGTGTAAAAAAGGTGTATTTCATAGCTGTCACATTATATTAAAGACGTCTTATGCTTGTCGCAAAGCTATTCGTTTGTACTCATTTCGGAGTTGCTTATAATGTTCACTAACTCTTGGCTGTGTAAATGTTTAACTTTTGCTAAGGCCCTCATACCTATGGGCCATACGTATACACACATATACATACACACACCCACATTCACCCTATTTGTATCATCTGTCTACATTTTTGGAACTGACAGTTTATCCTTTTAAAATTTCATAAGATTTGTAAAGTACATTTACAGTTCAACTAACATCAAAATACAATTTACTATTCAAGGTTACTACACAGTACATGTGAATGATCGAACGTTTTTGTTATCCCTATTGCAATTGTAACATGTTGGACATATTTTTGATGAGATAAAACTATCTGTTGTTTCGGTATGGCAATAACATTTTGTACAACATGACAGATAATTATTATTGTAAGTGAAATTGCGAAAAGGTGAAAGTGTTAGCAATGTAATGTGATACCATAAGAAAATGACAGTTGCAATTTAATGCGAGTGTATGTGTTGCAAACACTAACATGTGTTTTGCTTTTGGGGAATTCTTAATAACAGTATATATTTTTAGTTTTTGCCATGTATATTTACTGCGGGGATGAAGACCACATTATACTAACTGAGGGTTATTTATTAACTGATGATAAAGTTTTAAATCTTTGGCTAAGAAGGTGCCTTAGAAAAATTTCTACAAGAAATTTACAAGAACAAAAAAAAATGACCAACAATGCAATTTAACAAATTAAAAGTAAATTCCTACATTTTGCAGCAATATTGTGATGCTTTTCATACTGATCCAAGTTACATATCACAGAAACCAAAACAATACTTAATTAACGTATGTCCTTCTTATTCTCAATGTACAATATATAAGTCGCCTTAATGTCAACACCATACATCTCTACATGCAAAGCCTGCAAATGTAACTGCAGCTGACTTTGAGTGGGAGTGTATATGTGTGCCATTTATGACAGTGTTAGAAATTTATAATATACAAACACAAGAATTTGCATATTTTCAGTAACCAAAAGTACATAAATGTATGCATTTTGAATACTTTCCTGTATACATTCCAACAACTCTCTCTCTCAGTGTCTCTGTTCTGCCGTGTAGCTCTGCCCCTTTACAAACCACCCATATGCGCATAATATGTGGCTATGGGGTTTATCTGTAATCATGTATTTTTGTTCCTTTTTTGTTGATGCTGTTTTAGGATTTTTGTGTAACCTTACCTGATCCATATCATCATAACACTTCTATTTCCAGGGATGTTCTGAGTGAAAGCGGGGTTTCGGTAGGGCTGATGTTGATGCAGAACTTGTGTGAGCGGGGGCATGAGAATGTTTTGGTGATTTTTTCGTTTTTTGTTACTTTAAGATATTTGCAAAATGTAAATTTAAATGAGGGTTTCGAAATTCATATTTGCATTTATTACATTACTGACACACATCTGTGTGAGTATGTTGTTTATGTGTGTGTGTATGCATATGGCAGGCATATGTGTAATATGTGATACATGGGATCATCTTTATATACCTAACAATTTTCACATTTCATGGAAGGTGTACATTTTTATTATGAGGTATGACAGTGAAAGTAAAAGTGGAGTGGAAGATGCACTGTAATGGAAATAACAAAGATTTCAACAGTAGAGTAGAAAATACAATTATATAACAACTAGCTGTTCAAGAAAATATCTAGAGTACTTGATGTGTTATATATATAAAATTTTTCCATTGGTGGCTTCCCTCGAATGTTGTTGACAGCAATTTCGCAGTATTAAGTGTCGAGTCAATCAGCATGTCTAGTAAGAGCTTCTCAAACAGTGACGTTCGCATTCGTCGATAAACAAGTAGGTGCCGTTAGTTGTGAATCTAAAAATAGAAAGCGTGTTAATTCACAACAACGCTTTATGATCTCTATTAGAAAGACGATACGTCTTAGGAAGTAGGTAACAGAAGTTACTGAAGCTCAACACAGGCCCTCTTAGTGGCTTTGGCAGCCCCAAGAAACTAGGATCGGAAGCGGTGGCCTAATAAGCCACTCTCCTTAAACAAAATTTATATTGAAACACGAACCCGCCCAAATGTTGACAACAAAGCAAACGATATAAGGACCATGATATAAGGATATGCAACTGGAATGTCCGAACTCTTTACAGAGATGGTGTCTCTATCCAACTGGCCGATGTCCTCGACAAATACAAGGCTGATATCACCGCCATACAGGAAATGAGATAGACGGGACAGGGATGCACACGAAGAAAGAACTGTGACATCTTTTAAAGCTGCCATGCAGAAGCACACGAATTTGGATGTGGTTTCATAGTTGGCAAGAGACTTCGACACCTGGTCTCACGAACCCTGTACATAACGCTGATTTGTGTACACGCCCCGACGGAAGATAAAGACGATGAGATTAAGATGCATTTTACGAGCGCCTAGAGGAAACATACGACCGCTGCCCTGGCCACGACATTAAAATTATTCTGGGAGACTTTAATGCAAAAATAGGAAGGGAAGATGTTCTTGGTCTATCGATCGGTAAATTCAGCCTGCATACCGACACGCCAGACAACGGGTTTAGGCTGGTAAGCTTCGCAGCGGGAAGGAACATGGTAGTGAGTGGAACCAGATTCCAGTACAAAGATATCCACAAGGCAACTTGGCTATACCACAAACAAAACACCAAAAATCAAATTGATCATGTGGTAATTGATGGCAGGCATGTGTCATGGGCGTGCGTGTGATTCGTGGTGCTAATATTGGCTCGGATCATTAGCTGGTTGCAGCCAAGGTGCGCACAAGATTGAGCAGAGCGAAAAACGCACGTAACCAAACACAAAGAAAGCTGGACATCGCGAAGCTGCAAACCGCAGAGATAGCTACTGCCTACTCCAACCAGCTCTCCCAACTTTAACGACACAACGCCACTACTTCTGACGTTCCCGATACACAGTGGCAGCCTGGTATGATGAAGAATGTCGCATAGCGTCTGAGGAACAGGATGTTGCTTATAGGGCAACGCTACAGCCAATTGTAACCCGTGCTGTTAGGAAACGGCATAAGGAGAATGCAAAACAGGCGAGACAGCTATTTATGCGAAAAAACGTCAGTTGAAGGAACGGGAGAACGAGGATATAGAGCGATACAGGAATAGAGTTGAGACCCAAAAATTTTATTAGAAAGTAAGAGCAAATGGATAGAGTAATGGCCTCCCCACCTGTAAGGACAATGATGGAAACCTTGTCACGGATCTGGATCAACTACCGCGGGATCAGCCTTTTACCCATCGCATGTAAGGTCCTGTCGAGTGTGCTATGTGAAAGACTTAAGCCAGTGTTATCCAACCTGATCGGGCCTTATCAGTGTGGCTTTAGACCTGGAAAATCAACAACTGACCAGATTTGCACACTTCGGCAAATCCTGGAAAAGACCTAAGAGAAACTGATCGACACGTACCATCTTTTCGTCGACTACAAAGCTGCCTTCGACAGCCCGATTGGCAGAAATTACTCGAAGCCATGGCTGAGTTTGGTATTCAGTGAAGATTGGCAAGGACCTTACGGAGCCATCTGTACCAGACGAGGCCAAAAACAAGGCGACGGCCTATCGTGTGATCTCTTCAACATAGTGATGGAGATGATAATGAGAAAAGCTGCAGTAAACACGAGTGGCATTATATTCAACAAAAGCCACATGTTACTCGCGTACGCTGATGACGTCGACATCATCGGTCGAAAACTGCGGGATGTGACTACAGCCTTCTCAGGTATACAGAAGGAATCAGCGGAAATGGGCCTTTCGGTGAAGTTATTAGTTTCAACGAACCGAACAAAGAATCTACTCGTTTGGGAATCTGCGTGAACGTTGACAACTATAATTTCTAGGTGGTAGATAATTTTGTCTACCTAGGCTCCGCCATCAACAAAGCAAATAATGTCAGCCTAGAAATCCGGAGAAGAATCCTGCTTGCAAATAAATGCTACTACGGACTAAGCAAGCTATTCAATGACAGAGCCCTCTCTCGACGAACAAAACTGCAGCTATACCAGATACTGGTTCTACTTGTCTTAATGTATGGTTCAGAATCCTGGGTTATGACACAAGCGGATGAATCGGTTCTGGCGGTATTCGAGAGAAAAATACTCCGTAAAATATATGGGCCCATCATCGTTAACGGAGAGTATTGGCGTCGTATGAATCATGAGCTGTGCGAGCGGTACACTGACATTGACGTGGTCAGACGCATTTAGGTGCGACGTTTGCGTTGGCTAGGTCATGTTGTACGCATGGACGAAAATGCTCCAGCTCGATGGACGGCACAGTAGAGGGCGACCAAAACTCCGTTGGAAAGACCAGGTTACTGAGAACCTTACAGAACTCGGTGTGACTAACTGGAGAAGAAGCGAGCCGCTTATAATATTTTTCCACGTGCGGAATATAATCCACTGGGATTGCATAGAAGTACCAGCTTAGTAAGTAAGTAAGTATTAGAAAGACGAAGCGCTATAGATACGAATAAATTTTTCCCTAGAGGAAGGCAGCCAAAAAACCGATCAAAAGCCACATACACACTTACTGATGTTGATTTCTGTAACTGAAACATTAACAACTTCTAAGGATTTTGCCTATGTTGATTGTAGGGGATTTACGCTTCTCAGTTCTTGGGTCACGACATACTGATGATACCATAAATCAGTGCAGGCAAAACGAAATGCACGCACTCAACATAATGGTGTGCGGTCACACAAGACTCTACCAATAAACGTTAAACAATCGCATTCAACACAAAAACAGACACAAGACACAATTTCTGCCCGTACTTGTGTCATCAAAACAAACGTGTGTGGTGTTGCTTTCATTACAAGAATCAAACAAAATTTTTAGTAAATGTGAAAATCCTGATTAACGCAGGTGTCGTGAGGCTATGGGATGCCTAAGGCTGTCAAAGATACACTCGCAAATGTCATCTCCGTAGCTCAAATATAATCCATATTGTTTAGTTTAATATAAACTCGCACAAAGTTTCAAAGCTCTCACTTTCGTATTTAGAAAAATATTGAATTTTTCTTTAAAGCGCCGTAAAGATATGGCCATTGATCCGATCCGGAAGATTTTTCTTTGAAATACTTATACAGATCATAAATGAATCCATACCAAATTTCCAAATGAATGCCTTTAAAGTCCTCCACTTATTGCGCTATAAACGATACTGTGCAATGGGTTGAGCCAAGCCTACTTATCCAATCCCGCCCATTTTTGGCCTGATTACGCATAATGCTTTTGTTTACTAACAGGGTCGTATATGTGGGACCACATCCCTTTGTCTGATCCCACCAATTTTTCCTTAGAACATGTATACTGATCTCAAACGAATCTATACCATTCATTTAGTGCATTCAATAGCAAGTAAGCTTTCAACAGAGTAGAAGCATAGCGTATGTTTTGATGTTTGTAAGATTTTGTGAAGATCACCCCATCGGCGAAAGGAAGGACCTAGAAGGCCTTAAAGAACGCCATCAAGAGCAGTTAGTAGGCCGAGCATCTGCATTCCCCACATTCTTTCTATATAACATAGGGTGTCGTTGAAAGACAAGGCCTTCTATCGTCGCTTCCTTTAAGAAGGAAAGAACTTACAATTAAAAAATATATTCAGTTCACCCTTCAAGTTGTTTAGTTTTAATGACAGCGCATCGGTTGTTTTTAGATATTTCTCACTTCAATATATTTCATTTTCTACTTTTACGCTATAACTCCTTCTTGCTGGTTTTTAAACCCACCAACTCGCGATTGTTAGTCAGCCATATTACTATCTAGCCCATGATGATTTATTCGAATAGTGTTGCTGAAACAAATCATAAATTGCTTTAAGAAAAGCCCACGAACATCTTAATCGACTACTATACACATTCAGTGTTCCTTCTCATAGAATGGAGGCGGAATGTGTATACACACGAAATGGTGGAATAACAAATCATCGAAGGTCTTGAAACCTCCTTTTCAAAGAAGGCTGGCGGCATAGGGCTTTAAAGAATGGATGGTACATGTGTTCAGGAGGATATTTCAGCATTGAAGGAGAACTCCCATTTTTAGGTATGTGGAAACAAGGCCTAATGACAAGACATCGGAAAGTCTCAGTGCGCAAGCAAAAAATCTGTGCATGTATACAACAGTTCTGCTACAGCATACATGTGTAAGCTTTTGTGCCTGACCGGTATAGACATCGCATGAAAAACTATCACCATGTCTGAAGTCTCACTTGGTAAAGAATGGTTTCTTTAAATTTTTGTCTACTTTCACTGAGGACTTCGTGTCAGTCAGTGTCACCCCGCAAAGTCGTAAGTTTCAGTCGTATGCAGGAATACCAAAATTAGCCATTGCATCTAACAATTTTTGCTGTATCGTTATATTGAACGCAGCTACGTAGTCGAAAAAAAGATAGTAACTGTCGATCATGGGACTTTTCCTAGAATTATCGTTATGCGAATATCTGGCTCGTCGTGGATTAAATAGACCTAGAACCTGACAAATAAGGTCCAAGCATGTTAGTTTAGTCTTTAACACAGTGGTAGGCATAGCCGAATACACGCACACAACAATATGGTAGGTTTGTATGCGACCGCATTAGAAACGTCAGCGCTATCGAATTGTACGAGGTGAAAATGTTGTGCTCAACCCAACAATCGTTAAACATTGTTTCTCTATCTGAACATGTGTCTGGTTTTGTGTTGAATGCGAAACAAGCGTGGATTCCGTTCAACGGTCACATATACTTTTAACAAAATCGTGTTTATGAGCTAATTGCACATTATCAGCTAATTACGACTGGCTTAAAAAAGACTGCCTATCGACACAGTGTTGCACAATATATTCCGTTATCGGTGAGAAGAATGATTTCGCCACTTGCGCTCCCTTCAGAAACGAACAGAACATGATCAGTTTTCCATCTCTGCCTGCAGCTAGGGGATCCATGTTCCTTAGCCTTATCTTGTTAACTTATGGTAAAATGTTTAGGCTTCACCTCTTCTCCTCTTTTTCACAAGATGATGCCTGGTACGATGATGAATGTTCCAATGCCACGAGAGAGACTGCTACGAAACTGCAGCCAATGGCAATGCGAGAAGTTCGTGAACGGCACAGGGAGTAGAGAAGAGACATGATGAGTAAAGAGAGTTACTCCGAAGTAGAGGGGAAGCCCTATGCCAGAGAGTTAAGGGGAGAATGCAAGAATGATGGCCAGCTAGTAACGGATCCGGATATCGCTCTGAAGATATGGAGAGAACATTACATAAATCTGCTGGAAACGGACACCACTCCAGAAGTCCCTGCTCCAATTCATGACGATGGTATGTACTGTCCACCTCCGAGCAGCTGGAGCCAATGGTCCCCCTGCTGAATTATTTAAGGCAGGTGGGGAGGAGCTGATTAGGAGCATGCATCAGCTCATGTAGAACATCTGGTTAGAGATGAGCATGCCCGGGGATTGGAATCTCAGTCTGTTATTTCGCATATACAAGAAGATCGTAGTGAGTGTAAGAAATATCGTAGAATTGCGTACAAGGTCCATTCGAGCGTATTGTGTTAATGTCTAAAGCCAATTGTAGAAAAGCTAATTCTAATTAAATCTACGACGGATCATATATTCACTTTGCGACAAATCCTGGATACCTACCACCGCTTTGTCGACTACAAAGCTGCCTTCGACTCTCAGATAAGGAATAGGCTATATGTGGCCATTTCTGAGTTTGGCATTTCTGCAAAACTATTTCGACTTGGCAGATGTACATTGGAAACATCAAATCCTCTATCGCCGATAGCTTGTCCTGTAGACTATTTAATAAAGTTATGGAGAAAGTGATGAGAAAGACTGGTGTCAACATGTCTGGCACCGTATTCCACAATAGCCACATGCCACTAGTCTATGCCGATGATATATTCATCATTGGCCGAAATCTGTGGGATATTACTGCAGTTTTCTCATCTCTAGAAACGACAAAAAAAAGTAATGATTTCGACAAACAGAGAGTCCTTTCGATGGGGACGCATTGTGAACGTTGATAGTTATTGTTTTGAGGAAGTAGATGAATTTACCTACATCGGATCTTCCATCAACAAGAAAAATAATGTCAGCCAAGAAATCAAGCGGAGAATATTGCTCGCCAATAGTTGTTTTTGCGGACTTCGGAAGCACTTTGGTAACACCAACTTATCTCGGGGTACTAAGAAACAGCTATTACCAGCTAAACCAGGTGTTAAGTTAACCCGTTCTGTTGTATACTGCCGAATCGTGGGTGCTTTCGACAACGAACATACAAATCTGGGAGTATTCGAGAGAACAGTAAAATATATGGATCTATCGTAGCGACATCGGCGTAGCTACAAGAGTCAAAATCCAACGACTACAATGGTTGGGACATGTTGCCAGGATTAATGCAAATAATTCACCGAGAAAGATATTTGAAGACGAAACTGAAGGACTGCGCAGAGTAGGGAGACCAACCATCAGAACCATTCTCAATTAGGACTAACTTGAGAATGCACTCAGAAGTCAGAAGCGCATGAAATTCTTTAATACTTCAGGCCATGTTCGTAAGTTGTTATGGGCCACTTTAGTAAGTAAGTAAGTTGTTTTGAATGCAGCCTTTCCCGAGATAATGCGACCTAATTGCACCGCACCTGGACTTGTCTGAGCGTGAGTTTCATTTTAAAGAATAGTTGTTTCAAACATGGTCATAGATAGCGCGTCGGTAGTAGAGGTGTGTGCCTCCATTAATTGAGAGTTTTTTGGAATAAGCATTGGCTATCTCGGAGTATGCAGCCTTGCAATGTCTAGCTTCATTGGAGTTTAATTGCAGTCCTTTTTGGTACTGAGTAATCTTGTGTTTACATTGGCTGTAATGGAGTCTATATTTCACCATGCAACATACGCACGTACATGGTGCTTGAGACATGCCTGCCATCGATTACCGAATGATTAATTTGGTTTATTGTCTTTTTATGAAAGGATACCTATAGGTTGCCTTGTGAATACCACTATGTGGAAATCTAGTACCACATACTTTCATGTATCTTGCTGTTTTATATTTTATTTATAAGGAACAAAACCGAAAGTCAGCTCTACTAAATGAAAAATTTTAATTTTTTTTCGCGACATTTTTACTCATAGTCTGGATCTTAAAAATCATCTTTTCCTTGATCTTATCTTGGAGTTGATAGAAGAAAAAGGACTTAATATGCGACGTAAAGTCTGGCCAACCAAGTAAAAGAAAACATGAGATTCACTAGTAAAAGAAATTTTTGTTATTTTGCTGTAAATTACTAAACGACACTAGTATATTGCCAAAGCTTCACAGATCCTCTCCTTCCTTTCTACATTTTGCGTTATAGGTGTGAATGAAATATGTAAACCCATACTCTGGATAGATGTGCAAATTAACTTTGAGCTGGCAACTACTACTACATCTACAGCAATTATATCCTTGTCGTCATCGTATTCGTCGTCGGCATCTATTTAATGGAAATGCAGACATTCCAGTGACACAAATGTGTGAAAACTTAACACCCTTTTTCAATATTTTCACTTTCACACCAATTAGTGTCGAAGGTTATGTACAACTGCCCTCAAGGGCTCATGGTATGTATTTATTATAAATCTGCTCACACATACTTAAAAAGACAAATAATGAGACAATTTTGAGGTTGGTGTGTTAAAGAATTCTATTTAGTTCATATAACTACTTAATAAAATGTGTCGTTGTTTAGTAGACATATGAATGCAATATTGGAGGGATGCAATTAAAATAATATTACAGGCAATTGTAGAAACTAAACTGGGGGTGACTTGGTGCTGCTGTACAGAGAAGAGAGTTCGGCGAATATTGCTTACAAATTTTACTTTATTACGTATATTGATAATATGTATAAGAGATCTCCAAACAGTTTACAATTTCCGATATATCACGCATTTTTAGGCCAATGTCTTAATACATCCGTTCAGTGATATCACATATAAGAGAGCGCAATGTTATGTAACATGAATTGTAGGCTACCACCGATACGTCTTAAGGTGTAGGTAACAAAAATAACTGAAGTTCAACAATAAGGCTCTTATAGAGACTTAAGCAGCCCCAATAAAGTTGGATCCGAAGCAATGACCTAATAAGCCAATCTCACTGACGCATATATACCTTTCTAGTTATAAGACAATTTCAGTGGCACAAAAACTCTTACAAACAACTAGAAGAAAATGAAATCAAATCATAAAACCATAAAATTTTTTGTCAATCTTTTGCCCCAAAATGCAACTTTTGAATCATAAAGTTATGCGATGCAAAGGAAAAACTTGCGTAAATTCCCACACTTTCTTTCGTTCTCTTCGCACATGCCAAATAAAATCCATAAACTTTAGCTTTCGAAAAACATAAAAAGTGTTAGAAGAGCGAGAAAAACTATTGAAAACTTTAAGTGGTAACAGTGATTCACGACAACGAATGTACAATTTTCACGGGATGGTAGCACATTTTTTTGTTTGTTGTTGTTATGCGCCAATCTGAACAATTTAGATAAACGCGGAGCGCTACCATAGGCAAGGCGAGTGATAGTGTTGATAACCTATGTATTATGCAAAATTTCATGTGAGGATGAAATTTATTGAGTAACTGAAAATATCATAATATAAGGGGTGATGATCAACTACATCTATGCGTAAAATATGTTTTTTATACAAGTTTGTTAAATAAATGTGTAAGTCACGGAATACAATGTGCGATTAAGTTCAAGAAATATTTCTATATAGTTATAAGGCTCTCGAACGGTATGTTGTATGTATGTTGTCTACAGTCCACACTGTGATACAGTGTATGAAATCGGAAATACGTAAATAAGTTTTAAATAAATTTTAGATTTTCATTTACTTTCAATAATAATATTTTAAAAAAACATTTAGTGTATCACTTGTGCTACCACAACTGATTTTAACTGACTTTAATACTCCTCCTCTACGTCATCAGTTCATCTTCAAACTCATTCACTTTTCAAAGCGACTCTTGACTACTACTCGTGTCGACCGGATGCAGCCATTTCACAATTACACTTTAGAGTTTGTTAGAGCATTGAACATTGAACATTGTCAGGAGAGAGGTGAAAATATGGAAACAAGTACTGACGTGGTAAATATTTAGTCTTTATTCATGTACTTCTGGCGTATGTAAAAAAACCTGACTTAACTTTTGTTGTAACATAAATTTATAAATATCCTTTTCATGTACAAAACAAAAAGTGTATGGAGGTATAATAGTAAAAAAACACCAAAATCTAAGTTTCAAACAGAAACAACATGTTTTTATATCAATGCATTTGCACTATTGACGTCATTGGAAGTTTGTAGTCCAAACAAGAAAAAAAAGGGATAACGTGCGTAATGTCAAGTGGAAGTTTCATCTCCAAATTTCTGTTCATATATAGGCTGCCTCAATTATGATAAGTAGAAAATTGGTTATTGTTAATGGTATTAAATGACGACCATGACCCTGTACTGTACTGTATATGTGTAGCGAGATTGCATGTGGTACTTGGTACATACGTATGTGCAACGTATGCTCAATATTAATTTTATGCGGATTTTATATTAGTCATACATACATCGTTTTAATAATGCGGATTTATGGCTTAACAACACAGTGCAATAGCCTATCTTGGGGGGTGATAAATCCAGGTTGGTAAGGGTGAAGGTACTAAATCAGTGTGAAAAACAATCAAAGGGAATGGTGTTCTTTACAACTCTGCTATAGAGTGAAATGAGAAATCATCAATGGTTCTTGAGTTATAGCTGAAAAACTAAGCGAACAGACATCAAGATAAGGAACAAATAAAAAATGTCATTAAAAACAAGTTTGGCCTAAGAATGGCAAATCTTTTTGGGGTTTTACTATACTGCCGAAGTATAGTCTGATACCGAGAATTTGGTGTTTTTCAAGGTTCATCTGTAAAGTCGAATTAGCTTTGCGGAAAACCAAACTCAGACATGGCTTTAAATTACTTATTCCTTATCGGAGAGTCGAAGGCAGCTTTGTAGTCGTCAATCAGGTGGTAGGTGTCGAACTGCTTTTCATGACTTTTTTTTCGATAATTTTTCGTAAAGTGAATATTTGATCCATCGTAGATTTACCAGGTCTATTGCCGCATTGATAACACTGTTCGACACGATTTTTCACCCATGATCAAACTGACCAGATTCTGAAAATATAGCTAAAATAAAAATATACGTATCTTTCAGTTTTTCTAGATCAGCTCATTTAAGTTTTTTACGAGCAATTAAATTTTTGGAGCGAAGCTCCCATACAACGACTTGAAAGTGACTTCTTCTTGTTCGCAGAACTCTGCGAGTTGTTAACAGATTTCGATGAATTTTTTTTATTGTTTTTCAACAGGCCAGGAGCGGGTTCTGACGGAGCCAAAATTTAAAATTTGTCAACACATTTTCCTAGTCCGAACCAGCTCCTAGCCATTTGAAAAACATTAAAAAAAATTGTGACAATTTCAATTTTTGACAATTTGTGACAATTTTCATTTTTGACAAATTATAAATTTGGACTTTGTTAGAACCAGCCCCTGGCCATTTGAAACATATTAAAAAAAAATCATCAAAATCTGTTGACAATTTGTTTGTGACAAATTTTATTTGTGACAAACTTTAAATTTGGGATCGGTCAGAACTACATCCAGGCCATTTGAAATACATTAAAAAATAAAATTCGTCAAAATCTATTAACAACTCTCTGAGTTCTGCGAACAAGAAGAAGTTACTTTCAAGTCGTTATATGGGAGCTTTGCTCCAAAAATTGAATTGTTCATAAAAAACTTAAATGAGCTGATCTAGAAAAACTGGGAGATACGTATATTTTTAGAATCTGGTCAGTTTGTTCATGGGTGAGGACAAAAGTTTAAATTAGTCCTACAGTGTAATGTCCAATTAGTTTTTCTACAATTGGTTCACACAATATGCTCGAAAGAACCTTGTACGCAATTGGTAATAGGCTAATTAAACGGTAGTTCTTATACTCACTACGATCTTCTTTCTTGTATATTGGACATAAGAGACTGAGACTCCAAACCCCCGACATGCTCTCCTCTAGCCAAATGTTCTCCATGAGCTGATGCATGCCCCTAATCAGCTTCTCCCCACTTGCCTTAAACAGTTCAGTAGGGAGACCATCGGCTCCAGCCTCTATGTTATTTTTAAGACCAGATATTACCACACGTATCTCTCTTTGGCTCGCAGGTGGAATCTTTATACCATCGCCATGGATTGAAGCGGGGACATCTGGAGTGGTATCCGTATCCAGGAAATTTCTTAAATGATCTTTCCATATCTTCAGAACGTCATCCACGAATTCTCGCCTTAACTCTCTGGTAGAATTTTTGGACTTCCCCTCTACTTCGAAGCAGCTTCTGCAGCTCTTTCTTTTTCCGTCAAAAGAGATGAGTTGCCGATTCCTGTGCCGTTCACAAACAGCTCTCGTTGCCATTGGCTGCAGTTTCGCCATGTATGCATTATCCGCCTCTCTCGTGCGCAATCATCGTCGTACCAGGCATAATCTTGAGTACCCAAGTACGCTTCTGGCAGGTCGTTTCTATGGAGTCGGCTGCTGGAATATAGCAGTTGTGTTATGTGGTTGAAGTAGGCGTCCGCTACCTCTGTGGTCTGCAGTTTATCGATGTCCAGCTTTCGCTGTGCCAGATTACGTACGTTTTCACCATGCTTAGCCATGTGCGTACTTTAACTGTGGTAAGGAAGTGATAAGAGTCAATGTACGTACCCCTGATCACTCGTAAGTCCAGAACAGTCGATGCGTGCCATCCATCCACTACCACGTGATCAATCTTGTTCCTCGTCAATCAAATCTAGTGCTGCTAACTACCATATTTCTTGCAGTAGAGAAACAAATCAGTCTGATGCCATTGTTCGACGTTTCGGTGTGCAGACTGAGTTTTCCGATGGTAGGCTCAAATGCGATCTCCCTGCCTATTTTAGCATTAAAATCGCGTAGTACAATTTTCATGTCATGGCTGGGGCTACGGTCATATACATTTTCAAGGCCATTGTAGAACTCGTCATAGTTCTCATCGCTTTTCTCTGCTGTCGGAGCATGAAAAAACTTTGTTTTGACTCTTATGGCGGCTAAACGTTCACACACCGGGTTGAAACTTGAGACAAGGTGTCGTAATTTCTTGCCAACCACAAATGCACGTTCAAATCTGTGCTTGCCCACATGGTCACTATAGTAGATGTCATGACTTGTCTATACAATGTTCCAACATTCACTCACATTCTTCGCAACTCTTTGCCACACTAAAATCACTTCGATAGCACCAATGTAACTTATTCTAGACCCCAACTATTTTAAACAGTGGCATATGATCCCTGCGCTCACCATACGTTCATGTACATGCAAGTAGATGTAATAGTATTTTTGTGTCCCTATGTGTAACTTCATGTGGCAGTCGAACTTTGTTGGTTTTTAATATTGGCGGTTTTGCTCAATTCACCAACCATTTACTCGAACATATTATAAATGTGTGTACGTCGATTTATGTGTGTGTTTGTGTATATGACTGTTTCGTAATAGTATTTTTACAGCTTCCGAACAATTTGATTTGATTTGATACCATCAACATCAACATCATCATCATCATCGTCAGCATCAGCATCACCATTACCATCATAAATGACGTAATTCAAACAAGCGCCAAAGTTTTCTCAAGTGATTTGCACCAACAAAGCAATAAAAATGTAGGTAGTATGTTCTTGTTCATATTCATTTCGTTGCGCACAGTGGGGTAGCTTTGGACAATGTTAATGTCATTGTTAATTATGATGTGGTATGTTAAAAACTGGTAATAGTAAAATTTGTCATTGGAAATTGTTTAATCAGCATGAGCTGTTTTTGTACATGTGAATAAATTCCTTTGCATTTATCTGGACATTTAAGGTTAAATGTAGTTTTGTTATTTGACAGATTGTGCGGTCAAATAATTGGTATTTAATTTAAGAATAATCGAATGAGTTATCTCTTTTCTACACAATTTTCTATCTTTTATATAAAAATTAATTGTTCTTCGTTGGTAAGGCCATCACTTCAACTCATCAACGCCAACCTTTAAAGAATCTTCGGTCCTTCGTCGACTTCGTCGACTTCCATGCTGATCTCGTTTTGATTCGGACAGTCGTCGATGGTTGGCGTGATACCGTTGCTTATGCTGCCTTCAAGAACGAGCAGAGTACGAACGTGTTCCCTCCATATTCACAGCACACTCTGCACGTCTGTGACGAGATTTCCATTTGTGTCCTTATAGGGGATCCCTGTTCCAAAACTTTAGTTTTTGCCTTTTGGTAGAACTTTCGCGCTTTATCCCTAACCCTATAATTTTGGATAACCTGGCTCTCTCGTTTCTTCCACCTAAAGAGGTGTATCATTTCTCTGCTCTTCTCATTATGACGTTCCGCCACTGCACGCGTTTTCTTTGGCTGCAGTTTTGTTTAGTACGCAGCATCTTCTTCCTCATACGTTACCTGACATTCCTTATCGTACCAAGGCTTATACGGTCGTTGCGGCAGTGGTCATAGAATGTAAAATATGCTGCCATTATGCCGCGGGAACATCTGGATTAGGGGGATTTGTTTGAAGTATTTGAAAAAGTTGGTTTGAGCAGGCTTTGGCTATCTCTATAGTATGCATATATGTGATGTCTACCTTTCTCCGCGTTTGGTTACGAGTGTTTTTAGCACTACTTAATTGCATGCGTACCTTGGCTGCAACTAGTTGGTGATTCAATTAATTATATGCATCGCTCATCACACGCACCTCCATAAGTCTTGAAACATGCCCTCCATCGATTACCACGTGATTAATTTGGTTTCTTGTCTTTTAATCAGGGCATATCTAGGTTTTGATTCCACTCACTACCACATTTCTTGCCGACGCGAAGCTAATCAGTCTAAAGCTGTTATCGAAGGTGTTGTTGTGTATACTTCATTTTCCGACTGCTGAACCAAGAGCAACTTCCCTTCTTTTTCGAGGACTAAAATCTCCCAGAACAATTTAAATGTCACGGGCAGGTTAGCAGTGATATGTCAACTACATTGTTTTCTTCATTCGGGGCGTATACATAAATCATAGTGATGTCAAAAAATTTCGCCTCACTTGTAGGGATAGTGGCTATTTGTTCACTTACATGCAAGTTCGAACGCCTATGTAGTTGTTTTACGTATTTTGTCCGTAAAAGCTGCAGGGACCGGCCGTGGCATAGTGGTTAGAACACGCGACTAACATGCGGGAGATAACAGGTTCAACTCATGGCTCCAGTCATTTTAAAAAAAAAATTTCTTTTATTTCGGCTCCCCTCGAATGTTGTCGACAGCAACTTCGCAGTATCAGTGTCGAGTCAATCGGCATGTCAAGTAAGAGCTTCTCAAACAGTGACGTTCGCATTCGTCGATAAACAAGTAGGTGCCGTTAGTTGGAAATATAAAAATAGAAAGCGTGTTAATTCACAACAACGCGAGAAGCAATCCCACATCTCATTCATGGGGTGTAAAGGGAAATTACGTAAGTAAAGGCTGCAGTAACATCTCGCAGTTTTCTTAATATAGTGTTCATATGTGGACCCGCCAAGCTTTCCTAATGTATAGTGGAATTCATAAATCGTAATATAATAAAGAAATAATATCATCTGATAGAGTGCCGTGCCTCAATACATATATATATTCTTTATATATAAAATTCTACCGTACGTGTGTTGTGACTGAACTCCTCCAAAACGGCTGAACCGATTTGAACTAGATTTACAAGTCGGTCCAATTGGACAAAGGGGCATGGCACTGCCCATACAACTTGAAAATCAAAAGGGCTGTATCTCATGAACTATCAGAGGTATGTAGATGAGATTTGGTATATATTTTGTTGAAGCAGTATTAATTTCAGCCAAGGTAGAAGTGGGCGGTGCCACGCCCCCTTTTCAAAAATCGCTCTAACGGCTTTTCTAATAGACCGATTGATACGAAAATTTTACCAAGTGGTACAGTTGACCTGTTGATAGTCCCTGGCTATAATAGGTTGTGATTAGATAAAGGGGCGTGGCACCGCCCATACAACTTGACAATCAAAAGGGCTATATCTCATGAACTATCAGAGGTATGAAGATGAGATTTGGTATATATGTTGTTGGAGCCGTATTAATTACAGCCAGGGCGGAAGTGGGCGGTGCCACGCCCCCTTTTAAAAAATCGCTTTGCAGGCTTTTCCAATAGACAGATTGATACGAAAATTTTACCAAGTTGTACTGTTGACCTGTAGATAATCCCTGGCTATAATAGGTTGTGATTGGATAAAGGGCGTGGCACCGCCCATACAACTTGAAAACAAAATGGGCTATATCTCTTGAACTATCAGAGGTATGAATATGAGATTTGGTATATATGTTGTTGGAGCAGTATTAATTTCATCCAAGGTGAAAGTGGACGGTGCCACTCCCCTTTTTCAAAAATCGCTCTAATGGCTTTTCTAATAGGCCGATTGATACGAATTTTACCAAGTGGTACTGTTGACCTGTTGATAGTCCCTGGCTATAATAGGTTGTGATTGGATAAAGGGGCGTGGCACCGCCCATACAACTTGACAATCAAAAGGGCTATATCTCATGAACTATCAGAAGTATGAAGATGTAATTTGTTACATATGTCATTGTTGCAGTATGAATTACAGTAAGGGTGGAAGTGGGCTGTTCCACACCCCCTTTTAAAATAAGTAGTTATAACTGTCAAAATTCCACAGTATATTGCAGTTCGCCTAGAGATATGAATAGTAAGGTGGGCCATTTTTTTATTTGCAAAATCGGAATCTACGATGAATTGTTAAAAAATTTCACCAATAAATTTTGTGTCTAAAATCAATTCCTAGCTTGCGCTAATAAGCAGAAAGATTTCAGATAGAAATTTGTTTGTTTTAAAATGAGCACAAACCGAAATCTCATGCGTAAAACTGACTTCCAAACAAACTAAATGAAGTATTACAGAAGTAAATCTATGTATTGGTTAAAAAGTTATGGCCTCTGAGTGTTGGCATACAGAAAACAATGTCAAAAATATACCATTCTCTTCGTCTTGGTCTCCAAGCATCGGAATAGTAGGTAAAAATTACAGCCGGGCCCATAAGTCTGAAGGTTTCAATAGTTGCTCATTGTTAAAAAAATATGTCTACCTGAAATCTTCATGCTTCTCAGCGCGAACTAGGTATTGATGATCGTGGATTCCGATCGAAAATATTGATCCGCCCTAATGAACAGGCTATATGGAAGGTTTAGGAGGTGTTTATGGATAAAGGCATGAAGCTTCAAACGAAATTTTCATTTGCGGTCAATAGGAGGAGAAGGCATAACAAAAGTGATTTTTACGCCCTAAGACATAGTTAGTATACAGACGGTTCCCGCTACTACAGATAAATATAAAAATTAAATTTTGATCTTTTGAGGAATTTCTGTTTTCGATTTGTGAAAGAAGTGTTATTTCTCCCTACATACAGACAAAACTTAATCTACATGACGAAACTGTAGATACGACTTTGATGATGATCTTTTTACTATCGTCATAGAGCCTATCATACTTAGAATTTAAAACAATAAAAGTGAATTAGTTAACTTCCATGTTAAGGAGTTACTTGAAATTAGTTACATAAATTAATAAACTCAACATATTATTGTCGAGCTTAAGTACCATTTTAAAGTCCTTTGTAGACCTAAATGTGAAATATATTACAAGTTAATATGCAATTGCGAAGCATTGCCGGGCCCACTAGTATATATATAAATAATGAACAAATCAGGTATGAATATGACATTTGTTTCATATGTTGTTGGTACAGTATGAATTACAGCCAGAAAGGAAGTGGCCTGTGCAACGCTCCTTTTAGAATAAACCGTTATAACTGCCATAGAAATAGTTTGATCGTCCTTAAAATTTAACAGTATGTTGCAGTTCGCCTACAGACATGAAACAATTGTCTATGCACCAGTCAGTTGAGAACATATCGTAGCTGCGCCGACTAAAGCAGTGATGTGTTTTCATGTACTTTAGATATATGTGTTTTTAAATTTTTTTTCAGTAGAGCGAATCGGTAATAATTCCAATAAATATAAAATTTAAGCAATTTCCATTGGAGTTGAACTCGAGAACAGCTTTTGTTTGATATTAACTTTACTTAATTTCCCTTTACACCCCATGAACGAGGTATGGGATAGCTTCTCTTCTATTTTTAGATTCACAACTAACGGCACCTACTCGTTTTGACGAATGCTAACGTCACTGTTTGAGAAGCTCTTACTAGACATGTCGATTGACTCGACACTAATACTGCGAATTGCTTTCGACAACATTCGACTTTTTTTTTTGTTTGATCGTATTTTCATATTTCCAAAATTTCAAATATTTATATTTTCAAAAATTAAAAATTAAATTTTTCACATTCATATTTTCAAAATTTCAAATTTTTACACGTTCATATTTTGAAAAATTTTAAATTTCACATATTCATACTTCAAAATTTCAAATTTTCTCATATTCATATCTTCAAAATATCAAATTTTCACATTTTCATATTTTTAAAAATTTCAAATTTTCACATGTTCATATTTTCAAAATTTAAAATTTTCACATATTCATATTTTCAAAATTTCAAATTCTCGCATACTCATATTTTCAAAATTTCAAATTTTCACATATTCATATTTTCCAAAATTCAAAATATCAAATTTTCACATATTCATATTTTCAAAATTTCAAATTCTTATATAGTTATATTTTCAAAATTTCAAATTTTTACTATTTATATTTTCAAAAATTTAAAATTTTAAATTTTCACATATTTATATTTTCAAAATGTGAAATCCTCACATACTCATATTTTAAAAATTTCAAATTTTCACATACTTACATTTTCAATATTTAAAATTTTGACATATTCATATTTTGAAAAATTCCAAATGTCAAATTTTCCAAATATCAAATTTTCACATATTCATATTTTCAACAATTCAAAATTTCAAAATTTCAAATTTTCACATATTCATATTTTCAAAAATTAAAAATTATTTTTTTTTTGTTTTTTGATCGTTTTTTGTTTCAACGGCCATTTGTTGTCACCTCTGGTAACTGCGAAGGATCTAGTGTTGTTGTTGCTGCTGTCGCCATGCCGATCAGGATTGTGGTGCAAATGCAGCATGGTGTGGTCGCCCAAGCACTAAAAACACCGATCCCGGCTTTTGCACTCCTTTCTGAAGTTAGAGAGTTGGCAAACAATGCACATCCTATAAGAAAATGACCGGGCGTTAATGGGTTAATATCACTAGGATTATCTGACATGGGGCTAATGGGTCTCGAATTAAGACAAGCATCGATTCTAGACAACATTGTTAAAAATTCCTCGAAGGTAAACCTTTGCGAATGTGACATCTTTTTTAAATGGGTTTTTTGCACTTTTAACACCAGCCTCCCATAGACCTCCCATATGTGGAGGATAAAATGTCATTCTAATGATTGAAAGGCACTCGTCGAGACGAGGTTACGCTTCACATCCAGAAAGAACTAAGTTTGATACCGCTCTAGAATATTTGACGCGCCAACAAAAGCTGTGCCATTATCCGGCTCGAAGGACCAATGTTGGGCTGCGAGGCAATTTATCAAAATAATAACTCCAGCAAATTAGGGGAAAAATAAAAACAATATTAGGATTTAATGGGTTTTTAAGGGAGTTTATTAAAAAACGTACCTTGGGTTTTCGGGTGGTTTTATTAGTGATCTCTTCATCTTTTTTCTTCAAACCTTAAACCTAACAATTAATTTAAGTACTTAACTAACTTAAAACTAGGGTTGCCAAAGTAAACATATATCTATAGTGTCGATTATCTTCTGTGTATCAAATTGTATCTCTAGAGCTCTAAGATTAATTTTCCACGCGCACACTCCGTTGACAAAACGAAATATAAAAATTTGTTTGTGGGCTCTAAATTGTATCAATGTAATGATCAAAATTAAACACTTTTGCGTGCTTTTTTTACATTCTCCCACTGTTCCATTTGCACTTTCCTGACATTACGTTACGACAAGCAAAAGTTTCGCGCGTATGGTAGCCTAGCACTATATTTATATGTAACAAGCCTAATAGCGGAAACAAGATGTCGCTAATATGTTTGTATGTTTCCCGTATGTCACGCCACAGTATCCTGCTGCATATGGCTTCACACACACACACACACACTTACACACCTTGGCATTAGTTTGAAGTCGATTTTCATTTTTTTCATTGTTCACTGTAAGTTCTCTCATAAAGTTTTCCATAATTCACGTTGAAGGATTTTTGTTTGCTCCGTACGTGCACCATTCAAGTCATTTAGCTTTTATTGCATCTTATAATGGCAGTAAATTCATATTTATTAAAGTGCATACTGGTGTAAATAATGACAATAGTTTGGCAGCACAATGATGCGAAGCGTGACACAAATATGACGATTTATGAAAATGTTGCAAACATTTTGAGCGGGTAAAAGGAGGAGGAGAGGAAAAAAGTGTTATGGCTTTAAGAGAGAGAGAGAGAGAGAGGGAAATTATGAATTTGTAATGAAATTGGGAATTATATCTTTTTATATGGGTGGATTTGCGGATTTGGGATTATATATAGGTTAAAATAAAAAAAGACCTGTGGAGTCGAAAAATATGCACCCCTTAAAGGACTTCAATCTTATATTTGGTTTTTTTAACTGTTATAATATTCGATTTCTTAAGTAAAATATATTTTAATTGCATCGAGTACAAAAAAGTTACTGCTCAGCGGTCTACGTTTTCTCTTTACTCACTTAGAGTGAGAGTCAGGAAATTTTCCATCACCTGTATAAGTAAACCAATATACTTTTATTGAGAATCATAATCTATGTATATATATAAAAATGGTGGCAAAAAAAAAATTGAGAAAATTTTCCTGAAAAGTCGAAAAATTGGAAAAGTCGAATATTGCCTTTTTGTATGGAATTTTGTGTGCAATTGTTACAGAAAGGCTTTTCGAATAGAAAATTGGAAAATTTTTGTTGAAAAATGCGGAAAATTCCGGAAAAATTCAAAAAGTTTGAATTTGTTTTTTCGAAGAAATTCTGCATTTTATAGTATGATGTAATAAATTTGGACGAACTGTGTAAAATTTCGGATAATTATTCCAAAATGACTTTTCGAAAATTTTTGGTGTAAAACTCGGAAAAATCCGGAAAAATTTGGATTTGTTCTACAAAATTTTGCACTGTATCGCTTGATTTGATAAAAATCGATAATTGAATTTTTGTTTAAAATTTTGTGTGCAATTGATCCGTAGTGGCTTTTCGAATTTAAAAATAGAAATTTGTTGTCGAAAAATTACGGAAAATGCCAACAAATTTATTTTTTTTATAGGCGACATTTTTGTATTTTATAGTATGATTGATAATTTTGAACGATGTTAATCTGTAATACTTCAGATAATAGAAAAATTCTTGGTGGAAAACTCGAAATATTCCGTAAAAACTCGAAAAATTTAGATTTTTCGACAAAATTTTGCACTGCATAGCTTGATTTAATAATTTCTGTCGACGTAAAGGTGGAAAATTCGTTATGATGCTTGGAAAATTTGGGAATATTATGTTAAAAGAGTAAAGACGAAATGATCGAACAATTTCAAATTCATCTGCATAAGAATAACGCATTGGTCCGATTGTTCAAAACCGCATTGAATACAGGACAATTCAATGCTCCCACTATAAATGAAGTCGCAGTGGTGATTGTTGGGAAGAATGTGGAATCACGCGATATTGTTTACAAGCGTCGGGATGGTAGACAACTGAGGCATATCTCATCGGCCATATGATGCACTTCAATACCCGTTGATGTTCTGTCATGGAGAGGATGGCTATCACATCAATTTAAAAATGGTCAATAGAACAAAAGTCATCACTTCTTTTTCATTGTCCATTTAAGTTCGATCTTCGAACTTAAAATTAACTTCTGATCGAAGACATGGGCGTGCTCATGTGCGGCAGTATACTGTCGAAATTGGAATACCAGTGTCAAATCGTTCGATGCACGATGCATTCTATCGCGAATAGCAACGAGATCAAGCATTGATCGAGATGAGCTGACTGAAAAAGTCCGAAAAAATGTGCCGTCATTGAATGCCGAGCAAACGAACGTGTACGATTCGCTGATGGAGGTTGTTGACGATGGAACGGGAGGCATTTATTTTCTCGATGCTACCCCAGGCAAGACATTCGTCGTTTCTTTGATTCTGGCAACATTTGGTCAAGATCGCAAACTCCTTTAGCTGTTGCATCCGCTGGTATTTCTGCTACATTGTTGAAACACGGTCGATCTGCACTTTCCGCTTTGAAGCTGCTGATGAATCTTCTCACGGTTGACAAGCCAACGTGCAGCGAAATTGTTGCGAGAATGCAAAATCATCTTTTGGGATGAATGCACGATGGCACATAAACGAATTTTGGAGGCAGTTGACATAACGATTAAAGATTGATGATTTGGTGTGGCTATGGTATTTTCATCGAACGCTTTCTGTCATCCCGAATTTTACTGCTGCTTATGAAATTAACGCATGCCTGAAATCGTCATCTTTGTGTTACTGAATTTTCAAGACAACTACTGGCACTTGGTAATGGCCGAATTCCTGTTGATGTTTCAACTGGATTGATGACGTTTCTGGCAAATTTTTTCGAGTTTACATCGTCGAAGGAGGAACTCATTACCAAAGTATTCCCCGGTATTACAAAACAATATAAAAATCTAGGTTGGATAAGTGAACAGGCCATACTAGCAGCGAAGAATAAGGTCGTCGATAGCTTGAATGT
Organism: Muscina levida; assembly: GCA_964034835.1. Classification (NCBI taxonomy): domain Eukaryota; kingdom Metazoa; phylum Arthropoda; class Insecta; order Diptera; family Muscidae; genus Muscina; species Muscina levida. The sequence goes on from OZ035880.1 coordinate 103,130,992, forward strand.
TATTATTTAAAGTCGAATCGATGGAGAACTGCATTCATACAAATCCGTTGACAGTGTGACCAACGAGAATAAGGCGACCAACTATCCGACAGAGTTTTTGAATTTTTTAGATGAGTCAGGATCTCCGCCGCATTATTTACAGCTGAAGGTGGGATCGATCATAAGCATGTTGCGGAATCTAAATCATCTTAAATTGTGCATTGGTACGCGTTTGTCGGTCAAGAAACTTATCATCAATATGATTAAAGCGACGTTCATCAGGGGCAAATTCCAAGGAGAGGAAATCCTTATCCCATGAATTCCTCTTATTCTTACCGTTCTTCCCTTCCAAATTCAAGCGAATTCAACTCTCCATTCTATTAGCTTTTGCGATGACAATCAATAAATCGCAAACCCCATCAATGAAAGTTTGAGAGATCAATCTCAAATTTCCCTGCTTTTCACAAGATCAGCCATACGTTGTGTGTTCGCGTATTGGCAATCCGTCTTCATTGTTTGTTTTAACGCCGGAAAACAAATCGAAAAACATTTTTAATCAGATCGCTCTTCACTAATTTCGATTAAATTCAAATAAATCATATTAAAACTTGAACTAACTGTGTTTTTCTATACCCCTGGAGCTTAAATTAATTCGTTACCTTAGGAGCGAGACGAAGTTTGCCGGGTCCGAAGTTGTATGGCACAACAACGTTTGCCGGGTCAGATAGTATTCATTATTTTTGCAGTATTTTGTCTAGTTTTGAATATTAATTTGACTTTGTGGTCACTTCTTTATATCACATCCTATACATCTGCAGGTACAAAAAATAGGAAGTGGAATATAAAATCAAGATTAACACATTCTGAACACTTGTCCTTTTATTATTATTAAGAGGATTTTGTACTTACAAAGATAGCAAAGTTTCACAACTGATAAAATATATTTTGGTTTCATATTAAAAGTTAAAGTTTTCTTTTCTTTCTTTTTTTGTTTTTACATGTTGACTAACTCCTTAATTGTACATTTATTACTATTACTCTCAAAAGTTGAATAACAAAAACTTGTGCAATGACACATTTCAAGTAACAATTTGGTTGGTTTGTAAATTCAAAGGATTTACAATTAAGTATTTCTACCTCAAATAGTTGAAACTTTTAACTTTTGTCCTCTCTTTGTCACTTATATTATTTTATTTTTACTTTTCCTCCTGGTTATCTTTTTTAATTACACATGACACAAATCTGCAAACAGACGGACACTGGCTTGTGTCCAAATGCCAAAGAATTGTAATCATTTGGCCCCTGATGTCTGTTCCGATTTCGATAGTCGACTTCCATGCCCCTCTCTCCACCGTCTATCTTTTCATTGTCCTCTACTGTAATAAATTTGTTAGTCCTTGTGTTACTGGTGGGGTGGTGGTGGTGGCGGTGGTTGTTTTGTTGGTTGGAGTGCAAACACAAATATTTTCCAGAAATAGAAACATATCACAAAAATCGTGTAACCAAAGATAACCCATTTTTGATTTGCATAAATTTCTACCGAAACATGTAACTCTACATACTTGTTACAACTCCTCCTAGCTGCTGTCATTTGCTTGTTTTTGCGGCTTGTAGAACATGGTCACACAAGGAACTAATTCAAAAGTAGTTTTGTAATACATAAACAAAAACGTCTGCATGTATGGATTATACACTGGTTGCAACGAATGTAGGTTTGGATGTTATGAGTGGTTGAGGGCGTTATTTTTGGTATGCTACTATAGGATAAGGGTTGAGACTTTTAAAAAATTTTGTGGCATAGGCGTGTTTTATTATCTTCTTAGACTTGTCTGATCGTTATTCATTGGTGAATAATTAGATGGTATCTCCGAAGGTCCTTAAGCAGCTTAAATCGGCTGATAAAATTGGTATTACCCACGCAATGCCACTGGTCACCCGTTCAGTGACATAGCCTCTACCCGTATCAAGTTGACATATTTTCCCATCATAGTGACGGGGACGCTAAAAATGAATTTTATGTAAGCTAAGCGAAAATTATAAATTACTTTAATGTTTTATTAAAATTCTTCTGGGAGTTCTGAATACTTAACTAAGAAGGGAAAAAGCTTTCGGTTCTTCAGTCAAAAAATTCAATCTACACAGCAACACCTCCGATGGCGGAATAAGACTGGTAAGCATAGATTACTAGATTCCCCCATAAAGCATTCTGAATATCCGTTGATCAAAAGAAAATAAACCGAGTTACATGGAATGGCAATCGATGAAAGGCATGTCTAATTCAAGGCTACATATCGCCGACGTAGCCAAAGACTATTCGAACAAACTCTCTCATTTACTGCTATATTATAATAACCCGTCACACAGGGGCAGAATATTGTGCATTCTATAACCACTACCGTAACGACCGTTTTACTTACTTACTTAGCTGGTACTTCTATGCAATCCCAATGGATTATTACCGCACGTAGAAAAATATTATAAGCGCCTCGATCTTCTGCACTTCTTCTCGAGTTAGTCACACCGAGTTCTGTAAGGTTCTCAGTAACCTGGTCTTTCCAACGGAGTTTTGGTCGACCTCTTCTGCGCCGTCCATCGAGTTCATTGTCAAGGACTTTTCGAGCTGGGGGATTTTCGTCCATTCATACAACATGACCTAGCCAACGCAACCGTTGCACCTTAATGCGTCTGACCACGTCAATGTCAGTGTAAAGCTCGTACAGCTCATGATTCAGAGAGAGGGCTCTGTCTTTGAATCGCTTGCTTAGTCCGTAGTAGCATTTATTTGCAAGCAGGATTCTTCTTCGGATTTCTAGGCTGACATTATTTGCTTTGTTGATGGCGGAGCCTAGGTAGACAAAATTATCTACCACCCGGAAATTATAGTTGTCAACGTTCACGCAGTTTCCCAAACGAGTAGATTCTTTGGTCGTTGAAACTTATAACTTCGTTTTGTCCTCGTTCACCGTTAGGTCGAACGGTCGCTGATTCCTTCTGTATACTTGAGAAGGCTGCAGTCACATTCCGCAGTTTTCGACCGATGATGTCGACGTCATCAGCGAACGCGAGTAGCATGTGGCTTTTGTTGAATATAGTGCCACTCGTGTTTAGTACAGCTTTTCTCATTATCATCTCCATCACTATGTTGAAGATATTACACGATAGGCCGTCGCCTTGTTTTAGGACTCGTCTGGTACAGAATAGCTCGTGTCAGTCACCGTCATTCCGCAAAGACGTATCAATTTCGCTGCAATACCGAACTCAGTCATGGCTTCGAGTAATTTCTGCCGTATCGGGCTGTCGAAGGCAGCTTTATAGTCGACAAAAAGATCAGGTTGGATAACACAGGCTTTAGTCTTTCACATAACACACTCGAGAGGAACTTATATGCGATGGGAAAAAGGCCGATCCCGCGGTAGTTGGAGCACACACTTGGATCACCTTTTTTCAGCACAAGACATAATACGCTTACATTCCAATCGTCGGTCATTCACTCTTTAAGCCAAACCATGTGCAGGAGCTGTTGCATGCTCGTTATCAGCTCCTCTCCACCGGACTTGAAGAGCTCTGCGGGCAGACCGTCGGCAATGGGCTGCTTTGTTGTTTTTCAGCCGCGATATTGCTCTTCTTACCTCGGCTGGACTTGGTGGTGGGCAATCTAAGCCGTCGTCGATATTTGGCGTGATAACTTCACGTGCGCTGCCTTCTGGAACCAGAAGTTGCTGGAAGCGTATCCGTGACCAGATTTCCATCATTGTCCTTACAGGTGGGGTAGCCATTACGGTATCCATTTGCTCTTATTTTCTGGTAAAATCTTCGGGCCTCACCTCTATCCCTATATCGCTCTATATCCTCGTTCTCCCGTTCCTTCATATGACGTAGCTGTTTCGCCCGTTTTACTTTCTCCTTATGCCGTTCCCTAACAGCACGGGTTACAATTGGCTGTAGCGTTGTCATATAAGCAGCATCCTGTTCCTCAGACGCTATGCGACATTCTTCATCGTACCAGGATTCGTCTGAGCGCCGCTTTTCATATCCTAGCACGGTTGTTGCGACGGTTGCTATGGAATGCCCAATATGCTGCCACTGTATATCGGGATCGTCAGAAGTAGAGGCGTTGTGTCGTAAAAGTTGGGAGAGCTGGTTGGAGAAGGCAGAAGCTATCTTGTGCGCACCTTGGCTGCAACCAGGTAATGATCCGAGCCAATATTAGCACCACGGATCACACGCACGTCCAAGACACTGGATGCATGCTTGCTATCAAATACCACATGATCAATTTGATTTTTGGTGTTTTGATCGGGGGATAGTCAAGTTGCCTTGTGGATATCTTTGTGCTGGAACCTGGTTCCACTCACTACCATGTTCTTTCCCGCTGCAAAGCTAACCAGCCTAAACCCGTTGTCAGACGTGGCGGTATGCAGGCTGAATTAACCGATCGATGGACCAAGAACATCTTCCCTTCCTATTTTTGCATTAAAGACTGCCAGAACAATTTCCATGTCGTGGCCAGGGCAGCGGTCGTATGTTTCCTCTAGGCGCTCGTAAAATGCATCTTTAATCTCATCGTCTTTATCTTCCGTCGGGGCGTGTACAAAAATCAACGTATTGTAAATATATTTCACCCGGATGCTAATGGTGGCTATTCGGTCACTTACAGGGTTAAACCGCGAGACCAGGTGTCGAAATCACTTGCCGACTTTGAAACCACATGCAAATTGGTGTCTTTTCGCATGACAGCTGTAAAAGATGTCACAATTTTTTGGCATTTGGGGGGATCTTGTTTTTTCTATTCTTCGTGGTTTCATAATAATTTTGCGCACCCGATCCTAGTTTCTTGGGGCTGCCAAATCCACTAGGAGAGCCTGTGTTGATCTTCAGTAACTTCTGTTACCTACTTCCTAAGACGCATCGGTGGTAGCATGCCGATTAGGTTACTCAACATTTCGCCTTCTAACTCTAGCTAACTTCTAAGCGGTTGCCCTAAAGTCATTGCCCAGGGAATACTTTGTCTTAGGCCGGATAAAGTTAGCTGCTTGGACAGTGCCACAAAGGAATCGCTTCTGGTCACTCCCAAGTGAGTGACAATCAGTAATTTTCAACCTCAGGGCAAAGTCCCATTCCCTAACGACCGTTTTGGATATGAAAAATCAAGCTCACGAAAATCCAGATGCAGGTTGACTAAGGAAAAGGATGTTTACATATTGGGCAACACTGTAGCTGATCATTGTCCTTCGAGCTGTTTTGCTGTCTCGCCTGTTTTGCTTTCCCTTGGCTGTAGCGTTGCCCTATAGGCAGCATTCTGTTCCTCAGACGCTATGTGACATTCTTTGACGTACCAGGATTCGTCTGAGCGCCGCTTTTCATACCCTAGCACGGTTGTTGCGGCGGTTGCCATGGAATGCGCAATATGCTGCCACTGTGTGTCGGGAACGTCAGAAGTAGAGGCGTTGTATCGTTAAAGTTAGGGGAGCTGGTTGGAGTAGGCAGTAGCTATCTCTGGCGTTTGCAGCTTCGCGATGTCCAGCTTTCTTTGTGTTTGGTTACATGCGTTTTTCGCTCTGCTCAATCTTTTGGGCACCTTGTGGATATGAAAAATCAAGCTCACGAAAATCCAGATGCAGGTGAAAAAAGTCGTGTAATGACTAAGGAAAAGGATGTTTACATATTGGGCAACACTGTAGCTGATTGTAATGCGTGCTCCCAGAAGTGGATAAAGACGAATCGGCTCTTCAAACAGAAAAATCGTCTATGAAGGAGATTTGAGAGAGAAGATATCAAAAAGTACAGGAAAGTGTAGGAGTAAATGTGATACTCGAAAATTTTACCAAAAGTTAACAAGTAAATAATATGGTACGCAGATTCCCACCTGTAGAGACAAAAATGGAAATCTGATCATTGACACGCAGAGAGTGCTGCAAAAATAGAGTTAAAATTTTTGTATTCTGTTCGTTTTCGAAGGCAGCACAAGTGATGAAATCACATAGTAGATTGTCCACCTGCCAAAACAAGATCAGTACGGCGATTAAAAATAATACTTAATTTTCCTCCGCCGTTAAAGAATGAGGTATTAGATAGCTTCTCAGGGTATTGGGAATTAAAACTCTTTCTATTTTTAGACTTATATAACGGCACCTCCTCTTTACAGACGAATGCTAATGTCAGCTGTTTGAAAGATATTACTAGAAATGCCGATTGACTCGACACTATACTGCGATGTTGCTGTCTACAACATAGAGGGGGGCACGGATGAAATAAATGTTGATGACTGATGCGGATGTTGATGGACTGCCGGCAGAGCAATTCACTGCCAGCGGTGATGAGCTAGTAACCTGCAAGCGAGAGCTCATAAACACTAGATGGTATAAGGATGATTGTATTGGGATCAGCCTTTGACCCGTGGCATACAAGGTCCTGTCGAGTATGTTTTGTGATAGACTAAAGCCCAATTTAACGAAACTGATTTGACCTTATAAGTGTGATTTTAGAACTGGGAAATCCACTATAGCCCTGATATCCACACTTCTACATATCCCAGAGACGACTCAAGAAATGAAAATCGACACTTATCATCTGTTTATCGACTACTAAGCTGAAACTATTAGATGCTATGGCTTAGTTTGGTATCACTGTGAAGCTGATACGACATTTCTGAAAGAGACCGAACGACAAAAAGTCTTCAGTGAAAATAGGCAAAAATCCGTTTTCTACCACTCGAGGCTTTAGACAATGCGATAGTCTTAACATCATAATAAATATGATCATGTAGAAGGCTGCAGTAAATAGTACTGGAACCAACAATATTAAAAGTCACATGCTGCTAGCGTATGCCCAAAATATAGATATCATTGGCCGAGGACTTCGGGATGTTACTGCAGGCTTTTCATCATTGAGAACATTGAAATTAAGAGACGAATATTGATCGCAAACCGCTGCTCTTATATGCTAAGCTACCGATACAATGAGGGCTTCGTCTCGACTAACACAAAATGAACTCTTCCTGATACAGATCTTATCTGTGTTGCTGAAAAGCGCAGAAGTCTTGGTAGTGACTCAGGTGCTTGAATCGCGATTGTTAGAGAAAATAATACTCCGATAAACATTTGAACCCTACATCGTTAACAGTGACATGCGTCGTCGAATGAATCTCAACAACATGGACTTAGTCAAGCGCGTGCAAATACAGCGAATGCGCTGACTTGGACAAATTGTAAGAAAGAACGAAAACGCTCCATCTCAAAATATCTTCGTTGGTAGACCCGAAGGCTGAAGCTGAATGGTGCGAACATTTGGCAGGACCAGGTTAAGGTGTTTTATTCCCAAGGTTTATTGATGATTTTTGGGACATCTGAAAACAAAGAGATGCCAGTGGTTGTTTTTCTATTCTTCTTCATATGCTTGTTCCTCCCTGTAGGGTGACACAATTGTAACAGCCAATAAATTTTGATGTCGCTAAGGATATCTTAAACTTATATTGTCTGCAGCAATATGTCTGTAGTTAAATATAAATAAAACTAACAACCTTGCATGAATATTGTCTCACAGTTGACGAAAAAATCGAGCAGAATTTGGTGTGACGAAATAGAAAAAACGATAGATATATTAAATGTAACATACTTTTGAAATATTAAATGAGGATATTATAAAGTATGTGAAGTAGGCGGTAACAAAAATTGACATTTTTTGGGTCGTAGTTGTATTTGGATACGATTAGGTCATGTTTTGAAGATGGGGGCGATTTCATATATACCACTAATAACTAATGAATCATAAATATTCTATCATGCTCACTTACAAACAACTTTCTATGCTGAAAACTTTATGCCAAATAGTTTACAATTGTCTCCCTAAAAACAACGCATAGACATGTATATATGGACAATTTGTATAAAAGTATCGTTGGTCATATATGTAAATAAAACTTTCATGTGCACACAAGCACACATGCAGACATATGTAAAAGTCGCAACTATATATGCAAACAAATAAATAAATGTGTACAAATTTTCGGTTATTACAAAACTTTTGTATATCACAGTGATTTTTATTATTGTTAGCTATTGTAATTGTTGTTCGAGTTGTTGCCACTTTTGTCACTGACTCCACAGTAACTGTTGTAGTTAGAGTGTATGCAAACACTTGCTGTTGTTGCTGCTGCTGCTGCTGCTGCTGCTGCTGCATGCAACATTTAATGTGTCAATGTGTAAACATTTACAAGACCTTTTTGTATCGTATATGTAGTGCTAACTAACATTGCGAACTTTATCGTCCTCGCAAATGCACACATATTCACACACACACACACACACACACACCCGTAACCGTGTGAACAAATTTGTTGCCAACTTAAGCTCTCAACCAAAAAGCCATACACAATTTGTTGGTCCCGTTGTTTTTTTTTTTTTTTGTTTTTGTTTTCGGACTGCAGTGAGACACTAAAAACAATTGCAACAACAGCAACATCGATAAAGGGTGAGAGAGAGATACAAAAAAGGGGACCATCTATTCAACTGTAGTGCAGCTTTAAAGTGTGCAAATTTTAGGGTCATCATGCAGTGTTTTTTTGGCGCATTCACAGAGGAAGGATGTTGTTGTGAGATGTCTATTTATTTTATTGCTGGTCGGTCGTATTCGTTAAAGTGGCTTCAGTTGTCAAACAAATGTTTTTGTTTTTTTTTTTTTTGAAATGCTATGTTTGAGTGGAAATTAAGTTGCAATTTGTCAATTTCTAGTTACTTAACTGGTATGGAGAAGACGATGTTAGTTTAGGATGATGATTTAAAGTTGAAGCAGCTGTCAAAGCAAACAATTTAATACCTTTGTTATTTGAATGACAGACAATACTTTATGTATTTATGACTGTGTAAACTCTTTAACGTATGATTTTATAAGTAGGCTGTTGCAAAATCTGATGCCTGCCGGCCATCAGTTGTCAATAGCAGAGACGAAATGTCATAGGGGTAGAACGTGCTTCTCGCTATTATTTTGGTCCTACAAATGAAAACATTAACGAATTAAAGGGAGTGGAAGATAAAAAACAATATAAAACATAACGACAAATTCGTGAAATATACTTTCAAGGATCTTTCCGCAAGGAGGTCTGCTCCGGGAGGCCTTTGTGGAGTATCGCCCCCACGAACCTGAGAGAACCACCAGTGGACCTCTTTCTGCCTCTTACTTAAACTTAATTTCCCTTTGCACCCCATGAATGAGGTATGAGATAGCTTCTCGCGTTGTTGTGAATTAACACGCTTTCTATTTTTTAGATTCACAACTAACGGCACCTAATTGTTTATCGACGAATGCGAACGTCACTGTTTGAGAAGCTCTTACTAGACACGACGATTGACTCAACGCTTAATACTGCGAAGTTGCTGTCAACAACATTCGAGGGGAGCCGACAATGAAAGAAAATTTTCTTAATTTTTTTTTTCTTTTAAGATGACTGGAGCCAGGTTGACTCTATGAAAAATGCCCCAAATGCAAAATGCCCCAAAAAAAAAAAACGAAAAATTACCCAAAATAAAATTGGGCGAAAAAAAATGAAAAATGACCCAAAACTCAAGAACGAAATTTTCTCCAAAAATTATGAAAATTACCCCACAAAATTTATGAAAAATACCCCAAAAAAATATTCTTCTAAACAAATCTAGCATTTTTAAAAGACGAATGCGGTGGGGGGCACGCCCCCTCGCCGCATACGGCGTTATTAGTTTCGCTACTCTCTCTTTAGCATTATTAAAAGACGAATGCGGTCATTTTTCATAAGTCGAAAAATAAGAGAGGGGGGGGGGCGTCCGCCCCACCCCATTTCATTATCATCTGCACTATCCTTTTATTTTTATTTTTTATTATATGGAAAAAAAATTGGGGTATTTTTCATACCTGAAAATTTGGGTCATTTTGCATATGAAAAATGACTCAAAATTAAAAAACGAAAATTTACCTGAAATAAATGAAAAGTTCCCCAAAATTTATGGGGGATTTTTCATATGTCTTTGTCCTGCTGGTAAAATGCTTGTATTTCGGAAACCCCGAAATGGGTTAAAGAAATGCAAGTGAAAATATCGAAAATCGGGAAACTAGCCCGATGCATGTGTTAATTTACTCGCTGATGGTAGCAGACTGTATCCCTTCTGCTACCATCAGCGAGTAAATTAACACATGCACACTGTTGATTTGATATTTGGTCGATATTGGGATTTTAAATTGAAGAGATGTCAGATGTAGGCCGGCCGGATGAGAAACCTTGGTTCCTAGCTGATGGCGGTGTGGGCGTCACTTGCGGTGTGTTGGATGGAGAGGAGATGAAACAACAAGTACATGTACTTCTAGTGCATGTACTTAGAGTAGCAATTTATAAGAGTGGGGGCCAAGTCGGACGGAGTACAAGACTTGAGCTTGTTAGTATGGTACCCTCACAAAAGAAATATAAACAATGTAAACATCCTTTCAAACATAATAAATAAATCCGGACCTTAATAGCGACATTAAAGTATGTTCCAGTGGGGTTGAGCCCACCGTGGAGTTAAGCCTTCACAAGCAGTCACAAGACATCTGTTACACTAAACAGAATTTTACGCTGTAAGACAGACAGGTAGGAGGATCAGTGTCTGGTGGAGTTGGATCTTTATTATCGAGAGAGGCTTCATCATTATATCGCTGGCTTAGTATATAATAGCAGCGGTTTGCGATCAGTACTTGTCTCTTGATTTCCAGGATGACAAGGTAGACATAATCATTTACTCTTGGTTTGTTTTGTTGATCTGTATGTGTAAATAATGATGCGTTTTCATTGTTCGGTTCAAGATCTTTCTATTATTGCTAATAGAATTTATTTTACAAGAGTTGTGTGAAATGGATTATGTTGACAGCTGGCAGAGCAGATAGCTATTTCGATGGTTGCCAAACCATCATCATCAGTACCCGTTTGCTGTGACTCCTCCACTCATTATCGCAACCTTAAGTGTTAAAAGCTTCAAGAAATCAATGTGAAGCTCACACACACCGGTGCGAAAATGGTATCAACGAAGACCACACGTCAACATAATTACTACTTCAAAGTGTAGTTCTCTCTTAGACTCTATATTCGTGGAAAGAAATAACTTGGTTTTGTCCTCATTTATCACTAGACCCATTTTTACCAGCTGCTTCTCAATATTTGAAAAGGCCAAAGTAATATCCCGAAAGTGTCGATCTATAATTCTAGAGTATTCTTCAGGATATGTTGTAACGTGAATATCGGGTCTGAATATCAAAAGTGATAGGGCCACACTGATAAGTTCCAATCAGATTCTTAAGGATGTCCTTAAGTCTTTCACAGGACCTTATATGTGATGAAAAAAAAAGACTGACTCCACAATAGTTGGCGCAAAAACTTGCATCGCCTTCCTTAAGCACGGGAAATACATCACTCAGATTGTAATCATCGTCATTTCGTCACTATGCTGCCATTGGGAACGAGCAGAAAACGAAATTGTTTTTGCAACACATTCTGCGACTCCGTAACCAGCTTTACATCTCTCTCTCCTTACAAGTGGTGATCCTTGTTTTAAAGGCTTTGCTTTCAATCTTTTAGTATAACTTTCAGGCTTCACCTCTTCCCATTTACTTTTCGACATTCTGGTGCTTTCTTCTCTAACATAGACGTGTTTTTTGCGTAAAAAAAACAATACAAAAAAAATTTTGTATGAAACCGTTATTGTAACTCAAAAAACTAATGATGCAGCTCGATTCCTCATGTCCAAATAAGGGTGAAACCGTCGAGTCCGGCGTTGTCTTCGAACATTTTTGCCAAAAACTATCACAATGCTATTATACCAATGACTTGGATCCTGTCTTATATTCTTAACATTTCCGTGAGTCGACTCTTAACTCAATGGTTAAAAGTCAAAGTAATATTTGGTTGAATCACAGGGCGGCCAGTCAACAGGGACCATTATTAAAAGATGTTGAATAAGTTTTTTCAACAGCGTATGTTTCAACAGCTTTTGGTTGTAACAAGATGGAGCAACTGTACACATAGCCAGACCGGTTATGGCGGAGCTCCAACTAAAATTCCCAAACAAATTAATGTCAAAGAAACTACACTTTCCGCTGGCCTCCAAGGTCACCTGTCTTGACTGCACCAGATGTCTCACGAAACCAATGAATTTGACTTAATATAAATAGTCCATTTAAACAATAATTAGGGCGAGGGACCTGCCGTGGTATAGTGGTTAGATCACGCGACTACCATGCGGGAGATCACAGGTTCAATTCCTGGCTCCAGTCATCTTAATAGAAAAAAAAATTTTTTCTTTGATTATCGGCTCCCTTCGAATGTTGTCGACAGCAACTTCGCAGTATTTAGTGTCTTGTCAATCGGCATGTCTAGTAAGAGCTTCTCAAACAGTGACATTCGAATTCGTCGATAAACAAGTAGGTGCCTAGTTGTGAATCTAAAAATATTAAGCGTGTTAATTCACAACAACGCGAGAAGCTTTGGAAATTAAGTTTTTTTTTTAAGGCGATCTCGACTTCAATCATCTCTAGGCCGCAATGAATGATTTTTTAATCCGGTCAATGGTTCTTTGGTTGTAACTGAAAAACTAAGCGAATAAACACCATGATAGGAAAAAGATATTAAGGGTCATAAAAAATAGACCTAAGGACGCCAAACCCTTTGGGGGTTTCTGTATACTGACCTAGTGCCTTCACTCTGACTTGGAATTTCTCACCTCCCAGATTGTCTGTTACACGGTAGTATTAAAGTCTAATCATGAGGGACGATATACAGTATAACCAGACCAGTTTTTACACTTAACACAGATAAGACTGCTTATATGTGGCCATAAATTTGGAATTATTGATGAAAAACTACGTTAAATTATAGTTTTTTAAAGATTTCATGCGATAAATATAGTCCAACTTATTTCTTTTTGTATATATATTCGTAGAAATTCTTTATGTAATTATTTAAGCCTTAGCTAAAATTCTGCTGAAAAATGATCGCGGAACCCTTTAGGGTTATTTAATACATATAGCTTTAGTTGAAAATTTTTCGTATAATTGAAACATAAAACCATTATCCTAAATTCACAATTAAATCCTTGTTAATGAACTCAACTAGGCTATCAACATTTACGAATTAAGACTGAAATTAAGTCTCGATGACTACAACGATACTAGACATGCCCATCTGGAGTTGCCGCTGATAGCCAACCATTAGTCACCAACATTGTTGCCACTTGTGCGAGAAGAACTTGTGTTGCAGTTGCAAACTCTTAATAATGTTAAAAGTATTTTCGTTATGAAAATTCTTCTTATGCTGTTATGATTAAGTTTTATGAAAACTGTAGACAAAATGCAACTAAACTACAAAAATCTTTCGCAATATAATGTTTGTGCACATTTTTATATCGCTTATGCTTTTCACTTTCTGTTTATTTCGTTATAATTTTTTTTGTCGCTGTTGTGCATTTATGAGAGGAAAGAAACACGACTGTTAAAAAGTTAAATATTTAAAAAGAATTTGGAGAGGTGTCAACTCGCGTAAACCAAGCGTAAAGCATCTCTCAGCAAAGCGTTCAAGAAAAAAGTAAAGAGAGTCAAAAAGCGCAAAAGGAAATTGGACACAAAGGTATGATGTTAATTAACTTTATTAAATTACTTACGTTTGTACATCAGTTTTTGATTTTGATTTTCTTAATGACAACAGAGATGACCTTTGCTGATGAGATGAGATACAATTAGTGTCACGTTGCCACTGAAGTGCAACAAGATGATGAGGATTTGGTGATCAACAACGAACAATTTAGGGAATTAGGTAAAATAACATTTTGATAGTTCATAACGGTTACAAACGGGCCAGTCGGCTGGTTAACCTTATTCGAGTACTAAGTCAACTTTTGTTTTCGAAAAAGATCAAGATTTATAGTTCTGAGTACTGTATAAAAACTTACAGTGTCAAATTGTGTACATATGACATATACTTCATATATATTTTATGTTATTGCGTTTACGTTGTAAAAAATGTTCCAAAAATTAGGAAACAAATATTTTCGGTACTTGAAACTAGAATTATAGATCTTACACATTTCGAAAGCATCTGTGATAAGTAGAGAAGTGATCGTTGCTGATGATATTGAATGACGACGCCCACCCAAGAACTGTACGTATCAGTTTTTTTAAGCTATGACATTGTGTGTCAGCCCGAAATATTTTCGACAAAGAACAGTTGCTCAATTTACGAGAAAATGTAGCAGAATCAAGTGCCTAGGAACATAAACTCCTTCTCACAAACTATGTGCCGAAATCACCCTAACATTATAATTAGAGTTATAACGGATTATCTAAGTAAAGAGGTATTATGGTACATCCGTTTTAAGACAAGACTCCATAAACATTTTAATGTTTCTTGCACCTAAACAAAAATTCTTTAAATTAACTTCAAATATTTTTCCGCTGCAAATTTATTATGTCCCTGTTGCTTTCATGTTCCTTTTGCAACATCTCAACAAAATTTTGGCAATTTTAAACACGCCTTAGCATATGACTTTTTATATAAAGATCTGTTGCTTTTAAAACCGAACAAATTGTTTTTGACATCAACCACACAAATCTCTTAGCCTTAATGGCGTTATTAAATTTACCACCACCTTAGAGGCTGTTGGCAAACAAATCTTATACCCATGGAAATACATTAAAAATTATGCGCGTATGTGACGGCATAATAATGCTCTAAAGAAATAAAATAAAAATTAAACTAAATTGATTTATCTGCATACGACACACACATCGTACACTCTCACGCACGAATTATGCAAAGGGACATAACGCACAAACACCATGCAACAATATATTAATACTGCAAACATATGGCAGACAGACGGACAAACAAACGCATACGTGAGTGTGGCAGCAGCAGTAGCAGCCACAACAAAGGGACTGACTGACTGACTGCCCCAAGAAAATAACGCGCGGCATACAAGTGTGACACCGAGAGTGGCATTCATTGGGGACACATTAACTGCGTGGCAGCAGCGCGACATCCAACACAGTAGCAGTGGCATGAATAACCAAATGAGAAAAAAGGACATAAATAACCACATATGAATACAAATGTAATAATGTGTATTATATATACAAACACAACACTCAATCACATACATGTAGACAAACACACACATACAAACATGACGTATTCTTCATGCACAGCATCATCGTTCATACATATGCAATATGTGGAAATGAATGAAATACACCTACACAAATAGTCATGCAGCAAATACAGAGCACAAAAAGTATGCAAATTGTCGCGACCAAATGGAATTACAGTGGCTTCGGATTAGTTTTCGGTTTTTTGAGTTATATAAATGTTTTTGATGTGGGGAATGGGACTTTGCCCAGAGGTTAAAAGTTACTGATTATCACTCACTTGGGAGTGACCAGAAGCGATTTGCTGTCCAAGCAGCTAACTACTTCCGGTCTTAGACCAAGTATTCCCCGGGCAATGACTTCAAAGCAACCGCTTAGAAGTTTGCTAGAGTTAGAAGACGAAATTTTGTTGAGTAACCTAATCGGCATGCTACCACCGATGCGTCTAAGGAAGTAGGTAGCAGAAGTTACTGAAGCTCAACACAACAACTCTCTAGTGACTTTGGCAGCCCCAAGAAACTAAGATCGGGAGCGGTGACATAATAAGCCACTCTCCTTAACCAAAATTTATTACGAAAACACGAAGAATAGAAAAACAAGATCCCCCCAAATGTTGACAACACCCGCAAACGATATAAGTACCATGATCTAAGGATATGCACCTGGAATGTCCGAACTCTTTACAGAGATGGTGCCTCTACCCAACTGGCGGATGTCCTCGACAAACACCGGCATACATGAAATGAGATGGACGGGACAGGGATGCACACGACGAAAGAACTGTGACATCTTTTACAGCTGCCATGCAGAAAGACACAAATTTGGATGTGGTTTCATAGTCGGCAAGAGACTTCGACACCTGGTCTCGCGGTTTAACCCTGTAAGTGATCGAATAGCCACCATTCGCATCCAGGCGAAATATTTTTATATTACGCTGATTTGTGTACACGCCCCGGCGGAAGACAAAGACGATGATATCAAAGATGCATTCTATGAACGCCTAGAGGAAACAGACGACCGCTGTCCTGGCAACGACATTAAAATTGTTCTGGGAGGCTTTAATGCAAAAATAGGAAGAGAAGATGTTCTTGGTCCATCGATCGGTAAATTCAGCCTGCATACCAACACGTCAGACAACGGGTTAAGGCTGGTTAGTTTCGCGGCGGGAAGGAACATGGTAGTGAGTGGAACCAGATTCCAGCACAAAGATATCCACAAGGCAACTTGGCTATCCCCCGATCAAAACACCAAAAATCAAATTGATCATGTGGTAATTGATGGCAGGCATGTATCTAGTGACATAGACGTGCGTGTGATCCGTGGTGCTAATATTGGCTCGGATTATTAGCTGGTTGCAGCCAAGGTGCGCACAAGATTGAGCAGACATAAAGAAAGCTGGACATCGCGAAGCTGCAAACCCCAGAGATAGCTACTGCCTACTCCAACTAGCTCTCCCAACTTTTACTAACACAACGCCTCTACTTCTGACGTTCCCGATACACAGTGGCAGCATATTGCGCATTCCATGGCAACCGCCGCAACAACCGTGCTAGGATATCAAAAGCGGCGCTCAGACGAATCCTGGTACGATGCAGAATGCCGCGTAGCGTCTGAGGAACAGGATGCTGCTTTTAGGGCAACGCTACAGCCAATTGTAACCCGTGCTGTTAGGGACCGGCACAAGGAGAAAGCAAAACTGGCGGAACAGCTATTTAGGCGAAAAAAAACGTCAGATGAAAGAACGGGAGAACGAGGATATAGAGCGATACAGGGATAGAGGTGAGGCCCGCAAATTTTACCAGAAAGTAAGAGCAAATGGATACGGTAATGGCCTCCCCATGGATGGAAATCTGGTCACGGATACGCAGAGTGTGCTGCACATATGGAGAGAACACTTCCAGTAACTGCTGGTTCCAGAAGGCAGCGTAGGTGAAGTTATCACGCCAATTGTCGACGACGGCTTAGATTGCCCACCACCAAGCCAAGCCGAGGTAAGAAGAGAGATATCGCGGCTGAAAAACAATAAAGCAGCCAGTGCCAACGGTCTTCCGGCAGAGCTCTTCAAGTCCGGTGGCGAGGAGCTGATAACGAGCATGCACCAGCTCCTGCGCACGGTTTGGCATAAAGAGTGCATGGCCAAAGATTGGAATGTAAACGTATTATGTCCTGTGCTGAAAAAAGGTAAGTCAAGTGTGTGCTCCAACTATCGCGGGATCAGCCTTTTACCCATCGCATATAAGGTCCTGTCGAGTGCGTTATGTTAAAGACTAAAGCCAGTGTTATCCAACCTAATCGGTCCTTATCAGTTTGGCTTTAGACCTAGAAAATCAACAACTGACCAGATTTTCACACTTAGGCAAATCCTGGAAAAGACCCAAGAGAAACAGATCGACACGTACCATCTTTTCGTCGACTATAAAGCTGCGTACGAAAGCCCGATACGGCTGAAATTACTTGAAGCCATGGCTGAGTTTGGTATTCCAGCTAAGCTGATACATCTTTGCGGAATGACGCTAACTGACACGAAGTCTTCAGTGAAGATTGGCAAGGACCTTACGGAGCTATTCTGTACCAGACGAGGCCTAAAACAAGGCGACGGCCTATCGTGTGATCTTTTCAACACAGTGATGGATATGATAATGAGAAAAGCTGCAGTAAACACGAGTGGCACTATATTCAATAAAAGCCATATGCTACTCGCGTACGCTGATGACGTCGACAAAAAAATAATAAATGAATGCAAATATATGCTACTACGGACTAAGCAAGCGATTCAATGACAGGGCCCTCTCCACTAAAAAAACTCCAGCTATACCAGATACGGGCTCTACCTGTCTTAATGTATGGCTCAGAATCCTGGGTTATGACACAAGCGGATGAATCGGTTCTGGCGGTATTCGAGAGAAAAATACTCCGTAAAATATATGGGCCCATCATCGTTAACGGAGAGTATCGGCGTCGTATGAATCATGAGCTGTACGAGCTGTGCACTGACATTGACTTGGTCAGACGCATTAAGGTGCAACGGTTGCGTTGGCTAGGTCATGTTGTACGAATGGACGAAAATGCTCCAGCTCTAAAAGTCTTCGACAATGAAGTCGATGGACGGCGCAGAAGAGGACGACCAAAACTCCGTTGGAAAGACCAGGTTACTCAGAACCTTACAAAACTCGGTGTGACTAACTGGAGAAGAAGCGCAGTAGATCGAGGCGCTTATAATATTTTTCTACGTGCGGTATATAATCCACTGGGATTGCAAAGAAGTACCAGCTAAGCAAGCAAGCAAATGTTTTTGACAGTTTCATTTGTATAGGTAAAGGTGAACCAATGAGATCTTATCATATTGTAAGCTAAATCTTCTAGCTTAAACTTGTAAAAATTTTCGTTGATACAATTTGTACAACACCAACAACTTATTCTAGATTATGCAAACTTGAATGTAAACGAAATATAAGTATAAAAGAGTATTGTGTCACACATTTCCTCATGTCCACTCCACTGTACGAATATACACGCCATCACATCAACGAATGCCTGAGTGCATGAATAAAACGACAGAGAATTCACGAAGGAAAGCTGAAATTTTTCTCGTCATAAAAAAACAATTTTGAATAGGTTTTTCATCGCATAAAAATTGTATTGTTAGTGGTTTTTATATCTTTATTATTATTTTGTTTTGCAAAAAAGTCAATTTTCTATTTGCCAAAAAAAGCCAAACGAGACCACTTCAACATAGAGACAAATAAAAAATGGAATATTTGTGGCCGCAAGTTGTTTTGCATCGTTTTTTTTCTGCTGCTCCTTTTTTTCGTTTTGTTTCGCTTACTTTTCTGTGTGATGGATATTTTATTTGGTCGAGTAATGACCATACAAAACCGCAAATATTTAATTTGCATACATTTTGTTATGCCATATGACGAACAATAAATATCGTAGTCGTAGCAAGCCGCTAGGGGCAATCAAAAGCAGACACAGCATTAAGGATTTAACCTCCATGTGCTCGGGATTGTAAACTTACGTGGACGGTCGGATGACTACAAATGTAGCAAACATGGCTTTTTAAGTAATAAATACATATTTGCTTCAAAATTAGTGGTTAATTTATTTTGTTTTAAGACAAAATAATATATCTTACTACAAAACTAAATAGTTCTGCAAAACTAACATCTTTTGCCATGTTTGTATGTAGAAAAATGGACAATGCACACCAGGATTGGACTAGGTGAATTGGATTTATGTATGTCATTAGTAACATCAGAAAAGCTTCCAAAGTTGTATATTCAGGGCAGTAATCATATTTCAGATATATATCCCAAAATTTTTGGAATATAAATGCGTTGTTCCATTAGAGACATGAAAAGCTATTATGCCCAGTATAATATATAATGACTAATACGTTTATATCAAGTATATTGTAGAACATTGCCAAAGGCAACGCCAAGTTTAACTTTTCTACGCATGCTTTGGTTTTATTTTGCAATCTAATATGTATTTTGAATTGTTTTTTCGGAAGTACAGACTTTGTTAGTGGGACACTTGAAAGTATTATAACTGACCTTCAATTTTCTATATCGCACCTTGCTGCTTTAGTGGTATGGTCTAAGTAAACATAGTTGGGCTTTATTGCTGTCTAGTCAAACTGATCATGTATGGTAATTGTCAAACCAAGAGGCGTCCCGTCTCCATACCTTTCCCATTATATTGTTCCGCCACAGCACTAAATTCACTCATTTGTATGTTAGAAGGGGTGGGGCGTTCTGACGCTTTGTGTCCTATTGTAAGATTAATATAGTGATCTCATTTATATGGGAGGTAACAGAAAGGGTGTAGAAAATGTATCGGCATTCTGAGGATTTGTCAACTATTTCAAAATAATTAAACTGACTAAATTAAAAAAAGGTAAAATTGCATGGGAGGTATCAGAAGGTATAGCTTCATTTGGACATTGTAGCAGAGCTATAATATACATCGTTTAAACTGCACAATGCACCTTATGCCCATCGATTGATTTATTGATGCTTGCTAGCAACATAAGTTTAACGAACGCTCTCAGTTCTATATAGGTAAGATACCAGATTTCACATCGTCTGCTTTGCAGTATTGCAGTATATAGTTCTTTATTCGACATTTGGAATAAGTTGATGATTTTTTATACTTTGCAACCATTGCACCATGACGCTGGCGTGTAATGGCCTCATGCTTTGCAACCAAGTCGTTCTGAAAATCTTATAATTTAGCTACACAGTTCTCTTGCGGTCTTCTCCAAGATCGTACCCAGCAAGTTTAATTCCGTATTTCGCGTTAATTCTTTAGAACTGATTGTGAAGAAACAAAATCATTACTTAAAGCACAAATTTCAACAAACCGTAACCAAAAAAAATTGAAAATTAAGTGAATTTCCATACAATTTATATGGTGACTACATTTGTAGTCAGCCGGCCAGGGGATGTTCATTTTAAAATTATGATGTGGAGGCAGCATAAGTATTTTTTATTATTGGATTTATAAGTTATATCTGGTAAAAACACTTTTTTAGGAAGCTACTGAAAATTTCGTACCATTCCCTTTTGTAACAAAAAAGTTACAAGCGTTTTATTTCAAAATTACTACAAATGTAGTCATCCGAGCACATAAAGGTTAATGTTGAAAAGTTTGCTTTTATTATTACTATTGAGACTTAGTGCAGACATCTTGGGGGCATAACGCGTGTTATGTTCGTATTAGTGAGATTATATGGAATTATTACATTATTTATACATGCGAGCAGTGGGGGCGCATTAAGAAATATAAGTGCAAATGGGAAATAGTTGAGGAGTTTTTATATTTTTTTGGTCTGGAAGAAGTGAAATATATAACTTTTACTTAATATTACAATGTGTGTGTATCATTTAATACTATCAGGATGCAACAGCCAAGTCAGGGTGAAGACACTATTTTAGTATAGTAAAACCAACAAAGGCTTTGCCTTTTCCAGGCCAAACTTTTTTTAGGACCTAGTACATTTTTTATTACATATGTTTGTTCGCTTAATTTTTCAGCTATAAATCAAGAACCGTTGATGGTTTCTAATTTTATTCTGCAGTAGTATTGTAGCTTAGGCTTAAATAAATAATTTCTATTAATATATGTCAAAAATCTAGTTGAACTAATTTAATAAAATGAAATATTCATAAAATTTACATTCATCATCTTTTTTTTATAAATTCTTCCCAATAAGCCCAAATTTTTGGCCATATATAAGCTGTCTCCTATGTGATAAGAAGAAAACTGGTCAATGCTGATGATATTGAACGACGACCCTGATCCATGTACTGTACTGTTCATATGTATCGAGTTTGCATATGTTACTCGCTACATGTGTATGTACAAAGTATGAGTAATATTAATATAATGTGGATTTTATATTAATCATACGCACATAGTTCCAATATTGTGGATTTATGGTTTAATAGTACAGTGCAAAAGCCAAACTGGGGGTTGAGAAATTCCCAGTCAGTGTGAAGGTACTAGATCTGACTAGTAACACTCCCATATGTTTTGGCCCCTTGGTTTGGATATCATACAAAAACTAATAAAACTATATTTTCTTACAGTTCGTACCGTAAAATAGTATGTATAAGTTTGTATGAGAGATGTACATTAATATTAGCCTCTCATATCCATTTTCGTAAGTAAATTATATTAATAGTGAAATGTAGACAGACGGTCACCCCCAAAAATGGGGATTTTGTATGGAGATGGGAGCAGTTCTTGCCCGATCTTGCTCATCATAGAACTTAACCTCCGCTTGGAGGATAAAAGGTTGACGGACACTCCCATAAAGGGGGATTTTGTATGGAAAATGGGAGTAGTTCTTGCCCGATCTAGCTCAACATAGAACTTAACCTCTGCTGGCACACCAAATTTCAGCTCGATAGCTCCTTTAGAACGGCCGAAATCTCGGGGACAGACAGACCGACATTTTCAAAGGTTTAAATTTTGTATGGGAGGTTGCAGTTGCTTGTTTTCGATCCTGCTCATCTTGGAGATAAATCTCAGATTAAATAATAAAAAATGCATACTAAATTTCTCTAAATTTCTTTCTGCGACACCCTTAAAAATTGGGAGTTGGTATGGAAGGTGCAATAAGTTCTTGCTCGATCTTAGAAGTTCTTGCTCGCCTAGAGGATTAAGCTTAAAGCTTACTTAATTGCAGCTCGTTAGCTTTTAAACTACGGGTGTAATAGCAGGGACATACAGACGGAAACCCCCAAAAAAGGGGAAGGTTTTGTGTGGGAGGTGGAAGTATATTTTGTCCGATCTTGCTCATCCTCGACTTAGAGGGTAGGAGATTTCAGCACGATATCTCTTAAGTATAGTTAAATTTAGCAGCCCCCTACAGCATAGCTCATTTGGGTCTTAGCGTAGGTCCCGTTTGTGACACCATTTAAAATTCTTGCATCAATTGTTCCTACTCTATTGGGTCAACGTCGTTCTCTAGCCATTTTGTTGCTCTGATAAAGGCATGCGTATTACGCAGATCGCCTACGGATAGACAGGTACTGCCCGCAAGTGTCCGATGACCAAGTTTATCATATCTCAGGTCACCGTGGACTCCTCTTATTCCATATTGCTGCAACTTCTACAAAAAGTTGGGAAGTTTCAACCTCTTAGGGAAGTTTCAATCTTTTACACAAGTGTCCGATAACCAATCTTCTTATATCTCAGGTCACCAAAAAAAGAAGTGAAGTTGATTTGTGGTCTTTTCTACATTATCATTGCAGCTTCTACAAAAATCGTTGTTGGGAAGTTTCAACCTTCAACATCCTATGGTGTTTTTGAACCTGCCTTAGATGGATTAGAGCAAATCGTGTCCTCTTTACATCCATGGTAGGCTAAATCTGTTTGTTCCTTGTACAAGTGGGGTAGTTTATTCATGCTGCCTTAGCAATGAGGTTTAGTTTCCCCGCAATTAGATGTTTCCCCCTTATAATCGAAACACCAATGTAATGGCAAACTTTACCCGAATTTACGATGGTTGCGCCTCTTGCTAATGTACCGGCTCTTTGGTTACCATCTATATCCCGATGTCCTGGAACCCATGTGAGGCTTGCTTCGCATATACATATACTAAAATTGGAAAAATCCTGTACAAGGATAGCTCTAAAACTGCGGCTGTATTCGCAGGGACAGACAGACAGACGGACCTCTTAAATCGACTCAGATTCCGACGCTGATCATTTAAATATCTGTATACATATTGCCATACATACCACGCCTCCTTATGGGCCTTGCTAATGATCCTTAGGTCCGTAAGTGTGCATGGTAAAGCGTATAAAAAGAAATTGAGTTTCAAATAAAATTGTAAATGCCCCAAGCGTTTTGATTATTGACTAAAATTGAAAGGGTTAAAGCAAAGGGGTGCAAGTGACAAATTTACAAAAATTGAGAAAAATGTGCAGTTGTGTTCCTTCACATTACCTCTGTCTAATAGCAACAGATGAGATAAATTTTTATTACCAGTGCTGATATCTAGTCGAAGAAAAGTTCAAGTAATACCTGCATTTGTACTAGAATTTTAAATTTTGAGGGCATATATCTTAGAATGAACTTTTTGTCACTTGCATCAATTTGCTTCTAACCCCATAAATTATTTTAACTTGAAGCTACAAGTAAAGTAATATAGCTGTACTTGAAAAAATTTTCAAGTTTACAAATCCTTAAAACTCCTACTATAACAATATGTCGGTAACTGATATTAAAGAATTGCAGTATTGCAATATTTCTAAATAAATATTTGTCAAATTCGCCCTTTCAATTATAGTTTCCATATGAATACAGGTATGTAAGGTTCCATAAAAATTATTATCCAAGTGGCAGGCGTTAGTTTTTTTCTTGCAGTTATTTCCTCTAAATTAAAATAACTTAAATTTTACCATTTCTTTATTCGTTACAATTGCTATTAGTAAATTATGCTGCAGGATATTAACATTTTAGTGTAATTATAATTTAATCTTTTTAGCCTTAACAATTGCATTACAAATATTGTAGATTTTCTTATAAATGAATTTATTTTGTTGATTTACGTTGAATTACATTTTAGTCAACGTATTTTTTTTTAATTTATATTATTTGTATATTCGTTTCATTTTTTCTAAAGGATTCTCATTTCAATTTGTGTTTTATTTCCCATTCCATTTCAGATATGAATTTTGGTCGTTGGCGTCTGTGGATGTTTGTGTGTGTGTTGTAATGGCCTTAGGTAAGTTAGTTGATTGTGTTATTATTGCTGTTGTTGTTATATATGACCTTTTCCATATTTCTACAATTGTTGAAACAGCACACACTCATACGTACACACGTATTTATATGGGTTAACGAAAGAAAAAAAAACTGAAATATATAAAAAAGATTTGCATAAATGCTTTTATCGAAGTATAAATGACTTACCAGGTTCATAAATTTATTCCTTATATGTTTATGTGTGCGTAGTGTTTGTACACACAACTGCACTGAAATTTTTAAAATACATATAAAGATTTTACAGTCGGGGCTCATTGTATGCAACTTACTTACTTAGTTTCCTTTTACATCCCATGAATGAGGTAGGGAATAGATTCTCGGGTTATTGAGAATTAACTCGCTTTCTTTTTTTTTGGTGCACATCAAACTGCACTATACACGACACACTAAAGACGAATGCGAACGTCAGCTGTTTGAGAAACTTTTACTAGACATGCCATTATATAGGACATATCGGTGATCGCCGTTGAAAGAAAATGTAGATGACTAATAACAAGAATCGAATCATTGACCTCTCACCTGATAATCGCGTGTTCTTACCATCATGCCACCGCCGGCCATTGCAACAATTTAGTGTATATTGCGATCGTGTCAGGATAGTTAGAACATGTGACTATCATGTGGGTGACCTGGCTTTGGGCCCTGTCACTGTCATCTACATTTCTTCGATCGGCAACTTGTTAGTTGTTGACTACAGCCACTTCTGAGTAGGCGAGAGAATCGGCATGTCTAAAAACCCTTCATTAAATTAGAAAATTTCCACAAAATTGTTTGGTGGTTTTGAATCTTTGTGAAGATCTGAGGACCTAAAGCTGTATATTTAGGTCTGTTTTAAATAGGAGACGTAATTGATGTTATTGAAGAAAACAATCTCCTACAAAGATATGGAACATTTCAAAAATTTCCCTCAAACTTATTGAGAATATAAAAATATGATTTTGTTCATTGAGAAACGATCCGTTCTACTAATAAAATTGGGTTCGTATGGGGCGATTCCCTTTTTATACCCTTCAACACGCGCATGAATATTTATTTTGTTCTTCCATTTGTAAAGCCCATAAGGAGGTTGTAGCTGTTGTTGTTGAAACAGCTATAGAAGGTAGCTGGGGTGATAATTCTTTATACCGATTTTAAATTTATCGGCACTCGATAGGGCATGTTATCCGATTAAAATACGATCCTTGCTGGCAACTCTGTTTCGTTCCTTTGTAGATAACAAGGTTTGTGTGAAGGATTGCTAGTTCTTGTTGTTTTTGAGTTTTAATCACCATTTTCCTCCAAGAGATGGCGCCAGCGGGTTTTTATTGATCTATTTTAAGATATTGATACATTTTTTCCTTTTGGCCTTGGTCCTTGCGCAATCTGGATTTTTTGTAGTGGAAGCATCTAGAATAAGTTTTATTGGCCCCTCCCTGTCAACTTGAAATTCAAGCTTTTATCCCCTTAACGGAGGTTAAGTTCCTCGATGAGCACGATCGGATAAATACTATTCCCACATTGTATACAAAAACACCTTTTTGGGTGGACGTCTGTCGCTTCCCGCGTTTACATTCATAGCTTCAGAGCTATCGAGCTCAAACTTTGTATGCGAACTTCCTCTAAGCAGAGGCTTAGTTCTGAGATGAGCAATATCTGAAGAAAACTATTCCTGCCTCCCATACAAACTTACCTTTTTTGGGGTGTCCGTGTATCTTACCCCGCGTTTTCAGCCGTATTTTTTGAGCTATCAAGGTCAAATTTGCTATGTAATATTCTATCCTCAGATGTAAAGTTCTAAGATGAACAATATTGTACCAAAACTACTCACTTCTCCCATACATACTCAACTTTTTGTTTGTGTCCGTCTGTATGTCCCCGCAGTTATTGAGTTATCGAGCTGAAATTTGGTATGCAAGTTTATATACTCTGAGCGGAGATTACATTCTAAGATGAGCAAGATCGGTCAAAATCGGCTTTCATCCCCTATACAAATTCCCCATTTTCATACTCTCACTCTTAGTTATGAGATATCTGGTACGTGAAAAAGTGTAATGCATTTAAGGAGTCGTGTTAGACCCCAAATATCTTAAGACCAAATTCGTTTCAGGAATTTTTTAGACGGCTGGAGGATATTTGCATTTGATCAGTTAATTTATCTTATAATAGTAGGCAATCCTTCAGAAAGCCGAAACCTTTGCCACACCCATTCTGGTTCATCCCATACAGTGACCACATGTTAAAATTTATCAAACGTTGGGACCGCACACTGTGAGATTTAATCAATCTGGCGTCTCGAAATTAACAAAAAAAAAAATGTTTTCGTAACTCGCTCATATTTTTTTTAACGTGAGAAGAGACCCCAATTGTTACGAAAACAAACACAAAAGAGAATAAAAAAATGTCATTGGAGTGATAACAGCTATCAAACACGAGCAATTTCATAGCATGAAATATTTGATTTTCAAGCTTGCATTGATCACAATAGTTTGAGTGATCAGGTCGAAGTTGTGAGTGTTTTTTTTGGCCTAAAATATTTTTTGTATTAAAGGTTATTATTTAAACTTAAAATTTTTTTTTTATTCAATATTTATTTTTGCACTCAAGTATTTTGAAAAAATTGTTTTATAACCACCTAAAAGGTAAGACAAATTTTAAAGCTTTCAAATTTTTGATAGACTAGAACTTCCAAGTCCCACGGAGTTCCGTGATGGGAATGCCACCAGAATCTTTGTTAATGTGCCCAAAACAAATTTAAAAAATAAAATCCTGCCCATTTTTTGCCTTTTTTTAGTATGAGTTTTTGGATTTGGTTGAGCAAGGTGAAAATAGAAAAAACAGAAGCGGTCGAAAAGCACGTTATATCAATTTTTGGACCAGATGTTGACGATACCAAAATTAAAGATCGTATAAAAAAGCTTTGCTTCCAATTTCAACCGCGATGGAGCAAATCTCACCGAGATAAAGCAAGATTTATGCATGACAATGCTATTTGGCTAAGTTAAAAAATTTCTGCTGTTGATTTTGCTCTTGATCACGCACCATCAACTTCAAAACAAATTCCGCAACGCGGAAAGCGAGAAAAGAGTTTGCTGAAAGTGCTTCGAGTATACAAAAACGGAAATGCAAAGAGCCAATATCTTCATGCATTCTTCCCATAGGAAACTTTTCTGAAGAAGCGCAAGAAGCACGCAATAAAGAGTCGAGACAGTATCGCGAACTATTCACAAGAAAAACGTCCCGAGTTGACACCAACATAGATTTATTGCATAGGTTGCTTATCACGTCAGACCCTTTGATTGCAAGTTTACGTTTGCCCCCAAAAACCAAGCGTTCTACTTTACCTTCTGAGGTCATTGCACTTTTGTCCGACACCCAACTAAATAACGAATTTGATAATTTAGCATAAAAAACATTGCTTGCAGCACTCTGGAATTTTTATTTTTGTATAAATTCCTTATTTTTTTTATTTCTACTTTTCGCTTTTTACTATTATATACTGTATAATTTGTATATAATTTCTTTATTTTGGTTTTTGATTAATATCTTATTTTGAATATTTTCCATTCTTTTAAGAACTTTCGTCGAATTTTTTAGTTTTTCCTCTTTATAATGTTTTAGATATCAATAAATTTAACATTGAAACAACATTAACTTTTTATTTTTCTCATTTGCAAAGAATCATCGAAAACTAAAGTTCGAAACTTGAAGCATTTTATAGAAATGGTTGTATTTGGGTACTTATATCAATATATCGACAAGTTTTAGTTAGAAGAGAAAAAAAGAAGAAATATTGAATATAAATGTGTAAAAAAAAATTGTCCCCAACTAGTGTTTTTGAGGATAGTTCGGAACTAGTCCCCTTTGACACTAGTTGGAACTAGTTATATTTCACCATATTGAAGCTTATAATCTCCTTAACGATCGTGCCAAATTTCAAGTCGATATCTCTAAAACTTCATATAAAAATTAATTTTGAGACGCTAGATTGACTAAATCTCACACTGTGGACCGGTCGTGGCATAGTGGTTAGAACACGCGACTACCATGCTGGAGATCACAGGTTCAACTCCTGGCTCCAGTCATCTTAAAAAAAAGGACAAAAAAATGTTCCTTCATTGTCGGCTCTCCTCGAGTCTTGTCGACAGCAACTTCGCAGTATTAGTGTCGAGTCAATCGGCATGTCTAGCAAGAGCTTCTCAAACAGTGACGTTCGCATTCGTCGATAAACAAGTAGGTGCCGTTATTTGTGAATCTAAAAATAGAAAGCGTGTTAATTCACAACAACGCGAGAAGCTATCCTATACCTCATTCATTGGGTGTAAAGGGGAATTAAGATTTAAGTTTAAGACTTAGAAAATTCATATATATACCCCTACCCTACGAGTAGGATGGTATATAACATTTGATACGACTTAAAAGTGTAACACATAGAAGGAGTCACTTTAGACCCTTTGTTTCTTTTAACCAAATTCGATTCATGACTTTCTAAGTCGTTTGAGCGGCTCCACGAAAAGCCCCCCAATGAAATAACGCCCAGGAAATAACCCCCAATGAAATAAACCCCAAAAAATAGGAAATATCACCCAAAAACAGTGAACGAAATAACATCCAAAAATAAATGAAATAAACCCCAAAGCGAAAACGAAACAACCCCGAATATTTCGGAGTTATTTCACATGAAATAACACCCAATGATGAAAATGAAATAACCCCCAATAAAATAAACCCCATCTGCAAAAAAAATGAAATTATGCCCAAAATTCATAAACAGCAAAGTCACAAAATTATTGACATGAATCGTGTGTATCGTTGTAGCCCTGCTCTACTTTTGCAGTTCGGAATACAATTTGCCTTTTACGTTTGGCCTTTACACAACCACCTCCACTGTTCACAAGCAAATCAAACTCTCTACTTCTATTGAATTCCTCCTTCTGAAGAACTCTTACAAAGTTGAAAAAAATTCCATTCTAAGATATCATTCTCAAAATGAAAACATGCTCGTAGCATATTCTTGATTTTCTATACGTCAATATGAAAAATGGAAATATCTGTAAACATTCAAAAGATATTGTTATATATTCACAGGCTCAAAGTTTTCTTGTAAAAGGCCAATTTTTATATAATTATGTAATTATAACCGTATAACTGGAAGGTGGCTAGACTAGACTCCATCTGGTACCCTCTGGTACAAAATCAGTATTTAAAAAAACTAAGTCAGAATAAAGTTTTTGAACAAAAATCTGGTGGTCTAGCCATGCTCCTTCTTGTACCTCCCATACTAATGTACCACTTCGCTCACTTTAGAAATCTAGTAATAATATCAATATACTAGAAAATTTTATGTTTTACTGACGATGAGAGTATATGTAAGTCGGTTTTCCTGACTAAAACATTCTTAATGTTTTTCCAATAATTTCTAAACAAATCTCCTCAAAATGTTGAGGAAATGTTTTATATTTTGTATTCAGAGGTGAAATTTAAAGAACCGAAAGGGAACCGAAAGGTTTACTTCACTCGTTTTAATATGAAGTTTAAACTTAACGTTGAATTAAGTTTCTCTCAGTAGTAGCCTAAATCGAGCTCTCTCTTTTTTTTGTTGAATGCAAACTCTCATACATTCAGTGGTACGTACTGTAAATGTCTGCGGCTATATATATGTATACATTCGAATGGCGTTCAAGTATGGCACACATCATCATAAGGCACATACCCATGAAATTTTATAACTCTCGGAAGGCTCATAATAAAACATATTTAGCATACAGACTCTTTTGCACATGCACACGCACACACACATCCCATTTGCATGTAGATGTGGCTCATAAGGCATATGAAAATAAATATTTTAAGACTTATGAATAAATTTATTATTTATTTTAACGGATTTGTTGTTGTTTTTTTTTTTGTGTTTCGTTAGTTCCTTTTTTTGCTTTACTGTTTTCATTGCCTATGCCAGTGTTGATTTCTCACCGAGGGGAAAACGGTGAGAAAAATCCATTAGAATTCTATCCAAATGATATCTTTAGATATTTAATCATCTACTGGACTATTGCGCCTCACCCATTTGATTTGTGAAGCGAGCAGCCAATGAAACGCCATCCCTAGCGTTGTGCGAATATGCCCCAATCGTTTTCAACACTTAACATCATAAGTCACACAGCAATTGTTATAAATGACTGACAGTAGTCATCATCATCATCATCGTCATGATGAGCCTGTAGCTCCCCCACCATTCAACTATAGTGTCATATCCTTCAGCCATCATCATCCTATCATCTCAGCTTGCTACTCCTCATCATTTAAAATCTTATTTTGTCTTCATAGCCTAAGGCTAAGCAGCACAGCATCACTTTCTATTTGTTTATTTTTTATGCTGCCATTTGATGTTTGGCATGATGTTGGTAGGTTGTGGTAGCTCAATGGCTTAGGCTAAAGAAAATATCAGTAACAAACACCAACAACATCTTTTACTTTCTAAATGTCTTGTGCTCCCTTTAAATCCCATTGGTTTGATTTACCACAATAATATTACGTACGTATTCCACAAATCTATTGTAAAGTTAAGCGCTTGCAAAACGTTCTCATTTGGCGCCGACCAGAAAACCTTGGAGAATGAACTTTTATGTTGTAACATTTTAGCATCATTAGCTTTGATTTATGGTTGAAATTTCTATTCTCTTCGGTTGTTTTTTTTTTCATCGTTTCGTTAATTTCTTTAAAACGCTATCCTTAAAAGGATTTTAAATCACAAAGGCAGACAGCATCATAATCTCAAAAAGAAGGTCAGGAGCGTGAGTAATTTGCATTGCTTTGGACTGGGGTGGTACAAAAAAATCAATTCGTTAATCATTAGCTATTAAGCGCAATAAATTGAAGTTGGCACACGGCTGTTGTTACAAAGATGGACGATGATTATTTTAACGCGGAGATAAATAGTACATCACTTAAGAAAAAGGGTTATCATTGTGAAAGTAGCATAGCGAATGACTGATAAATTTCGTCCGGTTAAGATAATTGTGAGCATTTTTCAGGTTTAAGTTAAGAAAGTCACTGCGAAGTGCTGCTGATTCTATGTGATGATAATATTTCTAGAAGGTGAAACATCTGGTCCTAGTCGTTACTCTGGTCTAATCTGTCTGTCTGGACGATGGGGTTAATGCTTGACATCTTCCAACTTAAGTCTCGACCAAGTTCAGATCGAAAATACTAAAAATATATGTGGGAAGCTGTAACTAGTTCACTAATATGTATCTGGACTGAACTCCTTTTTTTATATCCTCTCCCTACTAGTCGGAGGGTATATATAATTTGAGACGACCCATAAGTGTAACATACAGAAGGAGTCACTTTAGATCCTAAGATTCTTTTAACCGATTCGTGACTTTTTAAGTCGTTTGGTCCTCGTCCGTCTGTCTGTCCAGTTGGTATGAACGATAACTTTGGAAAGACCTAACCAATTGTTTTGAAACTTTGCACGGGCTAATACTTTCCCAAAACTACATACGGGATTACATATGGGCTACATGACCACGCCCCTTTTTGGTACCTCCCATATAAATGAAACATTCTGTGCACTTTAGAAATCGAATTTCAATACAACCAACACGATCGTACCTAAAATTCTGTATTTAGTAAAACAATAACAGGATAACGTTTTGGAGAAATGTACCATTCAGCCCACTTTAGAAATTGAGTAATAATATTAATAAACCTAACGCGATAATACACAAATTATGTATTTAGTAATGCTATAGCAGGATTAAGTTTAACGACAAAAAAAACTTAAAGTCAACCCACACCCCTTTTGGTACCTCCCATACAAATGTACCATTACGCTTAGAAAATCGAGCAATAATATCAATATACCCATAGCTATGCCAAAATTCTGTATTTTCTTAAGCTGTTTTCGATCCAGGTTTTATAAGGAACATCCCGGAGAGACCTTACTATGATAATAATGTCCTTCACTTTGGCGAGGATATCATCCTTATTTTCACAGACAGTACGAAATTAAGAAAAAGAGCGGGCTGTGGAATCTTTTTGGAGGAGTTGAATTTACAACTGTATATCAATCTAACGGATCACTGCAGCATTCTATATCCAAGGAAAAGATTCAGTACCGTGGAATATTGGGGGGCAATATTCCTAGACTTACTTGTAGTAAAGCTGCTACCTGATCAGTAGATAACGTGTACAGTGTACAGTAAGGTGGGTCGTACTTCATACAAATTAAAAAAGTTTTGCCGGTCACCCCCTAGGATGAAAGATAATTATAAAACCAATTCAAAAAAAATTTTATTTTTTTTTGCCACGCCCCTTGACCCCGCGCATTGGTTTTTTTGTTTCCTGTGGCTCCATTTATAGTCCGATCGTAATGTGTGACATATCAATGTTCTTGGACTGACAACAGCTACATTTTCTTCTCTGATCACTTTTGACTCCGACGTCAAATTCTAGAAGTTTCTACCGGAATCTCGGTTTTTACCACCCTTAGTCAAATTTTTTTTGCCACGATAAAAAAGTTGTTTAAATTCCATGATATTTTCTATTTTACCGTATATATTTTTATTCATAAACCAAAAATTTACAGAGGTTTTAAAAACAAAATACGACCACGCCAACATTTGTAAACAATGAGCTTTGGCCTTAAACGACGTCAAATTAATTTTTTTAAACCTCTGTAACTTTTTTGTTTATGAATAAAAATATATACTGTAAAAGAGAAAATATCATGGAATTTAAAAAACTTTTTTAACGTTACGTAAAAAATTTGACTTAGGGGGGTAAAAACCATATCGGCCTACCATGGATACGCAGAGGACACGATTTGTACTGAACCAGTCAAGAGACTATCTAAGAAACAGCACGCTAATAGGTCTTAACTGTCCTACCAACATGTTTTGTAGAAGCCGCAATGATGAGGACGGAGATTAGACCACGGAGCATCTTCTATGTTAATATCCTGCTTTTGGTGATCTGAGATATGAAAAGCTTGGTCATTAGACATATCTGGACAATACCTGTCTATCAGTAGGCGATTTGCGGAACATCCATGCCTTCATCAGAGCAACGAAATGGCTTGATGGCGACATTGACCTTGATTGAAAGTTACTTAATGTCACTCACTTGGGAAAGACCAGAAGCGATTCCTTAGTGGCAGCAGCTAACTACTTCCGATCTTAAACCAAGTATTCCCCGGGCAATGACTTTAAACCAACCGCTTAGAAGTTAGCTAAAGTAAGAAGGCGAAATGATGATAGCAATGCCTAATCGGCATGCTACCACCGATGCGTCTTAGGAAGTAGGTAACAGAAGTTACTGAAGCTCAACACAGGCTTTCCTAGTGGCTTTGGCAGACCCAAGAAACTAGTATCGAGAGCGGTGGCCTAATAAGCCACTCTCCTTAAACAAAATTTGTTACGAAAACACGAAGAATGGAAAAAACAAGATCCCTCCAAATGTTGACGACCCCCGCAAAAGATATAAAGACCATGATTTAAGGATATGCACCTGAAATATCCGAACTCTCTACAGAGATGGTGCCTCTATCCAACTGGTGAATGTCCTCGACAAATACAAGGCTGACATCACCGCCATACAGGAAATGAGATGGACGGAACAGGGATTCACACGTCGAAAGCACTGTGACAACTTTTATAACTGCCATGTAGAAAGACACGAATTTGGAAGTGGTTTCATAGTCAGCAAGAGACTTCGACACCTGGTCTCCAGGTTTAACCCTGTAAGTGACCGAATAGCCACTGTTTGTATCCGGCCGAAATATTTTTACATTACGCTGATTTGTATCGCGCCCCGACGGAAGACAAAGACGATGACATTAAATATGCATTCCATGAGCGCCTGGAGGATATATATGACCGCTGCTCATGACATTAAAATTGTTCTGGGAGATTTTAATGCTAAAATAGGAAGGGAAGATGTTCTTGGTTCAGCTGTTGAGAAATTCAGTCTGCCCAACAACACCTTCGATAACGGATTCAGACTGGTTTGCTTCGCGTCGGCAAGAAACATGGTTGTGAGTGGAACCAGATTCCCGCATAAAGATATTCACAAGGCAACCTGGATATCTCCCGATCAAAATACAAGAAATCAGATTGACCACGTGGTAATTGATTGAAGGCATATCTCAAGCGTTATGAACGTGCGTGAGATGCGCGGTGCAAATATCGACTCGGATCGCCACCTAGTTGCAGCCAAGGTATACACACGATTAAGTAGTGCTAAAAACACTCGTAATTAAACTCAAAGGAAGCTAGACATCACAAATATGCATATCACCGATATAGCCAATGCCTACTCCAACCTACTCTCTCAATTACTCCACACAAATCCCCCTAGTTCTGATGGTCCCGACATACAGTGGCAGCATATTGCGAATTCTTTGACCATTGCCGCAACAACCGTACTGGGTTATGAAAAACCACACTCAGGCAAGCCCTGGTATGATGAAGAATGTCGCGATATGTCTCTCTATACCATCAGCATACGCGAGCAACATGTGGCTTTTGTTAAATATGGTGCCATTCCTGTTTACTGCTGCTTTTCGCATGATCATCTCCATTACGATGTTAAAGAGATCGCAGGACAGACTATCGCCTTGTCTAAAGCCTCGCCAGATAGATAATAGCTCAGTCAGATTTTTGCCTATTTCCACTGAAAAATGTGTCAGTCAGTGTCAACCATCAATGTCGTATCAGATTCGAAGGGATACCAAACTCAATCATTGCATCTAATAATGTCTGCCGTATCGGACTGTCGTAAGCAGCTTTGTAATCAATTAACGGACGGGTCTTAGGATTTGTAGTAGTGTGATTATCTTTGGTAGTGTAGTACTTTGAATGTCTAGCTTCCTTTTCGTTAATTTACGAGAGTTTTTAGCGTGTTTGCAATCATACAACGCTTGTGACCTGCCTTCCATCGATTACCACGTAAGTAATCTGGTTTCATGTCTTCTGATCAGGAGATATTCAGTTTGCCTTGTGGATATCATTACGCTGGAATCTGGTTCCATTAACTACCATGCTTACATGTAACGCATTAATAATTTCAGTGTATTTTTAATGTATTGATAACTTAATCCACATTAATTACCATAATATGCTATAGATTATAGCTAGCAATTAATCAATTACTTGCAGCAAATGTAATGATTTTAATATAGTGCAAAAACTAGCGTGTATTCATATCGCAACATATAGCTGCCAATTTTGCCAGAAATATGCTCACCATATAAATACCAATATAAAAAGGACGACAAAGGGCGTTATTAAAAAAAAGGCTGCTGAATTTTCCTCTTTTTTTAACTACTTTAATTTTTTTGCCTATGGGGATTACCTTTTCGTGAATATTGTTATATGTAAAAAAGGACGAGAATTGTTGTACCCATACGGTACAACTATTATCCATCAAAAGTTATACCATTTGGTTTTCTATCTATTGAGTAGTCAATAACACAGATGTATCCATTGATTCCGATTATTGCGGCCGCTAAAAAAATTGTATCAAATACAGCTATTAATTTTATGATTTCATGCAAAAGCACATAATAAATAAGCACTCAATTACCAAGTAGTATCTTTTAAGCTGTTCGCTTTTTCATAAAATATTAAAATTAATGATTAAATTTTTATGCTACATTAATTTCAATATTCTCACAATACCACTGAAGAAAACAAATAAAAACAGCCATCGAGTATTAAAATCAAAACTCCATTTTGATTCGCTTCTTTGGCCAAATAAACATATATCATTTTGTCATTTTGCTCTCGGTTTCCATTCCCTTTCCGTTTCGTTGAACAAATTCATTTTTTATATTTTCTTATCGTTGTCGTTTGCTGCCTAAATCCATTGTACACCATTAAGATCCATCCAGCCATTTTACTGTTCGTCCCATACACGTTTGTCCTATTCTATCCCTAGTGTTGCGTGTTTTTTCTTTTTATTTTCTTGTGTGTTGAGTGTGTGTTGTTCCACTTGTGTGCTGTGCTGTTTTTTTCTTCTCTTTTTTTTTTGTTATTATTTATGATTCAGTAGAATAAATTTCTATTTCAACACCTCTGCCATGAGGGAATTCAAAGACACACATTTCTGTTATTCATAGGAGGAAAAAGAAGAAAAGCATAATTGAAATAGATCGTTATACACATCATTGATTCTATATGCCGCACAATTAAAGTTAAGAAAGCTGTTAAATGTGATGTAATGTAAAAAATAAAAAGAAAAGAGATAAAGAAGATATTGTATTAAGTTGTGGTATGAAGCATTAATCATTTGCTTGGGAATAATATGTTAACCAACGTTGCGTATACTTATCATACAATAACATATTACACATATTCATACGCCCTGTGTGTTTATATAAAGGAAATTAAAATTTGCGTAGTATTTGATTACATTTTAATTATGAATTTTTACCAGTATTGTTGCCTTAAAACGAGGGATATTTTGTTTATACAATTTTAATTTTTAACTAGAAAACAACAGAAGATTTGAAACATAATTATGTTGGTATTTTATATTTGAGTGGTGTCAAACGAAATTTATTTTTGTTCATGATATTATTTGCTTTTGGCCACTTGTGACTCTGTTTGGATGATATATTAAACAGTACAGAAATTTCAGTCAGGTAAACTGACTGATAAATACCATCTCCCAATATATATATTGTTTAAGTCTTAAGTTATTGAAATTAATAGATTTTTCATTAAAATAAAATTACAAAATTTTACTGAATTCAGTGTACTTTGAAAAAAAGAAATATGTATGTGAGACTATGGGGGTTGGTTTGGTCATTTGTATGGGAAGTAGCAGAAGGGGTGTGTCAAATAGTTAGGTTTTCTGAGGTTTTGTCTCCTATCACAAGATAAATTAACCGACCAATTTACATTAACCCACAAGTGTCCGTTTGGAATTTATGGGAGAAATATTAATTTTTCAAAAATGGGCAATTTTGTATGGGAGGTACCGGAAGGCGCAAACCGATATAGTCCATGTTTATTCCTGATTCCAATTTCCTGATTCCAATTAGCGAACTTCATACGCAAAATTTGAATGGATTCAATTTACTTTCAAAAAAGATATGTAAGTAAGATTAAGAGGGTGAGTTCGGTCATTTGTATCGGAGGTACCAGAAGGGATATGTCAAATAGTTATGCTCTCTGAGGTATCGGGTCCTATCACAACATAAACTTATCGACCAATTTTCATTACCCCCTAACGCCCCTATTCTAATAATTTAGTTACAAAAATTTGTCACTGTAAATTTGTTACAATTTTGTCATCAATTCTCGTTACGGGTATTCTAGCAATTTAGTAACAAGGAAAAGTTCACATTGTGGTGAAATATAAATTATTGACAATTCATAGCTAATTTTTGAATTTGGAAAACACGAAATGAAAACACAATACAGAGAAAAGTATGTATATTTGTACCTTTTAGATATTTATACAAATTTTAATGAGCTTAAGGAGACGACACGTACCCAGTTAAGTGGACAGTCGAAAATATTGGACAAATACTGTGTCATGGAGAATTGGTCACAGCTGTCCCACAGGTTTCTTGGCGGTTGTTCCCTTTCCACACATTTTGCCACTACATATTCATAGGAAAAAGAGCTTAAAGTGTTTTACCTCGACATCAATAAGTTAAAATCTTAAAATATAATTCCAGAGAGCTGAAACTACCTTGTTACCTCCGTTGTGGCAGGTAACAATTTTTGTAACAATTGTCACGGTAACAAGTATTCGGAATACCGGTTTTTTGATTTTGTAACCAAAGTACTCTATTGTATCCGTGGTGACTATTGTAACCACGTCAGAATAGACCGGTAAGTGTCCGTTTGGAAGTTATGGGAGAAATATTAATTCTCCAAAAATGCTCATTTTGTATGGAAAGTACCAGAAGGCGTAAACCGATATAGTCCATATTCATACCAGAGTTTAATTTTTCTGAGCAAACATCATACGCAAAATTTAAATGATCTCAGTTTACTTACAAAAAATATATGTAGGTAAGATTATGGGAGTCAATTTGGTTATTTGTATGGGAGGTACCAGAAGGGGTGTGGCAAAGGTTTTTGCTTTCATAGGTTTTGTCTAATATTGCAAGACAAATAATCTGACCAAATATAAATATCCTCCGATAGTCTGTTTGGCAGCTATGGAAGCAATATTAATTATCCAAAAATATGTAATTTTGTATGAGAGGCACCAGAAGGGGTGGGGCTATTCTGCCCATTTACAATCCCATAAGTTCGTTTTGAAAAATAATTATACTGGTAAATTTTCATAGCGATCCGTAAAGGTTAACTCGAGTTATCCTGGTGACCAGCCAGACAGACGGACATAGCTCATTCGTCTTAAAAAGTTATGAAACGAATTTGGTCTTAAGATACATGGGGTCAAACTCGTCTCCTTTAATGCGTTACACTTTTTTTCGTACCAAATGATATATACCCTCACCCCTAAGGGTGATGGTATAAAAATCGGCTCCACGAAAAGCCCCCCAATGAAATAACGCCCAAACGAGAAATGAAATATTCCCCAAATTTTTTTTCATACATTTTTGGGTGTTATTTCATATGTAATAACTCCCAATTTTTTTGGGCCGTTTTTCATTTTTCTTTGGGGATTATTTCGTTCCTCATTTGGGGTTTTCAAATTATGAAATAATCTCCAAAGAAATAACACCCGACCAATTTTTTAAATTTGGGGACTGCTTCATATCGTGAATAATTTGGGTGTTATTTAATTTTTTATTCGGAGGTTATTTCATTTTTAAAGCTGTTGGTTTTTAGGGGTTATAATTATATAACTATATAAAAATAGGCCTTTTACAAGAAGACTTTTAGCCTGTGAATATATGACAATATCTTTGGAATGTTTACAGATATTTCCATTTTTGTTCATACTGACGGATAGAAAATCAACAAAATGCAAAATTCGATTAGCACACAGTAAGAATGGATTTTTTTTTTAAATTTGTAAGAGTTCTTGAAAAGGAAGAATTCAATAAAAGCAGAGAGTTTGATTTGCTTGTGAACTCTGGAGGTGGTTGTGTAAAAGCCAAACCTAAAAGGCAAATTGTCTTCCGAACTGCAAAAATAGAGCAGGGCTACAACGATCTACGATCCACACGATCCGTTTCAATAATTTTGCGACTTTGCTGTTGGTCCATATTGACTTCATGAAATCCTTGGTGAAACTGACTCTTTTATGAATTTTGGGCATAATTTCATTTTTGTTGCTGATGGGGTCTATCTCATTTGGGGTTATTTCATTTTTATCATTGGGTGTTATTTCCTATGAAATAACTCCCAAATATTGGGGGTTGT
Organism: Muscina levida; assembly: GCA_964034835.1. NCBI lineage: Eukaryota > Metazoa > Arthropoda > Insecta > Diptera > Muscidae > Muscina > Muscina levida. Next base: position 103,170,720 of record OZ035880.1, read on the forward strand.
TTCGTTTTCGCTTAGGGGTTTATGTCATTTATTTTTGGATGTTATTTCATTCACTGTTTTTGGGTGTTATTTCCAATTTTTTGGGGTTTATCTCATTGGGGGTTATTTCCTGGGCGTTATTTCATTGCGGCGCTTTTCGTGGAGCCTAAAAATCACAATACTAACTTTCATCAAGTCAATATAACAAAAACATTAATGTTTTCATTGTTAGTCACGACGTATTGTTACGACCCCGACATCCTCTAATTATATATTTTATATAAGGACATTACTTGAAAAAAAAAACTAAAAATTTTTACAAAGTTAAAACAAAATTAAGAAGCATTCAAATAAAACATGACTATGGTCTGAACTCCCGTTTTGCAAATATGTTTTCACACATATTCTTTCACCGCTTCTGGTTTCAGACATAGCATTAATCATTTTACAACAGATTTGTATCCATCAATTGCCGCACGCATAAAAGAATTCGTCGTGTTGCGGTCTTTCGCGTTATGTAGATAGTTTGCGTCTTTGTGCGCACCGTCTCCAGTCAGTCTTGCCAAGCAGCGTCAGTGATTCCTCCACCTGGTCCTTCGAATGCAGTCGCGGTCTCGGTCTTTCGCGCCGTCCTTCGAGGTCTTGATAGAATACGTTTCGCGCAGGAGTTTCCTCGTCTCTATGAAATAACTCCCAACGAAATAAGACCATCAGCCCCAGCGGCCTTGTTGTTCATTAGGCGGGATATGTCTGTTGTTATCTCAGCTCAGGTGTACACTCGATGCTTTCGTCTCGGATTGGTGTACAATCTTCAGCAGCCGAGTTTTCAGACATCGTTAGGCTGCAGAAGTGATGTTTCCATACTCCCAGTACGCTCTAACGATCTGACCATCGTCTTTACAGGAGGCAAGACCTGTTCCATGTACACTACCTTTTATCTTCTGGTAGAATTTCCGGGCTTCACCTCTCTTCCTGTATTCTTCAATACACACATTACTCCGCTCCTTCAGCTCTCGTTTTTTTCGCCTGAAGAGTCGAGTCGCCTTCCGCCTCTTCTCCCTGTACATTTCGTGAACAACTCGCGTTGCCATTGGCTGTAGTTTGGCCCTGTATGCAGCATATTGTTCCCGCGTGGCATTGCGGCATTCGTCATCGTACCAGGCATTATTGTTTAAGGGCTTCATATACCCCAGTACGGACCGCGCAGTCCTTTCCATCGAGTTGGCAATATATTGCCATTACGCGTTAGTATTTTCGGGAGTTGGAGCACCACGAAGTAGTTGAGTGAGTTAGTTGGAATAGGCGTTGGTTATCTCCGCGGTCTGCAGTTTAGCGATTTCCACCTTTCTCTGTGCCTGGTTACGCAGGGTTTACTCCCTGCTTAGCCTAGTACGCACCTTCACTGCAGTGATCACTCGTACGTCTATGACAATTGACGCGTGCCTTCCATCGATTATCACGTTGTCTATTTGGTTTCTCGTAACTTGATCGGGAGATATCCACATTGCCTTGTGAATGTTTTTGTGGTCAAATCGTGTGCTGCTTATTACCATGTTCCTTGCTGCAGAGAAATCATAGTTTGTCATACCAACTTAAAATAACAGCTATTTTCCAACTGGAGCATTTCATCCATTCGAACAACAGGTCCTAGCCAGCGCCTTAGTTCTATTTGAACACGCTGGACTACTCCGAATTCACAATGCAACTCATACAGCTAATATTTCGTACGACGATAGTATTCTTCGATAACGATGATGGATCCAAATCTGCGCTGTAGAGCAAGACCGCTTGTGTCCTTACCCAGGAGTCAGAGCTGAGAGCAGAGGTAGTATCTGAATCTGGTAGAATCTTCGTCTTCGAAAGAGGGTATTGTCTTTAAATCGCTTGCTGAGAACATAGTAGCAGCGGTTTGGGATCAATACTTATCTCTTGATTTCCATGCAGAAATTATTATTATTGCTTACGGCGGAGCCATGGTAAACAGAATGGCGGTATGCCATTAGGCCCCACGAAAATACACCCCAAAGTGACAATGAAATTAAGCCCCAAAAAAATATATGGAAAACAACAACACGAAATTTTATGATTTTTTGGGGCCTAATTTCATATTTTTATTGGGGTATATTTGCATAATGCAATTAGACCCCAAATGTCTGTGTGACAATAGACCCCAAAAAATTTTTTGGGGCATAATTTCATAAAATTGTGGGGCCTATTTTCGTTTTTTTGGGGTTCAATTTCATTTTAGGGTCAGGCTTAATTTTTTTGGGGTCTAATTTCCTTCGGCAAAATTAAAAAAGCCTTGGTTTTTTATTGAAAATAATACAGTTTATTACCTTTAAACCTTGTAAACTTGTATAACATCTTGCACGGAGAAAAAACCATCCATCTTTCTCTCAAGAATTTGTTCAACCGTTATCTTCGCCTCTTCTAACAACACAACGCTTCAACGATTACAGACTCGTTGTTTCATCTCAGCTGTTTTGGCATACATATTAATAAGGAAATAAAGAAAACGTACAATTAACTCACAAAAACTAAAAGCACGCATGAAAAATTCAAATTTTCTTTTTGCAAAAAAAACTGTAAAATTCAAATTTTCTTTTTTTGAAAAAAAAATCGAAAAATTTTTTCAAATAAGTTTTCGCCTGCGGATCTTTTCAGACAATTTACCATATGCAATAAAACAAAACCCCGTGATTTTTAAAAACTAATTTTTCGCATGTGGCCCTTTTCTTTAAAAACTAAAAACATGAAAAATTAAAATTTTCTTTTAAAAACTAAAAACATGAAAAATTATATTAAAAAAAATCGCGCGATTTTTTAAAATAATTTTTCGCCTGCGGCGCTTTTCACGCAACAGACAATTTACCATATGCAATACAAAAACTGATTTTTATAAAATAATTTTTGGTCTGTGATAAAAAAAGAAAGTGATTTTTATAAAATTATTTTTGGTCTGTGGCCCTTTTCTTCAAAAACTAAAAACATGAAAAATTATTTTAAAAAAATCGCGCGATTTTTTTTAAATAATTTTTCGCCTGCGGCGCCTTTTACGAAACAGACAATTTACCATATGATTTATATAAAATAATTTTTCGTCTGTGACCCTTTTCTTTAAAATATAAACACATGAAAAATTAAAATTTTCTTTAAAACACTAAAATCATGAAAAATAATTTTAACAAAATCACGCGATTTTTTTAAATAATTTTTCGTCGCGGTGCATTTCACAGAACAGACTATTTACAATTATGCTCAAATCTTTTCCGCTTATTTTCATATAAATATAGGCAACGTAAAAATTGCACCCAAAAATTCGAACCTTTTCTATAAATTCGCTCATTTTTTTTTTGTAAAGTTTTGTGCTGCCTGCTGTGTTTACTACTCAATAAATATTACGTTATGCAACTACTATTTAAAACCCATACAAAACAGCAAAAATATAAAATGTCATTTTAGAAAGTACATTTTTTTACATGTTCTAAAGAATTTTTCGACTACGGTGCTTCCCCCTGATTTAACAATTTACATTACGCTATATATTCGTATATATTCTTACCTTCTTGCCACACAAATGAATATAAAAATATAAAAAAAATAAGAACGTAAAATTTTACGTGAGGGCCAAAATATGTATTGTATGCGAAGACATTACGGTCAGTATAGTTTAGCAAATATGCAATGATTAGAAATTGAAGAAACTACTTAGAATTGGAATTGAATATTTTGTTTGTTGATTTTTCATATGAAAAAAAAAATCTTGGCAACTTTTCATTTTCTACCGCCGTTTTGGGGCCTATTTGCGTGTTGTGTTTTTATATACAAACTGCGATATTTATTTGAAAATTAGACCCCAAACACAAATATGAAAATATACCCCAATTTTATACAGAAAACAACAACACTATATTTTGGGGCATATTTGCATTTTTTTGGGGTGTATTTACATACTTTCAAATAACAATTACGAAATTAGGCCCCAATACATAAATTTTGGGGCCTATTTTCATTTTATGTTTGGGGTATAATTTCCTGGGGTCTATTTTCATAATGAAATTAGACCCCAAATTTGGGGCCTAATTTCATTTTCACTTTGGGGTGTATTTTCGTGGGGCCTAATGTCATAGCGCCAAACAGAATCATCTCCCAATCAAAGTAATAGTTGTTAAAGTACACGCAGCGTCCCAAGCGAGTAGAATCTTTGTTCGATGAAACAAGTAACAGGGGTTTGTCCTGATTTATTACCTGATTTACTAGTGCCGATTTTTTCCTATTTTGACTGAACTGACTTCGTGTCGGTCGGTGTGATCTGCATTCATTACGTAAAGTCGGGGTAACCAAACTCAGCCATAGCATTTAACAGTTTCTATCGAATGAAACTGTCATAAGCAGCTTTGAAAAGATATACAGATAATTAGTGTCGATCTGTGTTCGCTGTAAGCGATGTAAAGAAAGAAACACGATAGTTTTAGATAAAGATACAAAAGCCAATTGCTTTATTGGTGGTAACAATTTTACCTTTTATTACACGATTTGTAATATTGCAACAATATGCAGGGCGATGCTGTCGATAGCGATCGGTAGAGTCCGAGAAGTTAACTTGAAGAGTCAACGAGAGATACGACAAGATGAAGTAAGGTGGCGGCGACTTTAAGCATTCGTTAAGTTACTCGTTAGAATCTGTAAACACTTACAAGGGTGTATTAAACAGGAGTAGACAGATTCTAACGAGAATGTAAGGCAGGGATGGGAGTTCGAAACCCATTAATTTAAATACCACGAAAATTACGAAAGTTATGTTTTGTAATTAAACATTGCCGGCCTCCTTACAACATCGAGGGATGTTGTAACTTAAAAATAACTTAAAGATAAGACTGCGGCAGTATAGTGCAGTTCTGCGAGCTTTTTTATTCGAAATAAATTAACCGAGAGGGCCAGTAGGGACCCCAAGCGGGCCAGTAGGGACCCCGAGTGGGCCAGTAAGGACCCCGGATTGAGCCAGTAGGGACTCAGGATCGAGACAGTAGGGACTCGTGCTAAGTGAGTCATAAGGGACTCCAAAGTATTTTAAGGCCAGTATGGACCTAGTAGTCGCAAGTTCCCGATAGAATCCAACCAAACGAATTTCCTCCAATTCCCGGTATCGCCAAAGTTTATTGTTCAGCCCAGCCTCTTCTGAAATCGCGACAGTGTTAGTAAAAGCACGAACGTGATTTGATGATATAGGGCCCGTAACGATCCAACCGAATATAGTGTTCTGTGCAATTAGCGAACCAAACAAGTTCTGCTGAGATCCCTCCAGTAGAATACTGGGATACAGATCAGCACCGATTAAAATGTCTACTGGACGACTTTCAAACAAACGAGAGTCAGCCCAACGAAGTTTAGGCAGTTGAGCTTCAAAGTCCGAATTGACTCTGAACGAAGGTAAATTTTGCGAAATCGTTGGTAGAACAAGCGCCTCCGTTTCGAGAAGCTGTGGCCGAAATGGTACGATTGACTCCGGAAATAGTGGCGTTTGACGAACGAACTGGAAGATTTAACCCATTCTGTAGGCGCTCCGAAACGAATGAGGCCTCAGAAGCCGGGTCAATTAATGCTCGAGCAGGATACGAATTACCCTGGTGAACTATGTTCACCATAGCTGTTCCCAAAAGTACAGCTCTGCTCCCCGAAGCATGAAATACTTGCCGGTGGTCGGCTGACGACGATGGTATGCCAGTTGATGTGGATGGCTGAGAATATTCAGTCCCAGAGGGATTTGATGGACGAAAAACGGGAGCCGAAATCGAAATTGAGCCCGTTGTTGGTGAAACAGGTGCCGAATTTCCGATGTTTGACGTATCGCGATGCAATAGAGTGTGATTCCTCAGATTGCATTTCGAACAATTATGCTTGCTTTCACAATCTTTCACTTCATGTCCTCGCATCAGACAATTAACGCACAAGCGATGACGTTTAACCGTAGAAAATCTCTCGGAAGACGAAAGATTTTTAAACCGAGGACACAAATGAAATCTGTGGCTCTGTTTCGGACAAAGCACACAGAATGAACTCGAAGAAGTACGAGAAGGCTCCGAAGTTGCATTAGTAAAGTGCGATTTTACCTTTTTATCGTTAGAACGCTTCGGAGGTTCGCGAAGATCATAAAGGCACATTAGAGTTTGGATTCTTTCCGTTAGAAAATTGTCCAAATTCTTCCACGATGATAGAGCCGATTTATTCTTGACGCTCTGTTCCCACAAAGTTTGGGTAATTTTCGGTAACCGCTGAAGACACACGAAAACTAGAATCGGGTCCCAATTATCCGTCGGCACGTCATAAATGGCCATCGCCGATAGACACGCATTTATTCCGCGTTGTACCGACTTCAAACCCGAGCTTGTCTCTCCATCAAGAACCGGAAGACCGAAAAGCTCCTTGAGTTGATTATGTACCAAAATACGAGTGTTATCGTACGTATCTCTCAAGGCTTTCCACGCAAGAACGAAACTGCGATGAGTAATCGGAAATTTCGAAACAATTTCGCGCGCTTCACCACTTGTCTTACGTACTAAGTGACAAAGTCGCTCGACGTCACTCAATCGCGAATTATGTATGTAGACCGCGCTAAACAAATCTCTGAACGTCGGCCACGAAAGAAAATCGCCATGAAATACGTCAGTATCACATGGCGGAAGCGATAGGTTATGTACGCTATCACTGACCGAACTAGCTCCAGATGACACAGGAACACAACGACGAGGTTCACGTGGATTCTGTGCCGAATGCTCAGATTCCACTCGGACAGATCTTATCGACGAACTATGTCGAGATGACCCGCGAGTACCACGAATTTGGTCTTGCTTGCGGTTGATTGCGGATAAACACTGCATATAGGCTTCGAACGCCGCATTATGTTTACCGTCCGCAGAATCAACGTCCGCACTCGTCGCATTCTTCCGCCGATTGCAGATAAATGAAGCACTCATCGAAAGTGCTTTTTGCCTTTAACCACAATGCCTTCAATTCCGAACTTCGTACCTCAAGACTGTAAATGTCAAGGTCTTCGTCGCGTAAAGCATTGAAGTTGGCGTTAAATTTTATTAGAGCATCCGACGCTCTAATAAAGAAATCGAGAGGGGTAATAGGCATTATAGATTTAAATTATCCGAATTAAAACAAAAAATGGCTGATTGTAGGGTATATTCGATTTTCCGAAAGTAAAATATCAAACACTACCGAGACAATACCGAAAAACCAAACGAAAACGAAAAAATCAGCAAAAAACGAAAAAGCGTAATAAAAGTCGAGTGGACCGACTGTAGAGTGTACTCAATTTTCAGGCGAAATCGCAGTCAAACACCCGATAAATAACAAAAATACCGAAAAAATCAAGAAAATCGCAAAATTTTAGCTAATGCCGAATCGACCGACTGTTGGGTGTACTCGATTTTTAGGCTAAATCGTAGCCAAACACCCGATAAATAACAAAAATACCGAAAAAATCAAGAAAATCGCAAAATTTTAGCTAAAGTCGAATCGACCGACTGTAGGGTGTACTCGATTTTTAGGCTAAATCGTAGCCAAACACCCGACAAATAACAAAAATACCGAAAAAATAAAAAAAAAAACTACAAAATTTTAACAATAGTCAATTCGACCGACTGTAGGGTACCGCGTACAAATAAGCTTAAACTTCAACGAATGAGACGTACGACAGCAGCGAAAGCAAAGTTAATCAAAAAACACCAAAAAGTTACACTTTTATTACAATAAGTCCGATTGACCTACTGTAGGGTGCACACGAATTTTGTCCACTTTTTGTACCGACCCGTATAGCCCACGAAGCTATATTATACGAAACCCGCAAAAAATACAATTTGTTACAAACGAGTTTTCGAACAAATACTACCGACGCGATACCTGTAGGGTATACACAAATCAAAAGAATGCGACACAAAAGAAAATACGCAAATATCAACTACTGCTGGTATGTATGTAACTACGTATGTTAATACGCATAAACAACAGTCAGTAGGCAAAGCAATATGTGAAGCTGTGTGTATTGTTTTCAGTGGTGCCTTTTATGTTTATTTCAAATCGATAGTTAGAAACGAAAACAAACTTAATAATGAAGTTAATATGTCGCGATATTATTTTTTTTGTTACTAGCGACCACTATGCAATTTGAAAACACAACTGCACACAATTTCACTTCACTATTCCAATGAAATGGACAAGGACTTGAACTGGTTATTTGTCTCGAGTTTAATTTGTCTTTGCTGCCTTTAAACGACTGTTTGTGCGTATGTATATACATGTACGTATGTTTGAATATTCGCACTGCAGCCGCGGAATAGACAAATTTGAAAACAAAATACTTTGGCGAGGGAAGTGGGGGTTATTAGTGATGGGCTGTAGGGCGACCTGTTAGTTGTTGTTGTCTGTGCAAGAACAGACAAAACAACATCGATATAGGTATGTACGTATGTATGTATTTTGTTGCACTCGCGAGCTCACTTTAGGTAAATATACTGCACTATACGTACTTTTGATGACGAGATGATGATTAGGATGATGCTGGTGGATGTAATCCGGCGCTACACAAATGGAAGAGATCTTTTTAAGTTCTTCAGACCAGATAACCGCGATCCGGCTCGAATGGACCAAAATGATTGGCGGACGACGAAATAAATGAAAAGAAAAAGAGGGGAAATAAAACACGATAGTTTTAGATAAAGATACAAAAGCCAATTGCTTTATTGGTGGTAACAATTTTACCTTTTATTACACGATTTGTAATATTGCAACAATATGCAGGGCGATGCTGTCGATAGCGATCGGTAGAGTCCGAGAAGTTAACTTGAAGAGTCAACGAGAGATACGACAAGATGAAGTAAGGTGGCGGCGACTTTAAGCATTCGTTAAGTTACTCGTTAGAATCTGTAAACACTTACAAGGGTGTATTAAACAGGAGTAGACAGATTCTAACGAGAATGTAAGGCAGGGATGGGAGTTCGAAACCCATAAATTTAAATACCACGAAAATTACGAAAGTTATGTTTTGTAATTAAAACAATCTGCATTTCTTGGGTCTTCTATAGGATTTGTCGTAGAGTGAATATATAGTCGGTCGTGGATTTATCAGGCCTCAGGCCATACTGGTAAGATTCAATAAGCTTCACTAAAACAGGCTTTAGTCTTTCACATAACACACTCTACAGTACATTGTACGCAATGGGTTAAACGCTGTTCAAGCTGTAGTTGCTGTACGCACTTGAATAGACTATCTTAAGTAAATGACATAGAACTCTCAGAAACCAAATCGTGTTTATGAGCTTGTGCATTCACGTTGCCAACCCATCGTCGCAGGCTTTGAAAAGCTTTACCGGCAGTCCATTGGATCCATCAACATGTTTGTGTTTAAGCCGTGCAACTGCCGTAGTGATCTGGTTTTGGATCGTTGGTGGACCATCTACTCCGACGTGGTGCTTTTGTCACTTATGCTGTCTTCAGAAACGAGTAGGAAACGAAAATTTTGTCCTTCATATGTGCAGCACACTCTAAGTGTCCGTGACCAAATACCCATCTCTGTCCTTACAAGTTCCAGCATTCATTTCCTCATACAATTCGCTTCCACTGTGTGTCGAGAACATCAGAATTAGGAGGGTTTGCTTAGTGTAATTGAGAGAGTTCGTTGCAAAAGGCATTGGTTAGCTCTGGGTTGTGCAGCCTTTCGATGTCTACTTTGCTTGCGTTGGGTTGAGCTTTTTTAGCACTGCTTAATCGCGTGCGTATCTTGGCCGCAACTAGATAGCGATCCAAGTCAATATTTGCACTGCGCATCACATGCACGATCAATTTGGTTTTTTTTGTCTTTAGATCGTGGGATATCAATATTGCCTTGGAGACATTTTTTAGGCGGAAATCTGGTTTCCCTCACTACCATGTTTCTTGTCGACGCGAAGCTTAGCACTCTGAAACCGATATTAGAGCTATTGTTGTGTAGACTGAATTTTCCGCATGTTAACAGAGCTCTGTTAAGTGAGCTTGCCTAGATATGTTATATGGGAATATAATGGTAAATATCTCTTGATCTACAAAAGACTTGACAGAAGTTAAAAAACATTATTTAAGATATATGAGAAAAGTTTTGTAAAAATTTAACAAGGGTTGTATGTTTTATACAGACTTGAATCTAACACTTTTTTCAGGTGAAGTTTTTGTCCATTTGAACATTTTGGAGAGGGCTACGTCGTTCGTACCCCAGCATGATCCCTTAATGCATCTCTCTTATTCTATAGAAAGCAAGCCCATATAGATTTTCCTCATTATAGTTTTACTCATCCGTTTGGTCCGGGTAATGGTGGGGCTCTCTCGTTGTATAAGGAACATGCTTAAATAGTTTATCGTGATTACGATCTTCTCTCTATAATATGAATTGTTGAATTGCACAGAACACTTTTTGTAATCAACCTGAAGATTGTTCTCCATCTAATAGTATATACCTAAAACTGTTTCGCACCTTTGTCACATGTGTAATTGTTATCCCCTTGAATTTCATATTCAAAACAAGATTACTTACTTACTTACTTAGGTTGTACTTCTAAGCAATCCCAGTGGATTGTATACCGCACGTAGAAAAATATTATAACTGCCTCGATCTTCTGCGCATCTTCTCCAGTTAGGCACACCGAGTTCTGTAAGGTTCTCAGTAACCTGGTCTTTCCAACGGAGTTTTGGTCGCCCTCTTCTGCGCCGTCCATCGAGTTCATTGTCGAAGACTTTTCGAGCTGGAGCATTTTCGTCCATGCGTACAACATGACCTAACCAAAGCAACCGTTTCACCTTAATGCGTTTGACCACGTCAATGTCAGTGTACAGCTCGTACAGCTCATGATTCATACGACGCCGATACTCTCCGTTAACGATGATGGGCCCATATATTTTACGGAGTATTTTTCTCTCGAATACCGCCAGAACCGATTCATCCGGTTTGCTTTGTTGATGGCGGAGCCTAGGTAGACAAAATAATCTACCACCACAAAATAAAGTTGTCAACGTTCACGCAATTTCCCAAACGAGTAGATTCTTTGTTCATTGAAACTAATAACTTCGTTTTGTCCTCGTTCACCGTTAGGCACATTTTCGCTGATTCCTTCTGAATACCTGAGAAGGCTGCAGTCACATCACGCAGTTTTTGAACGATGATGTCTACGTCATCAGCGTACGCGAGTAGCATGTGGCTTTTGTTGAATATAGTTCCACTCGTTTTTACTGTAGCTTCTCTTATTATCATCTCAATCACAATGTTGAAGAGATCGCACGAGAGGCCGTCACCTTGTTTCAGGCCTCGTCTGGTATATAATGGCTCCGTAAGGTCCTTGCCAATCTTCACTGAAGACTTCGTGTCAGTCAGCGTCATTCCGCAAAGACGGATCAGCTTCGCTGGAATACCAAACTCAGCCATGGCTTCAAGTAACTTCTGCCGTGTCGGGCTGTCGAAGGAAGCTTTATAGTCCACAAAAAGATGGTACCTGTCGATCTGTTTCTCTTGGGTCTTTTCCAGGATTTGCCGAAGTGTGAAAATCTGGTCAGTTGTTAATTTTCCAGGTCTAAAGCCACACTGATAAGGCCCGATCAGTTTGGATAACACTGGCTTTAGTCTTTCACATAGCACACTCGACAGGACCTTATATGCGATGGGTATAAGGCTGATTCCGCGGTAGTGGTAGCACACACTTGGATCACCTTTTTTCAGCACAGGACATAATACGCTTACATTCCAATCGTCGGACATGCACTCTTTAAGCCAAACCGTGCGCAGGAGCTGGTGCATGCTCGTTATCAGCTCCTCGCCACCGGACTTGAAGAGCTCTGCCGGCAGACCGTCGGCACCGGCTGCTTTGTTGTTTTTCAGCCGCGATGTTGCTCTTCTTACCTCGGCTTGACTTGGCGGTGGGCAATCTAAGCCGTCGTCGACAATTGGCGTGATAACTTCACGTGCGCTGCCTTCTGGAACCAGCAGTTGCTGAAAGTGTTCTTTCCATATGTGCAGCACACTCTGCGTATTCAAAACAAGATTACTACTCCGCAAAACAATTAACTACTATAAATTTTGTTTCCGATTTTAATGTAATAATTCATTTGCATTAAACTGTAAAATTGATTAAAACGAAACTTTCCACATTTCTTCAATGTTGCCAAGGGCACTACAACTGCTGCTGCTGCGGTCTTTTGTACCTTGTCCCAGTGTTTGCTCCGTTTCCTGTATAAAAAACATTATTGATATTATTGTCTGGGAGTTCACTGGTTATTATCCCTGACACAGACACTTATTAATTGAGTGAATACGAGTGCGAGTTGCTCCTTACATGTCGTCGACATGTAGTGGAAGTCGCTCTTCGATATTCATGCTCTTCATAATACACTTAAGTAAGAATGAAAACCTTAGTAAAAAGATAACTCTATTTAAATATTGAGTATTAATGAGTGGGGTGTAGACAAAAAGTTTCATTCATTAGTTATTGTTACCAAAGTCTGTAGTATGTTGTAATACCAATAAAGAAAATGTTTTTTTTATTTGTTTGGTTATGTATTATATGCAAACCTTTCTAGCAGATTCTCGATTATTACAAAGTTTGCAGAGATAGAATCCTTCATTATTATTGAAACACTTATCAAACCAGCTATTCGTGATGATCTGTACCTTAATAACAGTAACAAGGTTTTGCTGAAAAAAAACGATACTATTGATTACAGACCTTTGGATCGTATAAGGGGTCAGTAAAATACCCTCCTCTCCTATCCACGACCTTCTTCACACACTTACATTGAACTTCCCTTCAACGTTTTTTTTTCTTTGCCAAACCCCTCGCACTCACGTAGGTTTTTGCCCGGCGGCTGCCTTCACATGTCGAGTACGAATAATTCCACTTGTATGCTACTTTATACCTATGAGCAAGCAGCAATATAGTAGAGTATGTGGGTTCGTTGTATTGAACACAATTGATTTCATTTATTTTGTATTATTGTATGAATGGATCAGTCCCCCTCCATTCTGCATCACGGTTTTCTCACGTTCGGTCACATGCTGGGCGGCTGCTGAGTGGTGTTTGTGTTTTATCCTCCCACATCGCTGGCATTCAGCAAAATCAGTCTGTTTGTATGGCTTTTCTTTGTTGTGGCCCTTTTGTATGCGGGAGTCAGGGAAAGAATTGAATTGAGAAATTGTGCCAAAGGCTTTGTAGCATTTTACTCAATAATATTTTGTTTTGTGTCTTTTTGTTTTGCCCTTTTTACTACAAGTAACGTTGAATGGGTGGAGGGTGAAAAGAGAGCAAAAAAAAAACGAGGTACAAGCATGTTTACAAAGGTTGGATTTATTAAAATTTCAATAGATTTTCATATGGAATTTGTACTCTCTTCCTCTTTGGGTACGGTCTCCCTTACTCAGTTTAAAAATAAATACTATTTTTATATGTATACATATGCATAAATATAGTGTACTCGGGTAAGAAACAATGTGCAGCATTGTAACTGTGTAACTTTTTGTTTAAGAGATTGTGCATTTTGGATGCATATGTACAGTGCAACTAATGCAACTTTCCAGGAATAGCAGCGGCCTGCAATTGAAGTAAGTCTTTGTTTACTGAAATGTGGGGTATATTTTGGAAACTATTTTACTTACTTACCTTATTTCCCTTTGTACCTCATGAATGAGGTATGTGATAGCTTCTCGCGTTGTTGTGCATTAACATGCTTTCCATTTTTAGATTCACAACTAATTGGAATAATTCACAAGCATTAAAACATATGTACATCAAAATTTTCAGATATTCATATTGGACCCCATGAAAGACACCGCATTAAACATAGTAAATAACTTACTCTGATTGGTAAAAGAGGGACCTAATGTCCTCTTTAAAATCTTCCCATTAGTAACTCGGCCTCCAACGGACTTCTCTTTGTTCTCACACAAGCGACATTATTCCGGATTGGATGTATCACATTCGCTTGTTAGGTCCTTGGCTTTGCAGTGGTAAGGTCAAATCCCCCGGATCAGTCTTAAATCGCATGTGAGCAGACCAACCAGGTACTCTGATCGGAATCCGCTGTATTCGGGTCACGGTAATCTTAAAGTTATATTATCGTGTCCTACATCCAGTTCTCCATTAAGCCAAAAAAGTAACAGAATAACAGACTGAATAATCCCCAGAATGAATAATACCCAGAGAGTCATGGTGAAGATTATCCAGATGTCCCGGAACCCAGCCAACTGAGGAATATTTGCATTATCATGCGCGGATTAATGCCGACCGCCGGCTTTCTTCTTCCTGAAAGCCCTCGTCCCACATTGTTCTTAGCATATAAGTTCGGGTCTGGAAGAAGTTACAGCAAAGAAATCACATCCCCTTGCAGTGTGCACATTCTAGTACTGATGATCTCCATAGCAGCTATTTTTTAAACCATGCCGTGCATTTTCATAAGATAACTCTTGTTACGGTTCTCCCACCAAAACAGACGTTTATATGTAATTAAACTGATATGATAGATATGGGTATTTTCTGGCGTTGCGGACGCACGTTTTTTTTCTCTTATTTTGTAGTTTTCTCGAAAAGTTGAAATATTTTGAAGATTATGTTCATATTAAAAAATTTAGATTTTGGACAGTACTATAATGTTCTTTTAATGAAACTTTACTTAAAATGTTGTATTCAAAATAATAACTTACCCAAAGTGAGTTACGGACACACACAATTTTCCACAGCAACTTGAAGTGTCTAGGAAATTTTGTGAAATTTAGAGGAATTTCTAATGTGATCTGTATATTCTTTTTTTGTAAAATAAAGAAGATATGTTGGGGTTTTATAAACAACTTACTTCACATTTAAAATACTTTAACCTTTGACGCTACTTCAATCTTAATGCGGACACACGTTGCGGACACACGTTGCGGACACACGCATTTTTCTATGGATAACACAGAGCGACAAAAAAAACAATACCTGGGAAATTATACTATATTTCTGGTAGATGCTGCTGAGCACTACAAGAATCTGTTTTTCAAATTTCCCAAAATTCTCAAAATCTTGAGATACGGGTAAAAACCCAGTTTTTCATACTTTTACGCACTTGTAAGCCAGTAAAGCGGAGAAATATGAACCGATTTTAGGTTTCTCAGCGGATTTAGAAAGAAGACACTTTCCAACGATATAACAGTTAAATATGTTGAAGTTCATTTTATGATTACAGAAACAAAAAGTTAAAAATATAGCAATTTTTAACTATAAAATCGTCCGTCTTTCCGCTGGAAATACCCATATGACAATCATTTTCTAAGGCAAGGCCTAAGGGGACGGTATTTCTCTTTTTATGGTACGAGAAACCTGAAACATTAGTTTTTTGAGTTATAATTACGGTCATATTTGTATACCCTCACCCTACGAGTCATGACTTTTTAAGTCATTTGACCCATATCCGTCTGTCCGGCAGTCCGGCTGGTACGCACGATAAATTTCGAAAGACGTAACCAAATGTTTGAAACTGCACGAGTTAATATTTCCCCCGGCCGGGACCGGTCGTGGCATAGTGGTTAAAACACATGACTACCATGCGGGAGATCACAGGTTCAACTCCTGGCTCCAGTCATCTTAAAAAAAGAAAAACAATGTTTCTTTCATTGTCGGCTCCCCTCGAATGTTGTTGACAGCAACTTCGCAGTATAAGTGTCGAGTCAATCGGCATGTCTAGTAAGAGCTTCTCAAACAGTGAGGTTCGCATTCGTAGATAAACAAGTAGGTGCCGTTAGTTGTGAATCTAAAAATAGAAAGCGAGAAGCTATACCGTACCTCATTCATGGGCTGTAAAGGCAAATTACGGTATTGGTAACGGGCTGCATAGCCACGCCGCTTTTGGTATCTTTTATATTAACGTACCATTCCGCCCAATACAACTAACGCGATGGTGTTTAAATTCCGTAGTTAGTAACACTGTAGCAGGATAAAGTTTCTGAGAAAAAAATTGGAAGTCTTGCCACGCCCCTTCTGGTACCTGGTAATAATAAGAATACATCCAACGCGATCGTATCCAAATTCTGTATTTTATTAAACTATAGCAGGATAAAGTTTTTGAGAAAAAATTTTAAGTTTAGCCACACCCTTTGAAGTACCTCCCATACAAATGTACCATTCCCCCCACTTTAGAGATAGAGTAATAATATCAATACATTCAACGCGATCTTGCCGAAATTCAGTTTTTTGTTAAGCTATTACAGTATAAAGTTTTGGATAGAATTGGAAATCAAGCCACGCCCCTTCTAGTACCCCCATACAAATGTACTATTCTGCCCATTTTAGAAAGCGATAAGTAATATAAATACAACCGAAACGATCGCACCCGAATTCTGTATTTTGTTAAGCTATAACAAGATAAATTTTCGGAAGAAAAATTGGACGTCTGGTGCCTCCTATACAAATGTACCAAACAGTCCACTTTTTAAATCGAATAATAATATCAATACGCCCGTCGGGATCGTAACCAAATTCTGTATTTAGTCAAGCTACAGCTGGATAAAGTTTTGGAATAAAACCTGTAAGTCCAGCAACGTCCCTTCTGGTACCTCCCATTCATTCCGCCCACTTTAGAAATGAAGTAATAATATCAATACACCCAACGCGTTAGTAGCCAAATTCTGTTTTTTGTAAAGCAATTTTTTTTTTTACTGGAGGTGAGGATGTATGTATGTGAGTTGGCTTATCCGACTGAAACTTTGTCACTTGTTTTTTTAATATTTACTAATAGATTGGACTCTTTATTGATCTTTCCACATTAACTCACTTTTGACTATTTGGTTGGTTGGACTGTTGGACGAATTTGTTCCAAGCGTTTTCGACTTCTACTTTTAAGATCAAACTTTGCAATTCAAAAAAATGCTAATGATACAGTTCGATACTCGTACTCGAATTATGGAAAATCGGCCTCTTCCACCTGGTCTATATTTTCGACTTTCACAGAGTGGTTGGTCGAATTATTGACATATATAGATAGGCATATAACTAATTTTTACGAAAAATTTGGCATACAACTACGTGGTGGCAAATATTGTACCAGTAATGAATATCAGCTTTTTAGGTGATTTTGGTTCAAAAATGGTCCGCACCAGACGCGATTTCTAAAAAAAGTCAGATTTTAATAATTAAAATATTTGTACTTTAAAAAACAAATGTTTTCGATTGTTATATGAAATAAATTTTAAGTTTAAAGTATGTGATGATTTACAAAATGGCAAAAATGTCTTGCATAATTTTAATTGCACGTTCTGCACAGATGTTGCTTCGCTGAATAGCTGATGGTTTTTTGACCCAATGTCTAAGAAAACATTCAGTTGCTTTTGTAAAACCGGACAATGACTTTTATAGTATGGCTACAAGTTTTATATATACAAGGTTAGATGACGTTAGATGATGTAGTTCGTGATAAACATCAAAAAGTACTGGGCGGCCACCTCTATATCTGCCTACTATTAGTTAATATAATTAAGATTTGAAGTAAAAAAATGTATGTATTGCTGCGAGTTGGCAACCCGTCACTTTGACAGATTTATGTAGGAATAAAACAACAAAGCAAAACGTCAAAAACAGCTGATGGGATGACGTATCCTTTGGAGGAAAACATTGTTCTGAAAAAAAGTAATTGCGTTTGGTGCGAAAACTTTATTGCAATTTCGAAATAAAAAGTTCATACTTTTATATGCTCTATTCGACCTTGCTATGCCATTTTTCTTATTTGCAAAAATATTAAAAAGTAATATGCCTAATATAGACACATTGTTTTGTTTGGGCTGAGGCCCCATCTCCTATCTACCTATTTCCAATAGTGTTGCGGTACGGAAACATTGACAACCCTCTTGAAACGTACCGCCTTTGATCATTGTTCAATTGATTAGTTCAATTGGCTTCCATTGAGAACTTCACTACAATTCAATCTATGTGACCAGAAGTTCTTGATTATATTTAAAAAAATTATCTCCAAAACTTTCAGAAGAAAGGATGACAGACTTTTTGATCTGTAATCATTTAAGTAGGTACTAACGGGCTCAACACCTTGAAAAAAAACCTAGAATCTACCTTAAGCACCCTCCTTTTCTCTGTCACAAAATATAGCCGAATAAAATCTTTAAAGATGTCCTCCATAATCGGAGTATCAAGAACATCCAACTCTGTACAGTTAACCAAATCATACCACCCGCCTTATTGTCCGCACCTAAGAAACTTGGGAGCTGTATGAACTTTAAAGTTTGGGCACTTCATTTTAAATAAGTCTATCTACTTGGTGGTTTTCCTAATTTTATATTGCTGACCGTTATTCACTTGGGAATAACAAGAATCTCACTTTGGTGGTGTTTAAGCTTCTCATTACGTCACAGAGATCATGTATTCCCCGGCAATGCCACTGAACATCCGTTCAGTGGTAGCAAATGTGAGAAGACGAAATGTTAAGTAACCTAATCAGCATGCTACCACCGATGAGTCTAAAGAAGTAGGTAGCAGAAGTTACTGAAGCTCAACACTGAGGCTCTCTAAGTGGCTTTGGCAACCTCAAGAAACTATGATCGGGCGCGGTGGCCTAATAAGCCACTCACCTTAAACAAAACAATATTTATGCAAGCACATAGAAAGGAAAAAACAGGAATCCCCCATATGCTGACGACCCTCGCAAACGTTATGCGAATCATGTTTTAAGAATATCTGCCTGGATGTCCAAACTAACTACAAGGATGGTGTCTCTATCTTATTACCGAATCTCCTCGACAAATACAAGGCTAATACCACGCCATACAGAAAATGCAAAGGACGCAACAAAGATGCACACGACGAAAGAACTGTGACATCTTTTACAGCTGCCATGCATAAAGACACGAATATTGCTGCGGGTTCATAGTCACCAAGATACTCCGACATCCGGTCTCGCGGTTTTACTAGTGACCGAATACCCACTATCCGGATCAAGGCGAAATATTTTAACATCATGCTGATTTGTGTACACGACCCGACGGAAGACAAAGACGATGATATTATACTATATGCATTCTATGAGCGCCTGGTGGAAATATATGGCCGCTTCCTAGGCCATGACATTGCAATTGTTTGGATTTTAATGCTGTAATAGGAAGGGAAGATGCAGTCAAAAAATTCAGTCTATACAACAGCACCTCTTATAATGGATTTAGACAGGTTATACTTGCTTCGGCACGAAACATGATAGTAAGTGGAACCAGATTTCCGCATTAAGATACCTACAAGGAAATAACCCTTGAGCAGAAGTATTGATCACATAGTAATGGAAGGCATGTCTCAAACGTTACGAACATGCGTGTGATGAGCGGTGAAAATATTGAATCGGATCACTACCTAATTGCAGCCAATATACGCAAGCGACTGTGTAGTGTTAAAAACGATCGTTATTATGCAAGGAATGCTAGACATCGCAAAACTGCACACCACCGACATAGCCTATGCATACTCCCACCACTTACTTACTTACTTAAGTGACGCATTACAACTTACGAACGTGGTTCATAAGTTTGAGGCCTGAAGTACTAAAGAATTCCACACGCTTCGGTCTTGTGCGTGTGTTCTCCAGTTAGTCCTTCTAGATGGTGGCACGTCGCCTACCACTTGGTCCTTCCAACGGAGTTTGGGTCTCCCTGCCCTGCGCCGTCCTTCAGGTTCGCCTTCAAACACCTTTCTCGCTGGAGCATTTACATCCATCCTGGCAACATGACCCAGCCATCGTAGTCGTTGCATTCTGACTCTTTTAGCTACGTCGATGTTGTGGTAAAGCTCATACAGCTCATGGTTCATCCGATGGCGAAACTCGCCGTCGACACAGATAGGTCCATAAATTTTTCGGAGTACTTATCTCTCGAATACTCCCAGGTTTTGTATGTCCGTTGTCGTAAGCACACATGAATATTCACCTTACGACAAATCCTGGAAAAAACCCATGAAAAGCAGATCACACCTACCACCTCTTTGTCGACTACAATGCTGCCTTCGACAATCCGCTAAGGAATAGGCTTTATGAGGCCATGTCTGAGTTTGGTATTCCTGCAAAGCTGATTCGACTTTGCAAATGTACCTTAGACAACACCAAATCCTTGGTTAAGATTGGTAAAGATCAGTCTGAACCATTCAACACGGAAAGAGGTCTCAGGCAGGGCGATAGCCTGCCCTGTACACTATTTAATATAGTTATGGAGAAGGTGATGAGAAAGGCTGGTGTCAACATGTCTGGCACCATATTCCACAAAAGCCACATGCCACTAGCCTACGCCGATGATATAGATATCATTGGCCGAAATCTCCGGGACGTTACTGCACTAGAAAAGGAGTCGGCAAAAATGGGTTTAGCGGTCAACGAGAACAAAACAAAAATAATGATTTCGACGGACAAAGAGTCCTCTCGATGGGGACGCAGCGTCAACGTTGAAAATTATTGTTTTGAGGTAGTAGAAAAGTTTACCTACCTCGGATCTTCCGTCAATAAAAAGAATAATGCCAGCCAAGAAATTAAGCGGAGAATAGTGCTAGCCAATAGATGTTTTTACGGACTTCGGCCGCTCTTTAGTAATACCACCTTATCTCGGAATACTAATAAACCGCTTTACCAGGTGCTAATCTTAGCCGTTCATACTCCCACCAACTCTTTCAAATACTACAAAGAATATACTGCCACTGTGAGTCGAGAACAATGGCAGCGTATTGTTTGCGAATTTTATAATATGTCAATGTCGCGTATTGTTTGAGGCATTTGATGATGACGTATAATGAGTAATGGAACGATATAATGAGAAACGGTTGCAGGAGTTAAAATAGTCTACATAAGAAAAGAGAGAGAGAGAGCTAGGATATCAAAAATGTTTTTCGTAAAGGTAAAAGCATAGGTTTTGGAACAGGGATCCCTTCCAGTAAGGACAGTGATAAAAATCTTGTCACGTTTTTTATGGCACTAGCTTATACACCCGATTTGGCTAAAGGAATGCATGCCTAATGTTTGGAATCTGAGCGCTGTACTGCCTGTGCTGAGGAAAAGCGATCCAAATGTGGTTATCAACTATCGCGAGAACAGCCTTTTAACCATCGCATACCAAGTTTTGCCGAATGTGTTATACGAATGACTAAAGCCCATCCTCAAGAACCTGATTGGACCTTTTCAGTGTGGATTTAGACCTGGTGAATATACAACGGAACAGATATATTAGATCCCAAGAAACGATCATCGACACTTAATAGCTGTTAATAGATTACAAAGGTTCATTTACTAGTCCGACACTACAGAAACTATTAGATGCTATAGCTGATTTTGTTTTTCCGCGAAGCTGGTACAACTATGCGGGATGAAGCTGACCGAAATACAGTGAAAATAGGCAAAAATTTTACTAAGCCATTTTCTACCAATAGAGGTTTTAGACAAGGCTATATATAGTCTGTTATGCGATTTCTCTAACGTCATACTGAAGTTGATCATGCGAAAGTCAGCAGTAAACACGACTGGTCCTTTTTTTAATAAAAGTCACATGCTGTTCGCGTATGCCGATGCCACAGATATTGTTGGCCGTGGACTGCGGGATGTTACTGCGGCCTTTTAGAGCATTGAGAAGCAGTCGGCAGTAGTGGGTCTGGTGATAAGTGAGGACAAAACCAAGTTATTTGTTTCAATGAACAAAGAATCTAGTCCTTTAAGTCTCTGCGTGAATGATGACAACTATTATTTTGAAGTGGTAGATGATTGGGTCTCCCTTGGCTCTGTCGTAGACAATAATTATAATGTTAGCTTGGAACTCAAGATGCGAGCAGCTACTATACGCTTTGCCATTGACGTAATGCCAAAACCCTCTTTACATGAACAAAGATCCAACTCTACCAGACACTGATCCTAGATGTCTTGCTCTACAGCACAGAATCCTGGGTAATGCCACAAGCCTTCCAATCTATTCTGAGAGTCTTCGGGAGAAAAGTACTTCGCAACATTGTTAATTCCTAGTACCGTCATCGAATGTACCATAAACTGTATAACGACATCGATTTAGTCAAGAGCGTCAAAATAGACCGAATGCGCTGGCTTTTGCACTCATTGTACGAATGGAAGAAAATGCTCCAACTCAAAAAGTCTTCGGCAATAAACTCTATGAACAGCGCCGAAGGGGGCGACCAAACTTTGTTAGATAGACCAGTTGCAAGAGCTATTATCTAAACTTGGTGTGACGAACTATCTACGGAGTGCAAAACACCGAAGCGCTTGGAACTATTTTCTACTTTCGGTTACTGATTTACGAATTTCTGTTGTTGCTGCCGATAATAATATCTAATTTCGACATGCATTCAGAACGGTCAATAAGTTTTTCTTAAATTTTCACTACTTTATTATCAGATCAAAAGTTAATAACGCTTTTGTATTCTTAAAAATCTATAATCCAATGATGTCATTTAACCATTCTTTACCTATTTAATTTGTAGACCTGTTCAAAATCGCACGCTATGAACAGAGCATTCGTCGCACATACGTGTTGGGTAGGATTTAGATTATTAGACTGAATGCCTATGAAGTCAAGTAGTGCAGTACTTCTGTTTGTCCCACTGTCTTTTAAAATATTCTGATTCACAGTTGTCACACATAAAACGATTATATACTTTGTTGTTATTGTTTTTTTGCCTTCTGTCTTTCAATTGTAAATAAATTAAATAAATACATTTGTCGGTACCAGTGAACACACATACGTTCATCATTTTGCCGTTTCCGTCCTTATGTTTGTATTTCATTTCCTTACTTATAATGTCATTCGCTCTTTTACTCAACGAGCAGCCTCTCTTTACAATCCCCCGTTTACCAATTGGCACATGTTTGTTTGCAAATGTATGTAAATGCTTTAAGACTTTGGCAATGTAGGCGCAGATTCAGATAAACGTCTGTATTCTATACACTGTAAAAATATAGGTAAATATAAAAATATCGATGTATGGATTTACATGTAATCAATATAGTTGTGAATAAATTGAGTCAATTACGGTTTATCTTTGATCTGTGGAGTAAATTTCTTAAGCGTTAATAAATCAGTATGAATAATATTATATGTGGTACCTATTAAATACTAGGGTTGATGTATTGATTTTCACTTAGTCGGTCAATTAAAAGAGCGGGAAAAGATTAATTTAAAATTCAGTAAAACAAAAAAAAACCTTTTGTTTTCCCTGAATAATATATGAGACAGTTTCACCTATTTGAGTAAGTTAACACCTTTCTATTCTTACTTACCTTACCAACCAGGCATTACATATAAAATACGAAAAATATTAAAACTAGGTTTGTTTTTTAGAGAAGTCTGTCAGTGACATGGAAGTAAGGTGGACACCAAATCTTTTACTATCTAACCAAAATGGTGGTGTTGGTATTCTCAACTTTTTCCTGCTATCTGCTGTATGATTTCAATATTTATAATGACCTGCATAAAACGGGCCAAATTTAAGCATTATAACATCGACCCTTTCGTTCAGTGTATGTTTTGTGTGCAATATCTGTTACAGCTCTTATTTTTCATTAATTTTTTTCAGTAAACTGGTATTTAAAGGTATTATCGACTTATTGAAATTATGTGTGAATATGTAAACATTTCTGGGAAATTCACGGGAAAGTAAATGTTGTTATTTTAAGCTGGCGGTCGGCGGTGACAATATTGTATTAAAAATTACAAGGGCGTGAAGACAATTTAAAGAGCGTTTCGGCTAAAGTTGCAAATGTCGGTAATGGAATGAGCAGCGCAGTGTGGTCAGACAATAGCAGTAGTAAACGGTGAACAAAAGATCAAGCTATAATATTTCTAACTGGTAAATTTGAATACATATTACACAAGTTTACGGAAAAAATAAAAATATTTTAGTATAAATCCTGAAAAGATTCCGGTAATAAATATAAAAGCGATAGTTGATAATTTACTTTTCGAGCAGGATCGTTTTCGTACAACGTGTCCAAGCCAGCACATTCGGTCTATTTCAACCGACTGGACCACGTCGATGTCGTTGTACAGTTCATACAGCATATGATTCATTCGACTACGGTACTCGCCGTTCACGATGATGGGACCAAATATTTTGCGGAGTATTTTTCTCTCGAAGACTCCCAGATTGATCCGCTTGTGTCATTACCCAGGATTCTGCGCTGTAGAGCAACACAGGTAGGATCAGAGTCTGGTAGAGCTGGATCTTTGTTCTTCGAGATCTTTGTTAAATCGCTTGCTTAGCGCATAGTAGCAGCGGTTTGCGATCAATAGTCGTCTTTTGATTTTGAGGCTGACATTATTATTTTTGTTTATGACGGAGCCAAGGTAGACAAAATCATCTACCACTTCAAAGTTATAGTTTTCAACGTTCACACAGCGTCCCAGACGAGTGGACTCTTTGTTCGTTGAAACAAATAACTTGGTTTTGTCCTCGTTTATCACCCACTTCAGTCTACTGCTTTTCAATGCTCGAAAAAGCCGCAGTAACATCTCGCAATCCACGTCCAATAATATCTATGTCATCAGCATACGCGAGCAACATGTGGCTTTTGTCAAATAAGGTGCCGTTCCTGTTTACAACTGCTTTCCGCATGATCATCTCCATTACGATGTTAAAGAGATCGCAGTACAGACTAACGCCTTGTCTAAAGCTCGCTTGGAAGAAAATGGCTCTGACAGATTTTTGCCAATTTTCACTGGACTTCGTGACAGTCAGTGTCATCCCGCAGAGTCGAATTAGCTTTGCGGGGATACCAAACTTAGCCATAGCATCCAATAACTTCTGTCGTATGTAATGTCCAAAACTGGATGTGGATGCAAGTTCGTATTAAATATTAAAGCATCATAGAAATTAGCAAGATTGAGGACTGCGGGAGCCTTTGTTACGCTAGCAACAGCCGGGTGGGGGGAGTTCGGTCCTTATCCCACTAAATCCTTTTTCCACTACATCTAATTATTTTAGACTCCCTATTTATCTTTACTCTACAAAGGGCCATAATGACTAACTTAAAAAAAATATCCCCGAGTTAGTCAACTGAAAAATTTAAAACAAAAATAAAAGTATCCATTGAGTGTCCACATATGAAATCACCCTCCAAGTTGTTCAGGGGAGGTTACGCCTCATTACCCTCACCTACCTATGTCTGTAACGCGCAAATAGGAATTTACAGACCCCTGACATAATGACTTACCTTCCTTCTATGGTATCATCAGCAAGAAAACGGAATGAAAACCTTAGCCAATCATTTTAAAGATTTATAATTCAAATTATTCATTTCAATAAAAATGTACATCTAATTGACGGTTTATAATCATAAATTCTACACATATTAATATATCAAACTGAGAATATAAAGTTTGCTCAATTTCATTAAATATAATAGTCGCCCCTTAAGGGGTTAACAGGTAATGAAAATGAGCTTTGTCTCGATCAAAGCAAAAAAAAAATAAAAGTAATATGAAAACAAAAAAAATATGTATCTATCCAAAACAGAGAGAGCCCATATGCGAGTATAACATTTCATTTTAAATAGAATATTTAGATAACATTAGCATGTTGATGCATTAACATAACTTCTTTAGAGAGCAGTAAGATAATGTTAAGTTTTCGCATATGGTCACTCATGAAATTTAATTCTTTAAAAAGTACTAGGCAAGAAAGATAAGAAAAGATGTTTTTGTTATAGTTATGCACTTACCATCATTATACCGGAAACATGTAGAAGGCCTTCTGCACGATTCAAATGATGGACGCTGTAAATTAACAGAAGTTGAAATTATGTTTGTACCTCTCTTGCTTAGTCTCCTCACTGATAGGTTTCGGTGATGGAACTTATTATAAAATTGTCATTGATAAAATACCTATAATTATATAAATTAATCAATAATTGATTTCAAAGAAAGAAAAGCTAATTTTAATGATATTTTTAAATGCATGTGATACTTTTTACATCTTGGGTTATTGAGTTGTTGGACTTCTGTTCAAATCAGTGGCAATGTAATAGTACCCCTGTTAATGATCATTCCAGCGGCTTAATGACGTGTATGTGTGTATATTGTTGGTCACAATGTGGGATAGATGGCACAGGCAGGTATGGTTGAAATTTGGATATCATTACGGGGCTGGAACCTCAAGTTAGTTCATCCTCAAGCTTTTTTCACCAGATTATCCGAGAGTTGATTGTATTTTTAAGGCTAATAAGTTGAAGTGGAAACACCTTGCCTAACTATAGGAATGAACGCTGATTTGAGATAGTCAGCGTTTCTGGTATTCCACGTGAGTCTCAATTGGGACAATACCGATGTTGGTGTATAGTGGCTAGCGTTTGGACTAGTGAAACCGCATACGAAACAGAAAGCACGTTGAGGTAGTGCGATGCCCCAACTTAGGAAAAATTGTGTTTTATCGGCTGTCCGATGGACAGCACGTTATTGGTGGCTATCAAGTATTTGGTTAGCACAAAGTTGTTGTAGCTTTCTGGTGTAAGGTAGTTGTCGAACGTAAAACACTGACAGGTTATTTTCACTTTTTCCTGTAAAATTATAAACTGGTGCTCGAAACAAAATACTTTTTCCACAGTTTGATTGCAACTCACAGTAATTTTCTTCGTTTGTTGAAGGATTTTTGGATCGTTGAGGATTACAATTATTGAAAACTTGGTGTGATCACTTCGAGAGTTGAAATTAAAAAGGAAGATGTGAAGTTGGTTTTTCAATATCAAACTTAAGTCCGACAAGCAAGATGAATGTCAAATTGCTGTAACTCGTATGTTGTCACATTGGTAGTAGATGTGTATTGTCAAAAAAAAAATACATTCTTTTTTTGTGCCAATAAAATTAATTATACAGTTCGACCGTTCATTAAAAAAATATATATAATATATGAATTTGATTTCATACTTTAAAATGTTTTTAAAATATCCTAAATTGCGTATATTATTAATTTCTTTATATGTGTACTTTTTCCCGTACAGAAATATCTTCCATATGTTCGCTAGTAGGGACGCAAACCTAGATTCACCAATTATTGACATCTAATTAGTAATGAGATTGGGATTAGTTTTACCATATGATTTATTCCTTTCATTCATTTTCGCATCTTGTCATAATAATTGATATAATTATCTGTTTTGTTTTTATTACAAGTAGCAGAACATTAAAGTAATATCAAATTGCAAAAATGTTTTTAAAAGTATCGAAATGATATTGGAAGTTGAATAAAATTATATTATAGTATGTGCAAAATGTGAATTACCTATATGTATTGAAGTTTTCCAAAATAAAGATATTTGTTTGTGTATCACACTAAAGAAAGGTGTTTTTCTTTATGTACCAGAAAAGCTTGTCGCAAAAAGTAAATCATTTATACTTTTGCAAAGGAACTGACAAAATTATCATTTAATTTGTTAAGTAATTGCAACAGAAGATTCTGAGGGGCTGCTGACTTTCGACAAAAGGTCTATGGTAAATATTTGATGTCAGACGCCCATTACACGTATCGGACTGTCAAATGCAGCTTTGTAATCGATGAATGCATTTCTTGGGTCTTCTCCACGATATGTCGTAGTGTGAGTATCTGGTCGGTGGTAGATTTACCAGGTCTAAAGCCACACTGATAAGGTCCAGGTTCGCCAGAATGGGCTTTAGTCTTTCACATAACACACTAGACAGGACTTGTATGTGATGGCTAAAAGGCTAATCCCGCGATAATTGGTACACACAATAGGATCGCCTTTCTTAAGCACGGGACATAGGACACTCAGATTCCAATCATCGGGAATGCACTCCCTGAGCCAAATCGTGTTTATAAGCTGGTGCATGCATGTTACCGGCTTAAAAATGCTCTGCCGGCAGTCCGTCGGCTCCCGCAGCTTTATTATTTTTAAGCCGCGGAATTGCCGTGCTGATCTCGTGTTGGCTCGGTGGTGGACAGTCTACTCCATCGTCGATGATTGGTGCGATTTCATCACTTATGCTGCCTTCGGGAACGAGAAGAAATTGAAAGTGTTATCCCATATTTGCAGCACACTCTGAGTGTCCGTGACCAGATTTCCGTTACTTTTACCTTTTGGTAGAACTTTCGGGCATCACCCCTATCCCCGTTGTTTTCGATATCCAGGCTCTCTCTTTTCTTCCACAGAAGCTTTTTCCGTCCGAACAGGCGTTTCATCTCCCTTCTTTTCTCTTTATAACGCTCCGTCACCGCACGCGTCGCCATTGGCTGCAGTTTTGCTTTGTATGCAGCATCCATTTCCTCTGACATTTCGCGACATTCATCATCGTACCAGGGCTTGTCTAAGCGTGGTTTTTCATAACCCAGTTCGGTTGTTGCGGCAGTGGTCATAGAATTCGCAATATGCTGCCACTGCATGTCGGGAACATCAGAACTGGGTGGATTTGTATGGAGTAATTAAGAGAGTTGGTTGGAGTAGGCATTGGCTATCTCAGTGGTATGCAGCTTTGTGACGTCTAGCTTTCTTTGCGTTTGATTACGAGTGTTTCTAGCACTACTTAATCGTGTGCGTACCTTGGCTGCAACTAGGTGGTGATCCGAGTCGATATCTGCACCGCGCATCACACGTCCATAACGCTTGAGACATGCCTTCCATCAATTACCACGTGATCGATCTTATTTCTTGTGTGTTGATCGGAAGATATCCAGGTTGTCTTGTGGATATCTTCATGCGGGAATCTGGTTTCACTCACAAACATGTTTCTTGCCGACGCGAAACTTACTCGTCTGAATCCGTTATCGGAGGTGTTGTTGTGAAGACTGAATTTTCCGACTGCTGAACCAAGAGCATCTTCCCTTCCTATTTAAGCATTAAAATCTCCCAGAACAATTTTAATGTCATGTGCAGGGCAGCGGTCATATATATCCTCCAGGCGCTCATAGAATGCATCTTTGATGTCATCGTCTTTGTCTTCCGTCGGGGCGTCTACACA
The DNA here is from genome assembly GCA_964034835.1 of Muscina levida. Taxonomy (NCBI): domain Eukaryota; kingdom Metazoa; phylum Arthropoda; class Insecta; order Diptera; family Muscidae; genus Muscina; species Muscina levida. The sequence goes on from OZ035880.1 coordinate 103,199,686, forward strand.
AATCAGCGTAATGTAAAAATATTTCGCCCGGATGCGAATGGTAGCTATACGGTCACTTACAGGGTTAAACCGCGAGACCAGGTGTCGAAGTCTCTTGCCGACTATGAAACCACATCCAAATTCGTGTCTTTCTGCATGGCAGCTGTAACAGATGTCACAGTTCTTCCGTCGTGTGCATCCCTGTCCCGTCCATCTCATTTCCAGTATGGCGGTGATGTCAGCCTTGTATTTGTCGAGGACATCCGCCAGTTGGATAGACGCCCCATCTCTGTATAGATTTCAGACATTTGCGGGGGTCGTCAACATTTGGGGGGGTTCTTGTTTTTTCTTTTTCTCGTGTTTTCATAATAAATTTTGTTTAAGGAGAGTGGTTTATTAGGCCATCGCTCCCGACCCTAGTTACTTGGGGCTGCCTAAGCCACTAAGAGAGCCTGTGTTGAGCTTCAGTAACTTCTGTTACCTACTTCCTAAGACGCATCGGTGGTAACATGCGGATAAGTTTGTTCAACATTTCGCCTTCTAACTTTAGCTAACTTTTAAGCGATTGCTTTAAAGTCGTTGCCCGGGGAATACTTGGTCTAAGACCGGAAGTAGTTAGCTGCTTGGACAGTGCCACAAAGGAATCGCTTCTGGTCACTCCCAAGTGAGTGAAAATCAGTAACTTTCAACCTCTGGGCAAAGTCCCGTTGAATTCATAATAACTATTTTATTTTAAAGTACATTAATGGAGAATATTTTTAATGTAAGTATAAAAAACTATATCTGACAAGTGTTGCTGATTTTCTGTTACGCATATTCGTGCTCTTTTCAAACCATTTTTCGTAACCTTTCGTAACCGATAGCTCTTAAGCTGCGGGTGGAGAGACACCTACCTTTAGAACGATTTAGAATTCGACGCTGATCACTTTTATATAATGGGTGGCACAACATATGTATATTCCAATAGCTTTCTAACTGCGGGTGGAGAGACAACTACCTTTAGATCGTTTTAGAATTCGACGCTGATCACTTTTATATAATGGGTGGCCCAAAAAGCCTGTAGGAGTGTTAATTCCTTATTACTTTTATACACTATTTTTTCTTTTATTTCTTTTCAGTATTCTGTAAATAAGACTTGGGGATTTAAAATGGAATAGCACACAATTGAACAACGTGCCCAAATTGTAGAGCTTTATTTATGAAATCAAAAGTTCATTGCTTTGACTCAGCGTGCATTTTGTCGTTTTTTGACCTCGATCCTCAGAGTCAACAGCACATGAGAAAAATAATCATTTTATTGGATATTTTTGGTCCAGATCCATTTAAATCTGTTATTTTTTTGCATTGCTGAGACTCTTATTCTGTAATGTGACTAAGTGGGATATGTTATACAGCTGGTTCAATCGGAACATCCTCGGTTCGTGTTGCTTAAGATTAGCACATTGATATATCAAAGGCTATCTGAAGATTGTCAATTACCACCGGTTTTTTTACTCAAAAGGGACGATATAAGGATAGGGTCACTATCACTAATCGATTTATCACGAGAAGCGGTCTATATTATAATGGTAGCTTAGCTTGGGTGATAGTACAAGTTGTATGCTTTTTCCCCCTACTTTAACTCTAAAATTGCCCTAGACAGGATCAATCAATATAAAAAAAAAACTTTATGAGTTCACCCCCCAGTTTCATAGTTTGTCCGACATCAAAATATTTTTTGATCCATGCATCTTACGACATCCCAAAAAGTATCCATTATGCTGTATCACCATTTGTTGCCCGATCAAAATAATGCGTCCTTATTATGTCCTTATTCATGGCTATTTAAGGTCTACATACAGATTATTGCACATTAGGGCGGTCGTAAAAATCGATGTTGGATTTTTGTCTTTGCCGCCCTCGAAAAATGATAAGTCTTTGCAACCTTTACGTAACCAATGTTTAAGCACGATTGGAGCATGATATCCCGTGCCGCCCACCTCCCACATATCCTGAAATGAAAAAAACTTAAATTTATTAAAATTGTTGTTGATATTGAACTAAATTTGGCTCAATTTGTCTCTGATATATTACTGACAACTGTGTTAAATTATATCAAATTATCCCGAAGGACACGCCCACCTCCCATATATCTCTTGAATACAAAAAACATATATTTTCCAAGATGAGATACATTCACTTTACTGTCAATAAAAGCGAAACGCGGTCATCGATTCATGATCTATATCTCATTTTGTCCATAGATTATCTGGCATTGTGAAAAAGTAGTAAGACGACACTTTTTTCCGTTTTGAATTTTTTTTTTTTAATTTGTAAATAGAATTTTTTAGGCAAATTTTTTATTTTTTCTATAATTTTGTTTATTCATAACTGCGATTATGCTGTGGATTATGCAGAGAAATGATATAGGGACAGATCAAATAAATTTTACTTCTTCAATTTCGAATTTTTGTTTCATCAAATTTGGACTAGTCGTTCTTGAGCTATGCCTCCCAAACTGGTCTGTAGGAGCTTAAAAGCTTTAAGCCCAAAGCGACACGGGTTAGCATACTCCAAACTGAGGCTATCCTAAAACCTGCAAAGGCTTATCATTTTTGAGGAGTGGCACCGACAAAATTCTGACATTTATTTTCCCCATATAACTTCCGACCACCCTGTTGCACATTTTGACTCTGACATAAATGTTAGTTTTTGAATCCAGTGTGCTTAATACAGTCAAGTTTCATCTGTTATTATAAAGAAGTGGCACCCATCTTCATGACAGCTTTTTAAGACCCAATTAATCATTTGTACACGAAATCATTAACAAAATACAACATGCTAGCAAGTCCCTCTCAGATCAAACAAACTTATCTAATAAGCCGCTCCAAACTCGCTTCTCAAAATATTTTCCTTTCAAAATCGATTCTCCTTTTTTCTAGCAATATAATCGAATTGTGCTTTCTTATAACGTTTTATTATGCTTTCTACAATTTTGCATATTATCTTTCTTTGCCTTCTAATTATGTGTATGTAAATGTTTGCTGTATGAAATCAAATTACCTTTTGCCGATCGAATATCTTGTACAATTTTGCATTGCTGCCAATAACTTAGAACTGCACACAAATATTTATAGATGTCAGTCAGATAAAGGTTATTTGCATTCTTCTTCAACGATTGACTTTAATTTTCACGTCTGTTTTATTAACGATTGCCCAACGATTGTACGCACACACACACAAACACACACTCATGAATAAGTATAACTGACACCCCCCGCACGGGGCAAAGAACACACTAATCGAAAGAATGATGCAAATGCTTCCTGTGGGAATGTGCTGTGGCAGCATGTGGCGCCTCTATACAATGTGCAGTTGTGCACACACATTCCTTTGCGTGGCAGCGGCAACGTCATCAAGAGTTGGAAAAGCATCAAAGAGGCATTTCCAATAAAACCCATAGGAATAGGGTGTGGAGCATCTGTTATTTAGTTGAATGCATGTAGCTTTTTGTTGAATTCATGGTAAGTTTCGTGTGTGTGTTTTTTATCTTGTTTTATTGAATCTACTCCTACTTTTATAGTATTGCGCCGTTCGTATGCAATTGATTGTAAATATGTGCGCCTGTATGTACGTATGCCATACATTCATATGTAAATACATTTGTATTTGTTGAATTGTTTCCGCTCGTTTTAGTTCTAAAATCGATAGAATGGAAGTGAAAGAATTCATATTTGCATTTGCCAAAGTCATCTGAAAGATGTGTTTTTACAAGGAATGCAATCAATTTGCAAATTTGTACCTACTTACATAGTTCCTATCTGGTCGGGTTTTTTTTCTCTCTCTCACCATTGGGGGGCTGTGGAACTTGAAAGGATCTACAATTCCCGGGAATATGGATTTTTTCTTCGATATATTCATAGATAAGTCATTGTGTAGAGTTCTTTGTTACAACTTCACTTCGACACATCATTTGGTAGTCTGGTGTGTCTTCATATTGCAATTCCTCGAGGTTCTGTTGAGTTATGCAAAATCAATTGCTTGGTGTGGGATAACAAAACTATGTTTTACACTGTATATTTGCGTTGTTGTTGCTGCTGTTGTTGGTGTTACAGGATAGTGTATTGCATTTTCAAAGAGAGTTTTACTTATGAAGAATTAAGGGCGACAGTATCGCCATTTTGTTGGAAGATGATTGCATTTTCCCGTAAAACTAATGCAACTTTGAAGATAGACTTTTTTCTAACTGAGATTCCAGCTGCAAGTGAGGTTTGTGAGACGAATGTTATGGCTGTCAAGAAGTTATTTTATTCATTCCCTTTACTAGGAAATGTAATAGAGTGCAGAATTTCTGTATTGCTTAAGTGTTATTATTCCTATGCATTAAATATTTATTTGTTGACAAATCATAAAATAATCGGAAAAGATCGAAAATAAAATAAAAAAATAAATAACTAAAAAAGGAATTCCGTATCAAATTGTTATCCCTTTTTAAATTTTACTTATAATAAATACTTTTAAGTTTTGGAGCTTCATAAATTTGAAAAATTTTAGAGATCTTAATTATATTCTTCTATCTGACCTAGAATATTTCGTACAAACCATCAAAATTGTTCATAACGTTGTTTCGTACTGTTACAATTTAATAACAATTGACCCATAACTTTGAAATGTGTCATGTCCAGTATTACCGATCAATCACATTGACAACATGGATGGGGCTACCGATGTCACAAAAGCAGATAACTGAGACAGGAATCGAATCTTGGGTATGATAGCAGCGTGTTCTAACCATCATGCGACGGCCGGTCCCTGTCTGATATGAAACTATTATTTTTCATTAAAGAGCAACGCCTACCAGTCCTTTCTACCATTTCTTGGTCAATTACACACGTTAGTGAGTAAGTCCACTATAGTTTTACATGAGTCTCCCCAAAATCATAGTACAATGCGATTACCTCCGCCCCTCTGGTATGGTCCAAGCTAGCTTGAGTTATCTAGCAATAGGAGTCGACAATTTTGGGAGCAAGCTACCGGAGGTGGGCCTATCTTACCACATCTGCTACTCTATGGGTCCGTTGCACTCGGTCGCAATGCAACTTTACATTCGAGCCTACACCAACCCATCAGGCGGGAACAAGTCCCAGAGCACCAGTTTTCCACTCTACTCGCCACACTCACCGGTAAGAGCTGCACAGTGAAACTGCTATCAAGTTTTGATTTAATGAAACATAATTCACAGGATTGGTCGCCTTTCGCAGAAGATAAAGCCAGTGGTGGGAGGCTGGGGAAATTCCAAAAACCCGTCCGCTCGATGTCAATGAACGGCAACCATGTATTTGTTAGGCTAGGTCCGGCTGAAACCGACTGATGAACAAGGGAACTCACTGGAGACCTTGCACGTGAACAAACTATGTCAACTAGAAATCAGAAAACTTGTAGTGAAACTACTTTCAGTTTTAATCCCTTCACGAGTACCAATGCTTCTGCATCAATACCCCAACCAGATGGAACGGTGGCGGGCGAAGTTTAAAAACCCTTTCGCTTTACGACGGCGAACGGTAACCACTTATTTCTTAGTTAAGGACTGTCTGAACTCCTTTGAGATCGATAAGATACTGATGAAAAATGGGACTCACTAAAGACCTTGCATGTGTGTTCCCATGTCACCCACGATACCAGAATTAGACCTCTGGTGAGGCTTCGAAATCGAACTACTTCCAGTTTTAACCAGTCGAGTTTAGTGACTTATGCCCCCCCGCAGCCAGGGGCAACTGTCATTAGGCAGAATAAGATTGTGGAATCGGATCCCTTTCTAAAATCGTTGTATCCGTCATATTAATGAACCGATTGCAATAAACCAATAAATGTATGAAAATGATGAGATTTGCTACATATGTTAATCGTACAAGGAAGATTACATCTCACCGGGAAAGGGGCGGTGCCACGCCTCTTTTGAAAAATCGTTATGTTGGTCATATTAGTAGATGGATTTCACAATTTATATATTTAAAATTACTTGGTGACTTATTGGGAACAACGGTTGTAACGGCTGTAGGTAGGAGTGTTTGGTCCCCTTTTACTTACTTAGCTGGTACTTCTTTGCAATCCCAGTGGATTATATACCGCACGTAGAATAATATTATAAGCGCATCGATCTTCTGCGCTTTTTCTCTAGTTAGTCACACCGAGTTCTGTAAGGTTCTCAGTAACCTGAACTTTCCAACAGAGTTTTGGTCGCCTACTTCTGCGCCGTCCATCGAGTTAATTGTCGAAGGCTTTTCGAGCTGGAGCATATTCGTCCATGCGTACAACATGGGTATCTGGTATAGCTGGAGTTTTGTTCGTCGAGAGAGGGCTTTGTCATGGAATCGCTTGCTTAGTCCGTAGTAGCATTTATTTGCAAGCAGGATTCATCCCCGGATTTCTAGGCTGGCATTATTTGCTTTGTTGATGGCAGAGCCGATGTAGACAAAATTATCTACCACCTCGAAATTATAGTTGTCAACGTTCACGCAGTTTCCCAAACGAGTAGATTCTTTGTTCGTTGAAACTAATAACTTCGTTTTGTCCCCGTTCACCGTTAGACCCATTTTCGCTGATTCCTTCTGTATACCTGAGAAGGCTGCAGTCACATTCCGCAGTTTTCGAGCGATGATGTCGACGTCATCAGCGTACGCGAGTAGCATGTGGCTTTTGTTGAATATAGTGCCACTCGTGATTACTGCAGCTTTTCTCATTATCATCTCTATCACAATGTTGAAGAGATCGCACGATAGGCCGTCCCCTTGTTTTAGGCCTCGTCTGATGTAGAATGGCTCCGTAAGGCCCTTGCCAATCTTCACTGAAGACTTCGTATCAGTCAGCGTCATTCCGCAAAGACGTATCAGCTTCGCTGGAATACCAAACTTAGCCATGGCTTCGAGTAATTTCTGCCGTATCAGGCTGTCGAAGGCAGCTTTATAGTCCACAAAAAGATGATACGTGTCGATCTGTTTCTCTTGGGTCTTTTCCAGGATTTGCCGAAATGTGAAAATCTGGTCAGTTGTTGATTTTGCAGGTCTAAAGCCACACTGATAAGGCCCGATCAGGTTACACTGGCTTTAGTCTTTTACATAGCACACTCGACAGAACCTTATATGCGATGAGTAAAAGGCTGATCCCGCGGTAGTTGGAGCACACACTTGGATCACCTTTTTTCAGCACACGACATAATACGCTTAAATTCCAATCGTCAGGCATGCACTCTTTAAGCCAAACCGTGCGCAGGAGCTGGTGCATGCTCGTTATCAGGTCCTCACCACCGGACTTGAAGAGCTCTGCGGGCAGACCGTCGACACCGGCTGCATTGTTGTTTTTCAGCCGCGATATTGCTCTTCTTACCTCGGCTTGACTTGGTGGTGGGCAATGTAAGCCGTCGTTGACAATTGGCGTGATAACTTCACTTGCGCTGCCTTCTGAAACCAGCAGTTGCTGGAAGTGTTCTCTCCATATGTGCAGCACACTCTGCGTATCCGTGACCAGATTTCCATCATTGTCCTTACAGATGGGGAAGCCATTACCGTATTAATTTGCTCTTACTTTCTGGTAAAATTTTCGGGCCTCACCTCTATCCCTGTATCGCTCTATATCCTCGTTCTCCCGTTCCTTCATCTGACGTTTTTTTCGCCTAAATAGCTGACTCGCCTGTTTTGCTTTCTCCTTATGCCGTGCCCTAACAGCACGGGTTACAATTGGCTGTAGCGTTGACCTATAAGCAGCATCCTGCTTCTCAGACGCTATGCGACATTCTTCATCGTACCAGGATTCGTCTGAGCGCCGCTTTTCATATTTTAGGACGTTTGTTGCGGCGGTTGCCATGTTGCTGCCACTGTGTATCGGGAACGTCAGAAGTAGAGGCGTTGTGTCGTAAAAGTTGGGAGCGCTGGTTGGAGTAGGCAGTAGCTATCTCTGGGGTTTGCAGTTTCGCGATGTCTATCTTTCTTTGTATTTGGTTACGTGCGTTTTCCGCTCTGTTCACCTTGGCTGCAAACAGGCAATGATCCGAGCCAATATTAGCACCACGGCCATCAATTACCACATTATCAATTTATTTTTGGTGTTTTGGTGGCTATTCGGTCACTTACAGGATTAAACCGCGAGACCAGGTGTCGAAGTCTCTTGCCTACTATGAAACCACATCCAAATTCGTGTCTTTCTGCATGGCAGCTGTAAAAGATGTCACAGTTCTTTCGTCGTGTGCATCCCTGTCCCGTCCATCTCATTTCCTGTATGGCGGTGATGTCAGCCTTGTATTTGTCTAGGACATCCGCCAGTTGGATAGAGGCCCAATCACTGTAAGAGTTCGGACATTCGATGTGCATATCCTTATATCGTTTTGCGGGGTTCGTCAACATTTGGGGGGTTCTTGTTTTTTCTATTCTTCGTGTTTTCATAATAAATTTTGTGTAAGGAGCGTGGCTTATTAGGCCACGGCTCCCGATCCTAGTTTCTTGGGGCTGCCAAAGCCACTAAGAGAGCCTTTGTTGAGCTTCAGTAACTTCTGTTACCTACTTCCTAGACGCATCGGTGGTAGCATGCCGATTAGGTTACTCAACGTTTCGCCTTCTAACTCTAGCTAACTTCTAAGCAGTTGCTTTAAAGTCATTGCCCGGGGAATACTTGGTCTATGACCGAAAGTAGTTAGCTGCTTGGACAGTGCCACAAAGGAATCGCTTCTGGTCACTCCCAAGTGAGTGACAATCAGTAACATTCAACGTCTGGGAAAAGTCCCATTCCCCATTTTTAAACAATTTTTCACTTATCGGTAAAGAAAATACAAGTGAGATCAATTCAATTAAATTCAAGTGATTTTCTTTGCCACATTTGGTAAAAAAATTTGACCATATTTTGTCATTTGGTATTTCTTTGGGCAATTCTCCATAAACAGCTCGAAGACTGCAGTAGTTGTATATATTAAATATTAAATAGTCGGGATTTTCCCCTGAATTACTTCAATACTCGGGACTCGGGATTTTCGCGAGAAGTCGGGAAAATCCCGCCTAATCCCGACCATCTGGCAAGCCTACTTCAGACACATACATTTAAATTTTTTGGGGAATATTTCCTCGGAACATTTTAACCCTCTATCTGCCACCCATGATGAACATTTTAAGAAATTTGACTTTTAAGCTGTTTTTTTAAATTTATCCTAATATGTCCCATACGGGTGGGAGCTAGAGGGTTCAAATGTTCTGATGAAATAATCCCCAGAAAATTTTAATGTATGTCTCCGAAGACATGAACTATCCCAAATGTATATTTACACATGATTATTCAAATTCGTTGATTCGACTGTGGCAGCTAGGGGATTAAAATGTTCTGAGGAAATATTCTCCTGAATGTTTATGTATAGGTTTCCGAAGACATGAAATACCCCAAATTTATTTTTATAGATGATTTTTCATATTCTTTGGATCGACTTTTGGCCTAAAAATTTGTGACGTAGTGGAGCAAAATGGAGTTTAGGGTTTTGTTACTGAGGTGCTATGCTATCGTTTGAAATTGGTTTGGTTCCCACCCGAGACAATGACCCTCAAATTGTGTCATAGTGTAATCGGAAAAGATCTAAAAATAAAAATAAAAAAATAAACAACTAAGAAAGGAATTCCGCATCAAAATGTTATCCCTTTTTAAATTATACTTATGATAAATACTTTTAAGTTTAAGAGCTTCATAAATTTGAAAAATTTTAGTGATCTTAACTAAATTCTTCTATCTGACCTAGCATATTTCGTACAACCTTCAAAATTATTCATAACGCTGTTTCGTACTGTTACAATTTAATAACAATTGACCCATAACTTTGAAAGGTGTCATGTCCACTATTACCGATCAAACACATTGAAAACATCGATGGGCCTACGGATGTAACAAAAGCAGATAACTGAGACAGGAATCAAATCCTGGATATGATAGCCGCGTGTTCTAACCATCATCCCTATCTGATATGAAACAATTTTTTTTTTCAATAAAAGTGCAACGCCTACAAGTCCTCTCTACCATTTCTTGGTCAATTACACAAGTTAGTGAGTAAGTCCACGATAGTTTTACATGAGTCTTCCCAAAGTCATAGTACAATGCGATTACCTCCGCGCCTCTGGTATGGTCCAAGCTAGCTTGAGTTATCTTGCAATAGGAGTCGACAATTTTGGGAGCAAGCTACTGGAGGTGGGCCTATCTTACCACATCTGCTACTCTATGGGTCCGTTGCACTCGGTCGCAATGCAACTTTACATTCGAGCCTACACCAACACATCAGGCGGGAACAAGTCCCAGAGCACCAGTTTTCCACGCTTCCACGTTTTGATTTAATGAAACATAATTCACAGGATTGGTCGCCTTTCGCAGAAAGATAAAACCAGTGGTGGGAGGCTGGGGAAATTCCAAAAACCCGTCCGCTTGACGTCAATGAACGGCAACCATGTATTTGTTAGGCTAGGTCCGGCTGAAACCCCGTAAGATCAATAAGAGTGAGATAAACAAGGGAACTCACTGGAGACCTTGCACGTGAACAAACTATGTCAACTAGAAATCAGAAAACTTGTAGTGAAACTACTTTAAGTTTTAATCCCTTCACGAGTACCAATGCTTCTGCATCAACCAGATGGAACGGTCGATACTACATTGCAAGGATTCAGTCTATATTTAAAATTACCTGGTGACTTATTGGGAACAACGGTTGTAACGGCTGTAGAGCATTTTCGTCCATGCGTACAACATGGGTATCTGGTATAGCTGGAGTTTTGTTCGTCAAGAGAGGGCTCTGTCATTGAATCGCTTATTTATTCCGCAGTAGCAATTATTTGCAAGCAGGATTCTTCTCCGGATTTCTAGGCTGACATTATTTGTTTTGTTGATGGCGGAGCCTAGGTAGACAAAATTATCTTCCACCTCGAAATTATAGTTGTCCACGTTCACGCAGTTTCCCAAAAGAGTAGATTCTTTGTTCGTTGAAACTAATAACTTCGTTTTGTCCTCGTTCACCGTTAGACCCATTTTCGCTGATTCCTTCTGTATACCTGAGAAGGCTGCAGTCACATCCCGCAGTTTTCGAGCGATGATGTCGACGTCATCAGCGTAAGCGAGTAGTATATGGCTTTTGTTGAGTATAGTGTCACTCGTGTTTACTGCAGCTTTTCTCATTATCATCTACATCACTATGTTGAAGATCACACGATAGGCCGTCGCCTTGTTTTAGGCCTCGTCTGGTAAAGAATGGCTCCGTAAGGTCCTTGCCAATCTTCACTGAAGACTTCATGTCAGTCAGCGTTATTCCGCAAAGACGTATCAGCTTCGCTGGAATACCAAACTCAGCCATGGCTTCGAGTAATTTATGCCGTATCGGGCTGTCGAAGGCAGCTTTATAGTCGACGAAATGCTGGTACGTATCGATCTGTTTCTCTTGGGTATTTTCCAGGATTTGTCGAAGTGTAAAAATCTGGGCAGTTGTTGATTTTCCAGGTCTAAAGCCACACTGATAAGGCCCGATCAGGTTGGATAACACCGGCTTTAGTCTTTCACATAGCACACTCGACAGGACCTTATATACGATTCTACGAGTATGCATAAAGGCGGGCTCCACAATGCCTTTATGCATAGAAAAGCCCTCACCCTAAAATACGCTTTTTTTAAACCCATTTGTCGAATCTTTAATTCTATAGACAGCAAATTTATATGAAGTATCGTGGATCTACCTTTAAGCGTTTGGTCTGGGTGATTGTACCATTTTTATCCTTTTTCAGCCTTGTTAACACCCAAAAGGGTTAATTCGTCGTTAGTAGAAAACCAAGACAAAGGTAGAAACCTAAGTCAGGATTCTCACATACGTAAATGACACTAGACAAAAACCTTTAACTAGTACGTCTGTTATCGCTCTCATCCCAACGGGTTTGCCATTTCGACAAGAAATGCATTTCAAAAGGGCTCTACGCTTAGCCCTACTTATACTACTCTCTACTCCCCTAAAAAGTCAGTCCAAAACCACGAGAGGATACCCTTTCTTGAACTTATAAATCAGCGGATCTGCACTGATCAAAACCTGCAGAGCCTTCGTCGATACCATATGAACAAACAAGCCACTGACACCACTCTCTGACTAGGGAAGGCTTACGATATCCGTAAGCAGTACTTACTACCTCATGACACACAGAAGACCAATATACTGCCACAGCAAAAAAAAGTCCCTATAAAACATTACGAACAGCTCACCTACTAAAACCCCAGACATTCTAAAGCAATCGTCTCAGCTGACCGACAACGCCGATACGCTTGCATTTTAATATAACTAAATACGGCAAAAAATTCACCAGTACACCCATGGCGACTGTAATGGACATTTCATATTTATACTACCCACTTGGTATTTTAAGGCAACTTATACTAATTTTCGTCTTCTTGAAAGAAGCCTTTGATCAATAAACTCCGAATAGAAGTTATGGTCTTTGTGCATACAATTGAAATTTTAGCGATTTTTTTACTCTTTGCTACGGTCATAGTATGGTAATTCTGTGTCGATCAACAAATTAGGAGCTGGTAACAATATCAATCAATCATTTAATCGATAATCTAATAGGGGGCGTTAGTTGAGTGAGAATGACGAGCGAAGCTTTCTTGCTTCAAGACGTTGAGTATATCGTTCTTTTGGTGAATAGCAGCTAACGAGTTACAAACCAGCTCTTGGTATCGTCAATAAAGAAAAAAAAAATTAATAAAAGTGTAAATTTTTCTAAATTAATTTGGTCAAAACTGCCAAACTTTACTTCAAAGTATTTTTTTAAACTGTCACAAAATTTACGCGCAATTATCCAAAAACCAAGGTAAATATAAAAGTGATTTGTGGGGTGAACAATGGGGTAAAGAAAAGTTTTTATATTTAGAACATATAGAGAAACCCTTCTGCACGTGGAGGGGTAGAAGTCCCGTGCAGTAATCTTGCATCACACCTTTACAACCTGATGCTCCTGGGAAGAATTGCTTTTTCAATTTATTGCAACAGATTTGGAAATCAAAATCAGAAGGACGTCAGCTTAATTCCACCAAATTTTTATTCACGCAAGCACTCAACTTTGCACCATATTTAAGCAGAATTCTTTAATTGTTGTGTGGCCGACGGTTAATAATAGTTTTATTGTAATTTTCCTTAACGATTAGATTTTTGAATTGATTTAAATCAAATTTTGCTTAAATGTTTAGTTAAATTCAGTCTTAATTTATATATGGACAACCCTTATTAAGTTATTTCTCACCAAATCACTCAAAGGTTAGAATCACTCAAATCACTAAAACTGACCTACGACAAGAAACCATGAAATAGACTCAAAACCAGATTTTCGACCACGTTGTCTTTGAAGTTTACCCTTTGCCTCCCACACCATAAGAAGAAAAAAGTAAGAACGAATCATGAAAAGAAGTAAAAAGCTACGATGCAGAAATCATTGTTAAAGTAATAAGTGAGTTTCAATATTACGCAATGCATGTGCATTAAAATAGTTTATAGTGAGTTGAGTGAAGTGGCAATTTAAGAAAAAATTTCAGTCATATAACTATTTGTTAAATTAAATCATCTCATAAATTAACTATGTTATATACAAGTCCTAAAATTTTATGGAAAAAATAGTACAAGAAAATTAAAATGTATGTTAAAGTAGATTGTTTAAGAAGCCCTACTGAATAAGGTTATCACAGTTCTTCACATGTTTTATCACAGACATCATTAAAAGCTTTAGAGTGTGCAAGTTCCCTAGTTAAAGGCAATGATATTAAAGTAAAAATTAAAAAAACCAAATCGTATATACGGCCTAAGTGTTCATAGAGCACCCCACAACAGTAAGAAACAACAATCGTAACGTAAGCATGAAAACAGCTCCAGCTGGTATAACATGGATTAATTGATCACTCTATAGTCGTACCTTAAGTTTTCATCTTCATACAGCTCATCATCTATATCACCACATCGTACTACATTGCAAAGGCCTTTACAACTGTCGTCAAGATGTCGGTAAGTGCAACAAAAATTATCTTAATTGTATATGATATAATTACAGCATAGAACATGAAACAAATTTAAGCTGTGACATTTCTTTTTTTTTTAATGATTAATTATATACTAAAAGATTATTATTTGTGGCTAAACTTATATTCACTAAGTCTTTACGCCTTCAATAACTACCTACGTGTTTAATTTTCACTCGTTCCTATACCAATCATAATAATTCTCAATCATAAATATTAACTTCTTTGAAAAAATCAAGTAATGAATGTGACAATGCATTTGTTACTACGATTCGTTGTTTTTTTAGTTGTCTTTGCACTTGTGCACTTTAGGTTATTTTGTTTCTTTTGAGAGAGAAATTTAATTTCCAGTTTGTTTTGCTAAACGTTTGTTTTTATTTTACTTTGCTTTTCTTTGAATAATGTATTGAATACACTCGAGAAAAAAAAAACAATTCATCATAAATAATTACATTCGGTATTGTGACAGTTTTTTAGCTTCATGGTGACTGTGATAAATTGAGTGAAAATCTAAAATTAATCTTTTGGTTAAAAATAATAATGAATTTTGTAAAGTATAGCATATCACATTACTCAGTATTAAAATAAGTATTTCTACAAATTATTATAATGAAAGAAATTGAACTAAATAAACCTGTATCTATATTCCTAACAAGTATGGATTGCTAAAATCAATATCTATACGTGTTTTCCAATGCAGATGTCGATGAGGAATTAGGTGGTTTTCACATGTTACGCTAGGGGTTCTAGTTAATTTTGTTCGCCACTAGAACCATTGGTATGGGTGGGTTATGAGGCGAGGTATCAATGTACATCTAGAAGATACCACATTATAACCAACACACGTCGATCCGTCAATGCTTTTGTTTTAAATATTAACTGAGGTTGCTAAATTTTATGGGGCTTTTGGTTTTGATTTTTGTTTTGTTTTAGCAACTTGATTAGCTTTTTGAGTAGTATTTCGTTTGGTTTCAGTCAAATAAAAAGGGAGTCATTAAATTATTATTGAAACGGCAAAACTGATGGCATTTAGAAAAGGACACGAACTCCCCCAACCGACTGTTAGCTAGTGCATTGAAGGCTCCCGCAGTCCTAATTCTAAAAGTTGTTTGTTGAAAAAGATGTGTATGCATCTTTCGGTAAAAAAGATATTCTGCTTCAGAATATTAGCAAACACTAGTATGGTGTTCGTTACACGACACAAATATATGTGACACATAAGTACAAACCCATTCAACATCCTGACCAATGGCCCAGGCGACAATTAGCCACACAAAAGCTTTATGCGAGTCTTTTCGACAACTTGCCGAAAATACCTATCATGCCCAAGATCAGCTGCTTTAACATAGAGCGGCGCTCAATGCATATTAGTAAATCCTCAGGATATGCGCAAACTTTGCTCTGCACTGGGTTCGTAACAATGGGGCCATCTAAAGTTCCATATAAATGAACTACAAAGAGATCTCTGTGGACAGCTGCGAGTGACATCGAATTCCACGAAACTAATTTCCTCCACTATGCACACATGTCTGCCAAGAAAAATAACTGCGCCAATGGTACAGCTCCTGGCACCCAACCTCTTAAAGCCTTTGCAACACACTGTCCTACCTCAAATAATCGAAAGGGCACTTAAAGTCAACGACAACATTTAGAGCATAGTTCCCAGTGAACAGATTAGTGGAATATGGACTCACACAAAGTCTCAGAACTCTCACTTTGTGTTGGTAGTGTTAATAGGGTCGTTTGGTCAGGGCCACACCGCTTGATCCGATCCAGCCCATTTTCCTTTTTAATATTTATTTATTTATTTCGATTCCTTTATTAGATAAAATTTTTAATATTTTTAGTTAGTTTAATATTATTGAGTAATAATGTTGACTTTACAAATATAGTACATTCTGGTACGACTACAGCTACATTACTCCCTAATGCTAATATTTGCACTACTCATGATATTAATTTACACACACATCGTCCATACTTTTGGTTTTTTGATAGCTATTTTCAGCGAACACATTATTGAATAACCTTAACCTTTGTACGTGCAAGGCACTATTTAATGACTTTATCCTTTCTTGTTTACCTTTTAAACGTCAAAGGTAAATTTAGTGTTATTCCCTGTAATAGTAAGTAAGTGTATTGCCACTAAAAAACATCTGCTTTCGTGTTGTATAGTCCTAGTCCAAACACCATAACACTATGACATTGGCATCATCATCATCATCGCCATCGCAGCTGTCGGTGTCATCATCATTTTTGACAACATTTTGTTGTTGTCGTTCTTTTTCTTGGGCATCCAATAAAAAATGAACTCGTTACGGAAAAATAACGTTTTCCGTTTTCTGTGGTTGGTTCGATAAAAGCATTTGTGTGTAACAAAATTATATTTTCATGTCATTTGATTGAATTGTCTTCGTAAATGATGTTCGCCATTGTTGTTATGTGCATACATCCATACATACGTGTGTAGTGGTAAGTGTGTTTAGTTTACATGAGTGGAAGGTAGATATGTGTATAATGCTCTACTGCATGTATTGTTTATGCGAAACAAATCACTTAACACAAAACATGAAAACTAATAAAAACATAAAATGAAATCTCCTACTTGAATCTCGATATCACTTGGGTCTCGCTCTATACGCTAAGAACAATACAAAGGAAACACGCGAAACAAGCCGAAATGGATACAAGCACAGTAGCGAAATGCATAAGGCCTTATGTTTAGGAGGAGTTACTAAATGTTGTCTGTCAGGCAAATTGGAATGCCTGAAGGGATGATGAAGGGAAATAACTTTTATAGGTGAACATCAATTAATATATGTGTTTGAACATTAAATTCATTGTTACAGTTCATTACACACAAATGTAACATATGAATAACCTGGATAAAGACTACGTTAGGTTAATTCGGCAGCCGCGTTCAAAATACCTCACTTTGGTCCACATATAGGTCCCGTTGTGATAAAATTTAAATTCTCGCACCAATCGGTCAATGTCGCTTGCGTTGCGCTGATAAAGTTTTACATTACATCGATCGCCTACTGATTTATGTGCCAATAACATAGTCTAAGTAAATCGAACTTAAATTTTGAAAGATCTATAGACCAATGGCTTATAAAGCAAAGTTATCGCGAAATATTTTGATTTCTAGAGTAAATGAATACCCGGACGACGAGGTGTTAGCCATAAGTGTCCGATGACAAACTTCTAGTATCTTAGCTGGCCAAAAGCGACAGAAGATGCTCTGTGGTCTCCTCTTTATCCTTGTCATTGCAGCTTTTACGAAAGTCGTTGTAATGAAGACCGGCCGTGGCATAGTGGTTAGAACACGCGACTACCATGCGAGGTTCAAACCTGGCTCCAGTCATCTTAAAAGAAAAAAAATAAATAAAATTTTCTTTCATTGTCGGCTCCCCTCGAATGTTGTTTGACAGCAACTTCGCAGTATTAAGCGTCGGTTCAATCGTCGTGTCTAGTAAGAGCTTCTCAAAACAGTGACGTTCGCATTCGTCGATAAATAAGTAGGTGCCGTTAGTTGTGAATCTAAAAATAGAAAGCGTGTTAATTCACAACAACGCGAGAAGCTATCCCATACCTCATTCATGGGGTTCAAAGGAAAATTAAGTTTAAGTTAGTTGTAATGAAGTTTAAACCTCTGTGTTTTCCAGCCAGTCAGAGACCAGTTATTACAGCTATGATGTTTCTAGGATGGAATGTTTGTCGTATGTTTATCCAGGATAAGCTAAATCTGTTTTGTCGCTGTGCCAGTACGTTCTTTCTTTCATCTTTCCTCCGCAATTAGCTGGTTCCCCCTTGTAAGAGGAACACCAATGTCACAGTAAACTTCACTAAAATTCACAGCCTTTGCACTGGTTACAACAAAAGTACTCACATCCTGAAACTTATGTGAGGGCAACATCGCCATCTCCTCCAGAGATACTAAATTCGTTCTGCGGCTATTTCCTTAGCCGCTATTTCGGCCTAAACTATGCTACAGTAGTCTAATAGCCTAAACCACGTTTTGGGTGGTATCTTCCTTAAAGTATCTTATCATCGTATGTTATGTCCGGGATATTTCTGATAAAACCCGGATCGAAAACAGGTTCTGGTACTTTATAATCCTTAAGACACATTACATAGACTACATTTTAGGGGTCACTCAGTGGGCATGAGAAATGCCATCTGAGAGTGAAAGTACTGTAGTATATGATTGTATACATTTTTTGATAACAAATACACTTGATGTTTGTTCGCTTAGCAAAAATATAGTTCAAAGTAGACGCCGAGGCCCATTGGCCGCTGGGGGATTCGCTTGGGTATTATGGTGACTCAATAAAATCGCCCCGATTAAACAGTTGGAGTTTCCACTTATTTATTTTTATACCCTAACCCTACGGATAGGAGGGTATATATCATTTGATACGACCCAAAAGTGTAACACATAGAAGGAGTGACTTTAGACCTTAGGTTTCATTGAACCTAATTTGATTCATAGCTTTTTAGAACGTCTGAGCCATGTCCGTCTGTCTGTCGGTCTGTTTGATTCTCCGACTGGTACGAAAGACGCAACCAAATGTTATGAAATTTCGCACGAGTTAATTACGACATAGCAAATGGGGTACATGGCCCCTTCTGGTACCTCCCCTGCAAATGTATCATTCCGCCAACTTTAGAAATCGAGTCATAATATCAATACACCCAACGGGATCATACCCAAAGTATGTCCCTTTGGGTACCCTTCTGGTACCTGCCATACAACTCCACCTTTCCGCCCACTTCAGAGGTGGAGTAATAATATCTATATACTCAACGCTTTGACTGGATAAAGATTTAGAGAGAAAACTGAAAGTCTAGCCACGCCTCTTCTGGTACCTTTAGATATCTCCGCTCACTTTAGAAATCAAGTAATAACATCAATACACCCTACGCATAACTGCTCAAATGTTGTATTTTGTTAAGCAAATTTTAAGTTCATACCGAGAGTGGATATCATTTGCCTTTAACTTTTCTATAGTGACCCAAGAAAAATAGGTCTTACTCGGTTCAGGCGTCCCGAAGGTCATTGAAAGTTACACCGTTGTATTCTTTCATTTGCGTACCCGCACATAGGGGTCACTGTAGAACATAAAGAACCCCTCCAGGGAAATTGCAACCTATGGAACCGCTTCAGGGCCTTATGATCCTGTGCCCAGTGCCGACATTTACCTTCGATTCCGACGTTTGGGAACTAAGACGATAAGAATGGCATATTTTGAACTCCACCTTAAATTCTGCACTTCAGCCTTTGCTTAGACTTTCAGCTACAACTCAAGAATTCTCATTTGATGATTTCTCATATCGTTCTTCAGTAGAATTGTATAAAATACCGAATCCTTTGGAAGTTTTCTATAACGAACTAGTACCTTCATCTGACTTTGAATTTTTCAATCCCGGAATGGCTGTGGTATATTATTAAACAAAAAATTCACAATATTGGAATGATGTGCGTATAATTAATATAAAATGTGCACAAAATTTGTATTACTCATACGTTGTTTATACATATATAGCAGAGATCAGACCCGGTAGACCGCAACCGCAGGTACACCGCAATCGAACTTAGTATTTTTCATACGCAAGTGTTTGAAATGTCGAACGAAAACTGATGTGGTTCAGCTCTTTCTTGTGTTTACTTTTTTTGTTGCAATAGTTTAGCATCGTATCAAAACAAAACAGAAATATGACGCTTTGTTGTGTGTGCTTGTTTAACGGTGGTGGTTTGGCACGGCATCGAAAAAATATATATAAAAATAAGACAAAGAAGAACATGACAACAGCGCGTAGCGATATGTGGTGGAGGCGATCGGCATCACATTGATTCCTTGTGAATTTGTACCGTTTTCTTTTTTGCTTATTTTTTGGGGACATTCTTTATAGACCAGGTAAATTCAATGAAATTCAATGAAAAAGTTCATTAGTTTTTTTATACCCTTAGGGATGATGGCATATCGTCAGCTGAAATGTAAACGGACCTAATAAAACTTTGAAAATTTAAGAGAAGATAATTTTTTTAAATCAATGGAACCTGGTGTGGTCTGAAGTTATATGAAAAAAAAAACAAAATTTTGTCGGTGCCACCACCCCAAAATTATAAGTCTTTACAGACTTTAATGTTTGACAACATTTATGGCGATTTAAGTCATTTCCGACGCATTTTAAAAGTTTTCTTCATAAACGGCAGTAGACCAAATCTAAACCCATCTTCCTTTTATACTTCAGACAAAATATTTTACACAAAACCCTTTTTTTCTTTCGTCGAGGTGACAACGAATAAGCACCACTCAAAATTTTGTCTAAAACAAATGTATGATCTGACATTTTAAAACTCTTTTGTTTCTGTTGGAAATCTGTCGGCCTAATGAACTTGTTTCAACAATGAACGTTTAAGAGGTAAACTAATAAGAAAAACAATAGGCTAACCGGTCCAAAATCCTTAACCTTAATATGGGATGCCTTCTTACCTTTATTACGAATAAATATAATCTTGTAGGCTGTCCATCTTGTTGGAATGTGTGACAACAGTAAACAAACCCAAAAGATTGGTAAAAGCCTGGTCAATGCACTTTTAAAGGTCCGCGGTAATAATATCATCGGGACAGTAAGAATATCCTATTGAACTCGATACTTTATAATCGGTATTCCGGAAATTTTAAATACAAAAAGCACTAACCATTTCGGACCAGATGCAACAGTCAGTATATTTGCACTCCCTTTAGGTCTGTGTGAAGGCCTGCTGAAAGGCCTTCAGGGGACTAAATGTTAATGGTTGATACAAGCACGAGGCAAGACTGTTTTGGCTTTCACTCAAAACATGACAACACTCGCACGCATAGCAATACTACTCGTACCACCACATTTATAGATTTCTTCACACACTAACCATAAAAGGTAGAAAATACGATGTGTTTTTTTTTTCATTCTCCTATGATTTTTTTTATGTTGTTGCTATTTTCGTAAATCCACTAGAGACAAATGATGTCTTTCTTATTGTTTTGTGCAAATAATTATTATAATTTGTATAATAGTGAAATGCTTTTGGCGGTATGAGGTGTATATAGGGAGTTGGTATAACGGCAGCATTTTTAATTAAGAAGATAACATATAAGGTTTTTCCTATGTTGGACAAATTAGTTTAATAAATGTCACTCTGCGATCTAATGTAATTTTTTACTGTCTATATGGGTTTTAAGAAGTGATAAACCCATACTTGGCAAATCCATTTGTATGGGAACTATATCAATTCATATATATATGATACTAGCGGACCCGGCGAACTTCTCGCCCCAATTTAATGCCTTTAGATAAAGAGAGTGGTATGACAAACAATGTTTTTCGATTAGTTTTCCGTCGCAAAAACAAACAACGAAGTCGGTTCTCCAAAACGTGAAAAGGCAACGTTCAGCTGATCGCACGTAAAACAGGGAAATTCGAGAGTAATCCCACATACTTCCAACGATTCACCCTGCGATTTATTGATTGTCTTCTTGGAATTGAAATGGATGATCAGTTGATTCGTAAGATAAGGACTTCCTTTTCTTAGAATTTGTTTTTGATGATCGTCGGTTAAATCACATTGTTTATCAGATTCTTGGCGGACAACCGCGTACCGTTGCACAATTTCGGTTGATTTAGATTCCGCAATGTGATTATGATCGATCCCACATTAATCTGTAAATTATGCGGTACATTAATCGAATTGAAAAATTCGGTCAATTGTTGGTCGCATCATCCTCGTCGGTAACGCGGTAAACAGATATGTACGAATGCAGTTCTCCAGCGATTTGGCTTTCTAAAATTTAATTCAAGCCATCATTGTCCTTATTCTTCGCTGCTAGTACTGCCCGTTAATTAATCCAATCGAGATTTTTATAATTTTGTGCAATGTGATGAGTTGCTCTTCCGACGTTGTGAACTTGCAAAAATTTGCAGGGAACGATATCAATTCAGTGGAAACATCAACACGAATTTGGACGTTGCCAATTTAGCAGATGGTGGGAGGTTCTTTTCAACCGTGAGAAGATTCATCGTCAGTTTCAAAGCGGAATTCTCAGTTCGACTGCCTTCCAATAATGTTGCAGCCATGCCAGGGGATGCAGCGGCCAACGTTATTAGAGATCCTGACCAAATTGTTCCCTGAATAACTAAAAAATGTCTTGCCTGTCCTACCGGGAGCATCGAGAAAGTAAATGCCTTCCATTTTATCGTCAACAACCTTCATCAGCGAATCGCACATGTTCTTGTACTCGGCATTTAACAGCGGCACATTTGTTCGAACAGCTTCGGTCAGTTCGTCTCGATTATAGTCTTGCTCTCGTCAAAATTCGTGATCGAATGCATATTGCATCGAACGATTTGGCGCTGGCATTTCCAATGTTGACAGCTGATTGCCGCACATGAGCACGCACATGTCATCCATTGAACCCGGCCAATGATCACAAACAATGTACGAATTTGAATCGCGTTTGAATTTTGGCAAGCCTCCCAAAATGCGGCGCACGAAACACCATCCACAGTACGCAAGGAATTAAAGGATAGCAAAGATAGAAAAATACACTTTGATGTGGATGAACTGTGTATAGTCTGACTAAAGTAATCTAAGGTTTGATCGTCTAATAGGAGGCATTAGCCAAGCAAATAACTCTCCCTAAAAAAACTAAAAAGTCGTTACGAAATGAATCCCAGCAATCCAAGTGGACAACTTAATTTTTCAAACGTAAACTAATTTATTGATACAATGACCAAATATTGCATAGAATATCAATAAATATTTTTTATCTAATCTAATAATCTATTAATTATCTCGTTAAATTCTCCAACCAACATTTATCCGAAATTTTCCACCTTGACATCGTTCAAAATCTTCAAATTATGCGAAAACTGCAAAATTTCGTCGATAAAAATATCATTTTTTTTGCGCTTTTCCGAGTTTATCCATAAGAATTTTCTATTTTTCCATTCGAAAAGCGATTCCTTAACAATTGCACATAATTCCTTACAAAAAGGCAATTTTCGAATTCTTCAATTTCCATACTTTTCCGAAGGATTTTCCCAAAATTTAAGCAAAATGGGCCGGCACTTGATAAATTTATATAAAATTTTCACACCATTTCTATACATATAGATTTCACAATAATCCGAAATTTTCCTAGCATCCCAATGAATTTTCCACTTTTTCGTCCTCTAATATCATCAAACCATGCGGTGCAATGGAAAAATTCGATAAATTCTTAGAAAATTTCACTAAGAAACTATATATCTAAAATCAATTCCTAGTTCGCGCTGAGAAGCATGAAGATTTCAGGTAGAGATTTTTTTTTAGCAATGAGCAAATATTCTAAAAAATGATTTTTAAAAACTTAATTTCTGTATGCCAACTCTCAGAGGCCATAACTTTTTAACCAATACATAGATTTGCTTCTGTAATACCTCATTTAGTTTGTTGGGAAGTCAGTTTTACGCAGAAGGTCTGTAAAAATATATATCTGAAGTTTTCGGTTTGTGCTCATTTAAAAACAAAATAAAATCTCTATCTGAAATCTTCATGCTTCCCAACGCGAGCTAGGAATTGATTTTAGACACAAAGTTTATTGGTGAAATTTTCTTAAAAATCATCGTAGATTCCGATTTTGGTTACGATTTGTGCGAATAAAAAAATTGGCCCACCTTACTGTTCATATCTCTAGTTGAACAGCAATATACTGTGGAATTTTGACAGTTGTAACCGTTTGTTTTAAAAAGGGTGTGGAACAGCCCATTTCCACCCTTACTGTAATTCATACTGCAAGCCCTTTTAATTTTCAAGTTGAATGGGCGGTGCCACGCCCCTTTATTCAAGCACAACCAAATATAGCCTGGGACTATCAACAGGTCAACAGTACCACTTGGTAAGATTTTCGTATCAATCGATCTATTAGAAAAGCCGTTAGAGCGATTTTTGAAAAGAGGGCATGGCACCGCCCACTTCCTCCCTGGATGTAATTTATACTGCTCCATCAACATATATAACAAATCTCATCTTCATACCTCTGATAGTTCATGAAATAAAGCCTTTTTAATTTTCAAGTTGTATGGGCGGTGCCACGCCCCTTTATCCAATTACAACCAAATGTAGTCAGGAACTATCTACAGGTCAACAGTACCTCATGGTAAAATTTTTGTATCAATCGGTCTATTAGAAAAGCCGTCTGAGCGATATTTGAAAAAAGGGGCGTGGCGCCGCCCCTTTAAGATGTAAGCTATCCTATCTTTCAAGTTGGATCAAACCGAACAAGGTGTGCAAATTTGATTCAAATCGGTTAAGTAGTTTAGGAGTCCATCGCGGACAAACAACGTGACACGTAATTTATATATATTAAGATATGGCCAAATAGACTAAATGTATTTAAGCAACTTTAAACATTACATTACAACAATTTGAGTTTTATTACTTTCTTATATAGAATTTTCTAATTTGATACAACATTACTGCTTAAATACCGCAGCTGATGATGAGGAATTTTCTAATTTGAGTCCTTCTTCTTCAGATGCACTCCTTGGAGGATCCGGAGCTCAAAACTTCCGAGACATCACGTATTCCCCGTTTTGGCTGCTATAAGAAACAAGGATCGGGCGGGGTGGCCTTATAAGCCACTCTCCTTAACCAAAACAATTATTATGAAAACAGAAAGAAAGTTAAAAAAAGAACCCTCAAAAATGTGGACGACCCTTGCAAATGTTATTAGGATCATGATTTATGGATATGTACCTGGAATGTACGGCATACGGCAACTGGCGTATGTCCTCGACAAATACTGGGCTGACAACACCGCCATACAGGAAATGAGATGGACTGGACAGGGGTGCACACTAAGGTGGACTTTGAAATTAAATTTTTGCGATATTTTGGTAGATGAGGGCTCTATTCCGTGCCTTTTTGAAAAAAAATTACAATGCCGAAAAAAAAAATTAAAAAAAAAAAAATTAGGGGTTGCGCACGAGCCGAGAAAAAGGTCCACTTTGCCAAAATTAGGGGGGAAATTGCCATAGGTCATCAGGGGTCACCCGTAGGGGGGAAGAATGTATGGCCGACCCCCATTAACTTTTTACCGCCAACATTTTCCCCCAAGACACCCACCCCCTATCTCCTCCCCTTAGGGGGGTCACCATACAAAAATGGAGGTTGCTCAGTATTTTCGAAAAACAACATAGGTCATCAGGGGTCACCCCTAGGGGGGGCAAAATATATGACCGACCCCCATTAACTTTTCATCCCCAACATCTTTTCCGAACAAACTTACCCTCTATCTCCACTCCTTGAGGGACTCCCCATACAAAAATAAAAGAAGCTGTAATTGAGTAGTACTACTAAGCACTTTTAATATAATATAGTCGAATTAACATATTTTTGTTCGCTGATGGGTATTTCTTGCGGTAAGAATCGATAACATGTAGTAAATACTGTTTCTCTTCTTCGCCTTGACACAGTATTCTATTATAATCTTGTATCATTTTTACTCCTCTTTCGGCAGTGTCGTTCACAACGCGCAAGTTATTTACAATTCTACGACCTTCTTGATAGTCTGCGCGAGATTTCCAGGTTGCTGGATTTGCAAGAATGAAATCTTGCGATATTCCAAATCGTACAAATAAATTTTTGGTATTATGAGAGACGAAGTTGCTCAAGTCTTTAGCCAAGAATTCCTCATTCACATCTTTGAATTTCACCTCGATTTTTTTAACGCTGGTGCTTTTGATTACGACGCGAGGAGCTGGGGGAACCGGGTCGTCTTCTTCATCTTCTTCACCTTCTTCGTCTTCTTCATCTTCTTCACCTTCGTCATTCTCATTTTCTAGCAATGCTTGGGCCATTTTGGCCTTCAACTCATTTGAAACCTTGTCATCGAAAAAGGCAAGGGCTATGTGCTCATCGGCGAGATACCATAGGTGACCGATAAATTTCTTTATCATTACCCGAGATAAATCCTGGTCAACGGACTTGTACTCGACGATGTCCTTAAAAAACTTCCAATCTTGATTCGGCGCCTCAGCTGCTCGAGAAGAACCAAACCATGCCTTGACGTAAAGTCGCACCACAAAAATACAAACGTGTCGAATACCATTCAATTCACATACAGATAAGTGAAAAGTTCTCCGAAACAAAAACATCTTGAGGCTGTAAATGGCTTTTGCCATCCATCGAGCATGGGAAACGGGTCCTGGAGGTCGGAAATGGTAATTCTCAAGTTTTTCACCCAGAAACAAAAGAATTAATTGTAGCATTTCTTTGTAGTCATCGCGAGGGTGTTTCTCCTTCAATTGATCTAAGCGAAACTCCTTTATGCCGACTTGCATTGCCACAGGAATTTTTCTGACGACTTGATCGTCTATCAAGCCAGAATGGAATGGTTTAACCTTTACAGCGTCCCATTCCTGTTTGAAACGGTCAAAGCAAGGAACGCCTGGTGCACTGGTCTTTCCCATTTTTGTCTCAAAAACTTCCCTTAGCACCAGTTCGTATACGTGGTGTCTGCAAGGTAAATATAAGATTTCTCTCTCCAACAGCCGCTCAAGAGCAACTGCGGCTCCGGAGAATGGGCCACTGTTCGTTGATGTCGTGTCGAAAGAAAGTCCTTGTATTCGATGTGTCATATGCCAAGATGCCAACAGTTGATAAACGGCATGTGCTATTCTCCGGCCTTTTCCTTTCCCATCTTCTACTTTGGGAACTCCAAGAAGTTGTTCTTTTTCTCCGTACGAGACAATTACCGGTAGACGGTCCACCTTCTTTGTACCCACAAAATCCAAAAGCATTTTGCCATCCCAATGGACTACGAAGGATTTAGCTGCGACATGCTGGAGATGAATGAAACGCGTTGAAGAATAAGAATTCTGAATGAGAGCAAATAAATCTATGCGATCTTACTTCTGGATTGTCTTTCACATAACTCAGCATGTTCTCTCGATTTGAACGCCGACATCTCCGAAGCGACGTACGGTTTATTGTGTATTGTTGAGGATCGCGTCCAAATGCTTCTGCCGCCGCTATCATAATGCCGACCGCGTCTCGGTCAGTCACTTTGCACTTGTCCAAAGCTGATAGGACTCGTTCAGTAAAACATTATTTGTAACCTCTTCTGTCACCAACATTTGATGGGCCAGCTTCTGCCGGGAAGTTTTCGTCCTGTCTCCCATTATCATCGCTTGAATCACTTTTGAATCAAGATTTTCAGTATTTTTGTATGGGGAGTCCCTCAAGGAGTGGAGATAGAGGGTAAGTTTGTTCGGAAAAGATGTCGGTCATATATTTTGCCCCCCTAGGGGTGACCCCTGATGACCTATGGTGTTTTTCGAAAATACTGAGCAACCTCCATTTTTGTATGGTGACCCCCCTAAGGGGAGGAGATAGGGGGTGGGTGTCTTGGGGGAAAATGTTGGCGGTAAAAAGTTAATGGGGGTCGGCCATACATTCTTCCCATCTACGGGTGACCCCTGATGACCTATGGCAATTTCCCCCCTAATTTTGGCAAAGTGGACCTTTTTCTCGGCTCGTGCGCAACCCCTAATTTTTTTTTTTTTTAATTTTTTTTTTCGGCATTGTCATTTTTTTTCAAAAAGGCACGGAATAGAGCCCTCATCTACCAAAATATCGACACAAGGTCCACCCTAGTGCACACGTCGAAAGAGCTGTGACATCTTTTATAGCTGCCATGCAGAAGACATGATTTTGGATGTGGATTCATAGTCGGCAAAAGACTTCGACATTTGGTCTCGCGGTTTAACCCTGTAAGTGACCGAATAGCTACTATTAGCATTAAGGTAAAATATTTTTACATTACGCTGATTTGCGAACACGCCCGACGGAAGACAAAGACGATGATATCAAAGATGCATTCTATGAACGCCTGGAGGATATATATGACCGCTGCCCTGCACATGACATTAAAATTGTTCTGGGAGTTTTTAAAGCTAAAATAGGAGGGGAAGTAATCTTGGTTCAGCAGTCGGAAAGTTTAGACTGCAAAACATCACCTCCGATAACGTATTCAGACTAGTTAGCTTCGCGTTGGCAAGAAACCTGGTAGTGAGAGGAACCAGATTCCCGCATAAAGATATCCACAAGGCAACCTGGAAATCATCACCTGAACAAAATACAAAAGAAACCAGATTGATCACGTGGTAATTGATGAAAGGCATGTCTCAAGCGATATGGACGTGCTTGTGATGCGCGGTGTAAATATCGACTCGTATCACCACCTAGTTGCAGCCAAGGTACGCACACGATTAAGTAGTGCTGAAAACACTCGTAATCAAACGCAAAGGAAGCTAGACATCACAAAGCAACATACTACTGAGATATCCAATGCCTACTCCAACCAACTCTCTCAATTACTCCATACAAATCCCCCTAGTTCTGATGTTCCAGACATGCAGTGGCAGCATATTGCAAATTTTATGACCACTGCCGCAATAACCGTACTGGGTTATGAAAAACCACGCTCAGACAAGTCCTGGTACGATGATGAATGTCGCGAAATGTCTGAGGAAATGGATGCTGCATACAAGGAAAAAAGAAAAAAAAGAAGAAGAAAGAAGAAAAGTCTGTCATGCGATCTCTTTAACATCGTAATGGAGATGATCATGCGGAAGGCTGCAGTAAACAGGAATGGTACCATATTCAACAAAAGTCTTATGGTGCTGGAGTATGCCGATGATATAGATATTATTGGCCGTGGATTGCGTTATGTTACTGCTGCCTTTTCGAGCATTGAAAAGCAGGCGGCTGTGGGTAGGTCCGGTGATAATTGAGAACAAAATCTCGTTATTTGTTTCAACGAACAAAGAGAACTATAATTTTGAAGTGGTAGATAATTTTGTCTACCTCGGCTCCGCTGTAAACAAAAATAGTCTGCAAGAGATGAGTATTGATCGCAAACCGCTGCTACTATGTGGTAAGCAAGCGATTTAATGACAAAGCGCTCTCTCGAAGAACAAAGATTCAGCTCTACCAGACTCTGATCCTACCTGTCTTGCTCTACAGCGCAGAATCCTATGTAATGACACAAGTGGATCAATCTATTATTTGAGTCTTCGAGAGAAAAATAATTCGCATAATATTTGGACCCATCATCGTTAACGGCGAGTATCGCCGTCGAATGAACCACGAACTGTATGCGCTGTATAACGACATCGACGTAGTCAAACGCATTCAAATAGACCGAATGCGCTGGCTTAGATACATTGTACGAATGGATGAAAATGTTCCAGGTCGAAAAGTCTTCGGCAATAAACTCGACGGGCGTTGCAGGAGGGAGCGACCAAATCTTCGTTGGATAGACCAGGTTATAGTGATGGATACTGATAGATGGATTTCTGTTGCTGTTGCCAATTAGGAAGAAGAAGAAGTATCGGATGATACATACGATTTCCATGGAGGATCTGTACATTTTAATTCGTATTTCGTTATTAACTACTGTTAGAACCGATGCGTACGTTTGTATTGTTACTCAGGATTCTGCGCCATATAAAGGGTGGTTAAATTTTAAGGGCCGATGTTGGTTTTGCATTAAGCACAAATTACACTACACTTTTGGTCTTTGGAAACCACTATTTTTTTATAAGGAAGGGTATCGTTTAAGGAAAAAAATTTTTTATTGAGTGGATTTTGTTTAAAATTTTTTTTTGTATTTTTTTTCTTTTTTGGCGATACTTTTGGATTTTAACCTATATTTCAAGACGGACAATCAGGACAAAAGAGGTACCAAATTAATAAGAAGCAAATGGCCAACAAGAATTATGCCACTTTTACTCAACAAATTGTTAATTTTGCCCTACCTACTGAATTCATTTGAAAATCGAAAACTCGAGATAATTTTTTTTTAAACCTAACGCGTACAGTGAACACCTTAGAAAACAAATGTAGTATTGCAGAAGAGAATCTCTGTACTAGTTAAAAAGTAATGGCCTCTCCAGAAAAAGGGCCGAGAACCCAAACAACAACTATAATATACACAATTCACTTCGTCTTGGTCCCATA
Organism: Muscina levida; assembly: GCA_964034835.1. Taxonomy (NCBI): domain Eukaryota; kingdom Metazoa; phylum Arthropoda; class Insecta; order Diptera; family Muscidae; genus Muscina; species Muscina levida. Next base: position 103,229,747 of record OZ035880.1, read on the forward strand.
ACATCGAAATAGTAGGTCAAAATGGGAGCCGAGGCCCATGATGCACTTGTGGGGGGTCCAGAAAGGGGCTCCTTGGATTCTATGATCATAGGCTGTCGGTTACTCAAATGACAATTGACATCACCACCACGTGAGATAACACGGCCACTGAATTTGTCGCGCAAAAGAGCCATTGTTTCGTTAGCTGTGTGGCAAGTGGCACCGTCCTGTTGAAACCACATATCGTCCACATCCATATCATCCAATTCGGGCCAAAAAAAGTTCATTATCATCTCACGATGGCGATCACCATTCACATTAACTGTCTGACCGGTCTCATTTTGAAAAATGTACGGCCCGATGATACCGCCAGCTCATAAACGATAATCTCTCTTTGATTATCATTCGCCCAAATGCGGTAATTTTGCTTTTTGACGAATCCACTGATGTCAAAATGTGCCTTATCACTGAGGATGATTTTCTTTGAAAAACGATCATCCACTGTTGCCAATTCTTGCCACAATTTTGACCATTGACGAAGTTTGTAATGGTCAAGAGGCTTTCGTGCTTGAGTCAATTACACCTTGTAAGCGTGTAAACGCAAGCTTTTATGCATAATGTTCATTAACGACGAGCGTGAGAGGTGCAATTGTTGGGCACGACGACGAGTTAAGGTGGACGGCACTTCCGCCATACTATCGCGAACAGCAGCAATATTCTCTGCAGTGCGAGCTATACACGCAAGCACTGATGTTTTCACATCTCCTACAGACCCGGTTTGCTCAAATTTTTACACTATTTTTCCGATTGTACGCTCATTTGGACGATTAAATTGACTGAATAAATCACGAAGTCCACGATATGCATTTGATTTGAACGTCCATTTTCGTAATAAGCCTAAATAACTATTTTGTTTTTTTGTTTTTAATCGGTATGTTAAATTGAACATTGATTTATTACAAGCTCAAGACCATTTTATGAAAGCAGTTAGTCTGTACAGCTGTTTCGGATTCAACCACGAATCCTCATCAGAAGGCTTTAGTATAATGATTGCAAAATGTTTATCAAGTCTTATGCACCAGAATTCACAACAAAATGAAAATTCCTTCTTGAGTGCATAGACTCGAAAAACTTCGCAACCATTCACTATGAGAAACGATTTGCTAAACCATTTGCTGAATAACTTGAAGGCGTTCCTCGATTGCGTAGCTTTCCGTGGTTCAAATTGAGTTAGTCTGAAATTGAGAAATGTCAAATGAAATGCAGAAAACTTGACGTTTAGGTGTGGTTCACATTCAACATCGGTCCTTACAATTTAGCCACTCTTCATTACGACAGTATCTGGTATAATTGGATTTTTGTTCGTCGAAAGATGAATTTACCATAAAATCTCTTGCATAGTCTGTTGTATATTCTATTAGCAAGCTGTATTATCAGCAGATTCCTTTTTTATACCAGAAAAGTAACTGCAGTACATTTAACAGTTTTCCACCAATGTTGTCTATGCCATCTTTCATTTGGTCAAATATCGTGCCAGTCCTTCTTATTACAGCTTTCTTTTCTCACTATGACCTCTAGAAGAATGTTGAAGGGAGCGATATGCTGTCGGTTGGTTTAAGGCCTTATTGGCTACATATAGCTCGATAAGGGCCTTGCAAATCTTCACTTTTACTTCAAAAAAACTTTGCGTTAATCAGGGTCATTTCTCAGTCACCGATCGTACGCAGGTAGCGATTTTGTATATGATACTAGATATATAAGTATGTGCAACGTATGAGTATTATTAATTGTATGCGAATTTTACATTAATCATACGCACATCATTCAAATATTGCGGATTTATGGTTTAACAACATAGTGCCACAGCCAATCTGGAAAGTTAGAAATGGCTAGTCAGTGTGAAGTTACTAAGTCAGTATAGTAAATCTTCCAAATGGATTGGCGTTTTCATGCCAACGCTTTTTTATGATTTTTTTTAGTTTTCCTTAGCTTGATGTTTATTCGCTTAATTTTTTTTAGCTATAACTCAAGAGCCATTGGTGATTTCCCGTTTCATTCTTCAACACAAATGTAGCTACGGCACATATAAATAATTTCTATTGTCTAAAGAAATCTTCCAGTGTCTGGCCACATATTAGTATAGGCTGTCCCATCTGCGATAAGTAGAAAACCGGTCATTTCTGATGATGAAGAATAAAGACCATGACCGAAGCACATATGTAGCGAGTTTGCATATGGTACTCGCTACATAAATATATACAACGTATGAGTTATATTATTTTTATGCATATTTAATATTAATCATACGAACATCGTTCCAATATTGTGGATTTTTGGTTTGGTAACATAGTGTAACAGGAAATCTGGGATGTATCTACAATATCGCTCTTCAAAGGACGTTATCGATAGCACAACTGCAACTCTTCTAAAACGCTGCATAGATATTGTAATGTTCCCAGTTTTAGAGAAATAATATCATTGCTGTTGATATTAAATGACGACCATCACCCAAGTACTATACTGTACATATGTAGCGTGTTAGCATATGGTACTCGCTACATGTGTATGTACAACGTATTAGTAATATTAATTTATGCGGATTCCATATTAATCATACGAACATCGTTCTAATATTGTGGCTTTATGGTATGGCAACACAGTGTAAGAGGCAATATGGGGGGTGATGGTATAAGATCAGTAATAATCTATCTACAAAATCTGTATTCAGGTATTATATCTTATATCTTAAACGCTGCTTAGTACATTAGAGTGTACCCAGTTTTTGTTTTTTCAAGAACAAAATAAACCTTTTTTCAAAAACAATTGCATGACATCTGTAAAAGATTATCTCTATGGAAAGTTTTCCATAAATATACTATTGGCAACAATTAAGTTACAAAGTACCCTGCATGATTTGTAGATAAAATCTATGTATAGCATTTCCCAATTTTCTCCTAACAACAATCTGCTTCCAAGCTTTATTAAAAAATATTTATTTTATTTCACTAATAAATATTTGCATAGTGTATCAATTAAAATTCAAAAAAACGACAAGGAAAATCTCTTTAATCTTAAAACTAACGCTTACACGCACACACATTCTTTTTATCAACTCAACTCAACACATCAATAGACATACTCGCATATGTTATATCTACCATATATCTTGTATTCTTGTGTCCATTTTCTAATCTCGTATTCTTTGGTAACACTTAACAAGACATTTCAAATTTCATGGTTTATTTGTGCTTCGTTATGGTTTGCCAAATGTTGTATTGTATTTCATTTATTCGCCTGCCTTTCAAATGGTCAGGCCAGGAGGGAGGACAAGTGTCAATGTAAAAAATAACACATGTTTTCATACACAGCCAGCTAGAATCCTTCGACACAATATAAAAGGGACAACAACGGGGGGACGAGCAGTTGTCATTGATAACGCCTGTCGTTGTAGTTTCTGTGTGTTTTTGTGTTTTTTTTTCTGGTCAGCATGGAAATGGTCTTTGGTCGTCGGTTGGTCATCATCATCAATATTTGGCAAATTATTTCGATATGTTACACTTGAACACTTTTAAAAAGAACTATGGATCAAGTCCATTTGTTGTTTGTTATGTATTTCATGTGGGGGGATTGGGATTTGGTTATTTTTATTGGTTTCTCGTATAAGTTTGTTTTTGTTTTGCCACTTGCCTGCCTGCGCGATTGAGTGAGGCTAGAGGCGGCAGAGGTGTCATTGCCAAGGATACAACAACATGTCCTTGCAGTTCTTTTGGTTACGGATGCTAATATTTTATGGCTCAATGAATACGTTGTTCGTTGATGAATTATTTATAAGTTGGGCAGTGAGAAGAACCAGCAGCAACATGAGCATTCGGAGCAAGAATTGATGTGAAAATATAAAGATAGTAGTGCATAGTAATCGAAATTATGGAATTTGTTTTCGTTTTTCTTTTCTTGTTGGCCTTGTATAGAATTTCTTATATAAGTGGCTGTCGTGTTGTGAAATCCGGATAAAGAATTTAATGTTAATTTAATGTACCATAACAACTTTAGGTAGAAAAGCAGACAATGATTTTTTATAATGAAAATAATAGTTTTAAGTTTTCTAACTTTCTTTTGTAAGGCTGAAAAATTATTTAACCCTATGGTTTATTTTAATAGTTTTCACATAACGATTGTTATACTTCTTGCCCTCCACACGTTACATTGGTGTGATATATGTTTATTTCCATCTTTAATCTATGCTCAAGTTGTACAAAGGTCATTAAAAATAAATCCATGCGTTCATTATAATTATTTGACATCATATCACACTTACTTGTTTACTTATTACTACTACATGTTCTTTACAGGCTTTCCATGTATCCCTCTACGAGGGAGTTTTTCATGTCAATGACACATAAAATCATAAAAAATAGTATAGTTCAAAATACAAAAAAGAGAAACTTGGCCAAATGTAGTTAGAAATTCAAACCAACATGTTCAGAGGAATCAAACATAAAACGGATACATAATGATGTAACAAATAAGTAGGCAAGCATACGAATATATACATATTCGTATTTTATATCATGACTTGTATACGATAATGACTACGTGTCGTATGTGATACGAATGATGTTGCACTTCTGTGGGAGATATGACTTAATGACAGATGGAAGTAAGCGATAGGCCTTAAAGTAAGCCTTTGCGCAGTTCTCCAGCATAGATAGATTGTAGAGTTTGTAACTCAGTACGAAAAATAATTGTACTATGGCAACAACTGGATAGTGCCATACAAAGAATTCATACGAACAGGAACAAAAGTAACAAAATTGTGATTTATCACTTTTTGCATAAATGTTTCCTACTAACTCCAAATAGCTGGCCATATAGGCTGTCTCATTTGTGATAAGTAGAAAACTGGTCATTGCTGATGATATTAAATAAAGCCCAGCATGTAAAAATGGGGCTTTGCATGCCTTCTTGCAGGCCTGTAAGGGCAGTCAGAAACCTTACCCTTTAAATGCAGTCTTCATTTCAAATTAACATAGGGCGCCATAGGCAGGCAAGCCCTGCACATTCCCTTTCTCATTGAAGGCGTTTCAGTAGGTATGGCTAATAAGTCCTGCTTGCAGTCCTAAACACAAAGGCCATCTATGAGGCATTGCTACTGCAGACCAGCTTGCAGGCCTGCAAGAGAGCATTTATAGAAGAACTGCAAAAAAAACATGCGAATAATTTTCATATTAAATTATTTCATACTTTTTATTAATTTTTAACACAATATTTTTGTTACAATTTGTAGTAACTATTTCTTTTTAAACTCCAGCAGCAGGAATCGAACTCGGGACCTCAGTAATCATAGTTGGACATGCTACCTACTCGGCTATCACATGATATAGTTGTTGTACGACTAACAGCATACATGTGGTTCTAAAAAACAGCAGCATCTATGTTACCTTCCCTTTAGTGCACGGCTATGAGCGTCAATTCTGCCTTTTACTAATAGGCCTGTCAACAGACCTGTTTAAGGCAAGAAAGTTCGCATGCCCTTTATGTATTTTTGTGGGGTATGCAGTAGGGCTGCTCACAGGCCAGTTTTAAGAAGGGAAAGAGGCATGTCTGCCGAATCTTTTCTCACCCTAGTAAGAGGCCTCTTTGCAGGTCTCATTTTAGAAGCGAAATGTGCATGGGTATGAAATTTTTTGTTAGGCTTAGTGAAGTACTAATTGTAGCCTGTATATATGCCTGGAAAAGGAAGGCATATTTGAATGTGAACAAACTGCCTTTGAAGGCGTGATTGCAGGCATATTTTTATAATGCCTCGTCTTTTCCGGTGCTGGGAGACCATGATCCAAGTACTGTACTCGCTACATATGTATGTATGTATGTATGTATGTATGTATGTATGTATGTATGTATGTATGTATATATGTATGTATGTACACCGTACTAGTAATATTAATTTAAAGCGGATTTTATAAAATATTAATCATACGCACATAATTAAAATATGGTGAATTTATTGCGAAATAACTAACTGCTATATATAATTAAAATTACACAGTACAACATTTTTCAGCTCATTGAATTGGGACCTAATTCTGAGAACTGCACGTGAAAGTAGCCCCAAAAAGAAGATCTTCTGTATCATTCGTTTTGTCAAGTTACATGTCATAATGAATTAATATCGATTTGAAGTTAGTAACTATCGCATAACAGACTACCGCCTGTAATATGCGATCACCATTCTGTTTAAATTCTTATTAATTTAACAACTTTTCACATATTTTTCCCCTTATATCTAAAATTATTTCCACGTAAACTGTTATACACAATTAGTGTTGATTTTTTTTTTGAATTTTTAACGGTCCATAATTAACTAAAGTATAATAGTGTTGGAAAATTAATTTGCAAATACAACATTGACGATTAAGCTAAAGTGTAGACAGAATAAATGTCGAGATAAAAGAAAATTTTGAACCAAAAAGATTTTCATAGAGGTAACATAAGGCCAACAAAGAGTTTCCTGTTCCCTTTTCCATGTGATCTTGGACCAGTTAACATCAATTAAGATAAATTATCTAATATCATTCAAGGCTTCCTAACATTATAAAAAGGTAAATTTGACATAAACCAAAAACTCTCTTGGTGATCCTTAAATATAATCAATTTAAGAAAGGGAAAATCTATACAAATTCTGGTCGTCATTATCAATTTGGTCTTGAAGAAAAGATATGGTGCATATAAATTCAATTAATGCAACTAACTTTAGTTAATTGCAGAATTGTTGGCTGAAATTACATTAACTCTATAAGGTAAAATATTTGTTATAAAAATAACAACAAAAAAATCCCTTACATAGCTAAATTCTTATCGGAGGTATTCCCTTCATAGATTTGTTCATCAGGGAGAGAGTTTTATTGTTCCAATTTCCCAACAATTTCTGAGCAAAGCTGATCCACGGGAAACGATATATGAGGAATTTTGGCCTTACACTCGAGTTAGAGAGACATCAAAAACCAGTTCCTTAAAAGTGCTTCGTATCGACACAACGCGGCGAAAAGTGGAAAAAAAATTTAACAAAAATAAGAAAAAGTATAGAGAGTGAATTATTATAAGGACAGAAGATCGATAGTTATGAAAACTAAATTGGTGTAATAAGGTTTAAGAAGTGAATATTATAAAACACTTAATCTAAGTTAAATTAACGCATTACTAATTTCCAAATAAAATTGCACTAAGTAAAACGTGGCGCGGGAAAAACAGTGTCTCGAATTAGATAAAAAAGCAATAAGTAGTAAAAATTACGTCGTACGCATATTTGAGAACTAGTGGCGATAATTATAAACGCGCGGTCAGAAGTTGTTTGGTATAAGTATCAGTGTGGAAAAGGGATGTTTCTGCAGAATTTTGTTTAATTTTTTTTTATTATTTTAAAGGTAAACCTTTAAGAATTGTAAGTAACGTAAAAAAAGAAGAAAAAACCCAATACAAAACTAAATTCTGTTGAACCCTAGACACTGTGATACAACAAAGCAAAAACAGATCAAGTGATTTTGGGAGAACGGTGATACCTATATATTTGTATGTTTCATCATCGAATATGTATGTATCATAAATAACAAGTTCTCAAAAGACAAGTGAATAACTAACGGTACGATCATGACAAATATACATGAGAACAAATAATTTCTGACTCTCTCCCACAACATACTCTCTCATCACTCTTGACGGCGGCGATCTGGAAAGCTTTTCATCATCACTGCAAGTAAGTGTACATATTTATTTGTTATTTGTTTTAAAACTATGTTGGTTCAAACTGGTATATAGGTCATAAGTTTACTTAATAACAGTGACGGATAAAATTATGAGCACTGGGAAAATTATGCAAAGACCCATTTTTGCCAACACTAAAATGTTTGAACTAAAATAGTTGTATATTTTGTATATGGTCATGTAACCAATTTTTGGTTTATTACACCAAATAATAAATTAAAATTCTAGAATTTTTGCAAAATCAAATTTAAAAGAAAAAAAAACACAATACAAGAATATTAAATGGTTAAGTAAGATGAATGTACGAACAATTTTCTTAAAATGGTGTAAATGAACACTGACTTTATTATCGCTTTAAATAGAATTAACGCCACTAAATTCTTAATTGTGATAATTTGAAATAATATCGAAATGACACTAACTTGTTTCTAAAAAAAAAAAAAAAACTATAAATGTTATCACCGATTAAGTAACGTTAGATAAGTGCAAATTTATTTGTTTTCGGTTAAAATAAATACAAATTTACAATCTGTTTAAAATTTAAGATTTATGATTATATTATGAAATTATATAGGCTAAGTGTTGAAAATTTATAATTGCTAGAATTTGAACATTATTAAATATGAATAGGCTCCAATAATGTTGTAATAAGAATGTAGGTTTGATCTACCGGTGAATTAAGATTATAATTAAATTTTATGATTATAAAATGAAGTTTTATGGGCAAATAAACATAAATATGTGGAACTAAAATTTAGAAAACTTATCCTTTGGGGTTGATGAAACTATAGTTATGCATAAGGGTTCTTTGCAAACAAAATGTGTACATCAAAGAACATAGGTAGGGTGGGTTCTGAGTACAGGGGTCTTCCATCTTCCCCTAATAACCAAAAATCTGTATCTGTATATCTAGGAATTCTATTAAAGTTCAAATTTCCGATATTTTCATTATAAATTTAACTCCATTTAGGGGAACAATAGTATTAATTTTGTTAGTCCATTCCATAATTTACTTGCATTTCCAAAATAGGGACTCTTTAATAAATAATGTTGATGGTAATTTGGTAGACACGGTTCAAAAACCCCCCCAACCACTGAAGCTTAGCCGCAAAGACGGGTCCCGCCGATCCTGTGTTACTCCAAATAGTATTTGAAAATAATAGAATTATTTTACGAAAAAGACAATGTGTTCAATATGTAAATTTTTGACCCTCTTTTGTCGTGTTCGATTTGCTAAAAGTCAGAGTCATTTTTTTTAAAGCAAGGGCATTCCTATATTGACCCATAATTTTGTCGCTGTCGTAACTTGATTCCAATTTTCAGAACACTGATTTCTCCCAAGGAGAAAAATTAATATTGACCATTACACGCCTTGTCTAAAGCCACGCTTGAAAAAAAATCTGTCAGATTTTTGATTTTTTTCACTGAAGACTTCGTGTCAGTCAGTGTCATCCCGCAAAGTCGTATTAGCTTCGCGGGAATACCAACCTCAGCCCTATCATCCAATAATTTCGGTCGTTTGGGACCGTCAAATGCTGCTTTGATATCGATGAACAGATGGTAGGTGTGAAATCTGCATTCCTTGGGTCTTCTCCAGGATTTGTCGTAGTGTGAATATCAGGTCGGTCGTGGATTTTCCAGGTCTAAAGCCACACTGATAAGGTTCAATCAGGTTCGCCGGAATGGGCTTTAGTCTGTTACATAACATACTAGACAGGACATTGTATCCGATGGATAGAAGGTTAATACCGCGATAGTTGGTACACACACTTGGATCGTCTTTCTTAAGCACGGGACATAGGACACTCAGATTCCAATCGACGGTTATGCATTCCTATAGCCAAATTGTGTTTATAAGCTGGTGCATGCACGTTACCAGCTCACTACTGCCGGCCTTTAAAAACTCTGCCAGTAGTCCATCGACTACCGCAGCTTCATTAGTTTTAAGCCGTACTATTGCCGTGCTCATCACGTTTTGGCTTGGTGGTGTACAATCTCCTCCATTATCAAAGATTGGCGTAATTTCGTCACTTATGCTGCCCTCCATATTTGCAGCACAATCTGCATCTCCTGACAAGATTTTCATCTGGGGATTCCTTATACGAAACCTTTGCTTTTTACGTTTTGGCAGAACTTTCGGGATTCACTACAATTCCTGTAATTTTCGTTATCCTGGTTCTCTTTTTCCTTCCATAGACGCTTTTTACGCTGAAGAGGCGTATCATCTCCCTCCTCTTCTCTTTATATCGTTTCGTTGCAGCACTCGATACCATTGGTTGCAGCATCTATTTCCTTAGACATTACGCGACATTACTCATCGTACCAGGGCTTGTCTGAGCGAGGTTTTTCATAACCGCACGGTCGTTGCGGCAGTGGTCATAAAATTTGCAATATGTTGCCACTTTGTGTCTGCAATATCAGAATAAGGAGTTTGTTTGCAATAATTGAGAGAGTTGGTTGGAGTAGGCAGTGGCTATTTCGGTGGTATCCGGTTTAACTATGTCTAGCTTCCCTTGCGTTTGGTTACGAACGTTTTTAGCACCACTTAATCGCGGGCGTACTTTTGTGGCAACTAGGTGGTGATCCCTATTAATATTTGCAACGCGCATCACACGCAAACCCATAACGCTTTAGACATGCCTTGCATCTATTACCGTGAGATGAATCTGGTTTTTATACCATCACCCTTAGGGATGAGGGTATATATCATTTGATACGACCCAAAAGTGTAACACATAGAAGGAGTGACTTTAGACCCTAGGTTTCTTTGAACCAAATTCGATTCATGACTTTTTAAGTCGTTTGAGCCATGTCCGTCTGTCTGTCTGTCTGTCTGTCTGTCTGTCTGTCTGTCTGTCTGTCTGTCTGTCTGTCTGTCTTTCTGTCTCTCTGTCTGGTGGCTGTCCGGCTGGTTCGCACGATAACTTTCGAAAGACGCAATCAAATCTTTTGAAATTTTGCACGAGTTATTACTTTCTCAAAACTACTTACGGTATTGCAAATGGGCTACATGGCCCCGCCCCTTCTGGTACCTCCCATACAAATACATCATTCCGCCCACTTTAGAAATCGAGTAATAATATCAATACACCCTACGGGATCGTCCCCAAATTCTGTATTTAGTAAAGCTATTACAGGATAAAGTTTTGGAAAAAATTTTGAAAGCCTAGCCACGCCCCTTCTGGTACCTCCCATACAAATCTACCTTTCCGCCCACTATAGAGATGGTGAAATAATATCAATAAATTAAACGTGATCGGAACCAAATTCTCTTTTTAGTAAAGCTATAACAGGATAAAGTTTTGGAGAAAAAAATTGGAAGTCTATCCACGCCCCATCTGGTACCTCCCATACACATCTGGTACCGCCCACTTTAGAAATCGATTAATATTATTAAAAGACCTAACGCGATCGTGCCCAAATTCTGTATTTGGTAATGTTTAAGCAGGACAAAGTTTTGGAGAAAAAATCTGGAAGTCTTGACACGCCCCTTCTGGTACCTCCCATACAAATGTACCACTCCGTCCACTTTAGAAATAGGGTTATAATATCAATACACTCGACACGATCGTGCCCAAATTCTGTATTTTGTTATGTTATAACAGGACAAAGTTTTGGAGAAAAAATTGGAAGTCTAGCGACGCCCCTTATGGTACCTCCCTTACAAATGTATCTTTCCGCCCACTTTAGGGATGTACTAATAATATCAGTACACCCAAGGCAATCGTGCCCAAATTCTGTAATTAGTAAAGCTATAAAAGGATAAAGTAATGGAGAATAAATCTGGAAGCCTAACCACACCCCTTCTCGTACGTCCCATACAAATGTGCCACTCTGCCCACTTAAGAAATCGAGTAATAATATCAATATAATAGAAAATTATTTGTTTTACTGAGGGTAAGGGTAAATGTAAGTTGGGTTGCCCGACTAAAACTTTCTAACTGGTTTTAATTGCAATTCGGTTAATTTCAATAACTCAAGACTTAAACAATATCTTATATTGGGTGATGGTATTTATCAGTCAGTTCAACTGACTGAAATTTCTGTACTGGTTTTTTGTGTCTTTTGATAAGGAGATATCCAGGCTTCCTTGTGAATATCTTTATGCGGGAATCTGGTTCCACTTACTACCATGTGAGTCTTACCGTCCCGAAGCTACCCAGTCTTAATCTGTAACAGGAGGTGTTGTTGTGTCGCCTGCAGTTTTAGATGCCTGAACCTGGAAAACTAGAACAATTGTAATGTTATAGCATAGGCCTCCAGGCGTTCATAGAATGCATATTTAATGTCCCCGCCTTTGCCTTTCGTCGGGGCGTGTACACAAATCATCGTTATATAAAAATATTTCCACCTGACGCGGAAAGTAACACTTGCAGTGTTAAACCGCGACACCAGATGTCAACGTTTCTTGCCTACTATGAATCCACATTTAAATTCGTGTCTTTCTGCATGGCATCAGAAAACTCAAAGTTTCCCTAGTTAATAAGCGAGGCCAACAAAAGTATGAAATGTAAATGCATATGCAAATGCATATTACAGTCTTACCGATATGTTTTAGGGGTTTATGCATATAAAAGCATATTTTGTGGTTTTCAAGTTTATTCAATATTTGTTTTTACTTTTTCAGGTTTATTTAATATTTGTTTTTACTTTTTATTTTTCGCAATAAAGACAACACTTGTTTATTTCTTTAAGATGGAAAGATAATGTCCATAATTTTTTGGAAGTGGCGACGCCTATCTTTTTCTAAAAAAGTATTATTAATGAATTAATACATTCTACAAAGGCTGTATTTTTAAAAGAATATGATTCCGGTACTAACTAATCGAAATAGTTTTTTTGTGTATATACTAAGGTGGACCTTGAAATGAAATTTTTGCGATATTTTGGTAGATGAGGGCTCTATTCCGTGCCTTTTTGAAAAAAAATGACAATGCCGAAAAAAAAAATTTAAAAAAAAAAAATTAGGGGTTGCGCACGAGCCGAGAAAAAGGTCCACTTTGCCAAAATTAGGGGGGAAATTGCCATAGGTCATCAGGGGTCACCCGTAGGGGGGAAGAATGTATGGCCGACCCCCATTAACTTTTTACCGCCAACATTTTCCCCCAAGACACCCACCCCCTATCTCCTCCCCTTAGGGGGGTCACCATACAAAAATGGAGGTTGCTCAGTATTTTCAAAAAACACCATAGGTCATCAGGGGTCACCCCTAGGGGGGCAAAATATATGACCGACCCCCATTAACTTTTCATCCCCAACATCTTTTCCGAACAAACTTACCCTCTATCTCCACTCCTTGAGGGACTCCCCATACAAAAAAAAATGAAAATCTATGTATTTACAGTTGCACAATATCGAGATTTTTTTAATTTTTTTTGATTTTTTTACAGAAATTCCACCAATATTCAAGAGTGGTCATTGTTTGGAAAGTCTTGAAAAATTTGAAACGCACACGTAGCAGATGCCCCCATTCATCAGTACCTGGCAGTAAAATATTGCAAAATACGTAGTAGTTATAAATAGCAGTTCATTCATCGATTGTTGTCATTCAACAAGTGCCGACGACCGCGAAAAGTAAATTGATTTTTCTCCCGTTTTTTAAAAGTTAAGATGACAACACAACTTAGATCGCGCGACGATATTTTTTTGATTGGTTATCCAAGCATTAATATTACGGGGAACAAATTACCGTCGAAGAAGCAAGTGCTAAGAATGCATTTCTTCAACATTCGCAAACGACACATGTCGAAGAAAAATAGTGCGGTTATAGTCGCGGACGCAGTGATGATTTTTTGGCGCCAAGCAGCTATTCCGACGAAAGCCAGAGGAGATGTTGCAAGAAAAATAGCTGCGCTGCACGATGAGTGGGATGCTTTAAGAAAGTCATCTCACAGAAAGACTGAGTCCACTAGAGAAAAAGAGAATAAGTTTTCTGATAGCTTGAATAATCTTTTCGACATCGCACACGCCAACGCCCTTGAGAAAATGACAAAAACCGAAGACATTGAGTTTCTGCTAAAGCAAAGAGAAGATGGCCGGCCAGGAACTATGGGAGGTGTGGACGCTACTGATACTCGAACGAGGAAAAGAAAAGCTGAGCGCGAAGAACAAGAAGAGTTGCGACGCAAACGTGCAACGGAATCTAGTAGAGATCAGTTCGCTAAAGGCGGTAAGCTATTTCGCGCTTTGTGTGTTCGTCCAATGTTTATATTCAAATGAAATTCTTTCAATTGCAGTGGTTAAATTTTCAAGCAGTGATTCAAGCGATGATAATGGGAGACAGGAAGAAAACTTCCCGGCAGAAGCTGGCCCATCAAATGTTGGTGACAGAAGAGGTTACAAACAATGTTTTACTGAACGAGTCCTATCAGCTTTGGACAAGTGCAAAGTGACTGACCGAGACGCGGTCGGCATTATGATAGCAGCGGCAGAAGCATTTGGACGCGATCCTCAACAATACACTATAAACCGTACGTCGCTTCGGAGATGTCGGCGTTCAAATCGAGAGAACATGCTGAGTTATGTGAAAGACAATCCAGAAGTAAGATCGCATAGATTTATTTGCTCTCATTCAGAATTCTTATTCTTCAACGCGTTTCATTTATCTCCAGCTTGTCGCAGCTAAATCCTTCGTAGTCCATTGGGATGGCAAAATGCTTTTGGATTTTGTGGGTACAAAGAAGGTGGACCGTCTACCGGTAATTGTCTCGTACGGAGAAAAAGAACAACTTCTTGGAGTTCCCAAAGTAGAAGATGGGAAAGGAAAAGGCCGGAGAATAGCACATGCCGTTTATCAACTGTTGGCATCTTGGCATATGACACATCGAATACAAGGACTTTCTTTCGACACGACATCAACGAACAGTGGCCCATTCTCCGGAGCCGCAGTTGCTCTTGAGCGGCTGTTGGAGAGAGAAATCTTATATTTACCTTGCAGACACCACGTATACGAACTGGTGCTAAGGGAAGTTTTTGAGACAAAAATGGGAAAGACCAGTGCACCAGGCGTTCCTTGCTTTGACCGTTTCAAACAGGAATGGGACGCTGTAAAGGTTAAACCATTCCATTCTGGCTTGATAGACGATCAAGTCGTCAGAAAAATTCCTGTGGCAATGCAAGTCGGCATAAAGGAGTTTTGCTTAGATCAATTGAAGGAGAAACACCCTCGCGATGACTACAAAGAAATGCTACAATTAATTCTTTTGTTTCTGGGTGAAAAACTTGAGAATTACCATTTCCGACCTCCAGGACCCGTTTCCCATGCTCGATGGATGGCAAAAGCCATTTACAGCCTCACGATGTTTTTGTTTCGGAGAACTTTTCACTTATCTGTATGTGAATTGAATGGTATTCGACACGTTTGTATTTTTGTGGTGCGACTTTACGTCAAGGCATGGTTTGGTTCTTCTCGAGCAGCTGAGGCGCCGAATCAAGATTGGAAGTTTTTGAAGGACATCGTCGAGTACAAGTCCGTTGACCAGGATTTATCTCGGGTAATGATAAAGAAATTTATCGGTCACCTATGGTATCTCGCCGATGAGCACATAGCCCTTGCCTTTTTCGATGACAAGGTTTCAAATGAGTTGAAGGCCAAAATGGCCCAAGCATTGCTAGAAAATGAGAATGACGAAGGTGAAGAAGATGAAGAAGACGACCCGGTTCCCCCAGCTCCTCGCGTCGTAATCAAAAGCACCAGCGTTAAAAAAATCGAGGTGAAATTCAAAGATGTGAATGAGGAATTCTTGGCTAAAGACTTGAGCAACTTCGTCTCTCATAACACCAAAAATTTATTTGTACGATTTGGAATATCGCAAGATTTCATTCTTGCAAATCCAGCAACCTGGAAATCTCGCGCAGACTATCAAGAAGGTCGTAGAATTGTAAATAACTTGCGCGTTGACACTGCCGAAAGAGGAGTAAAAATGATACAAGATTATAATAGAATACTGTGTCAAGGCGAAAAAGAGAAACAGTATTTACTACATGTTATCGATTCTTACCGCAAGAAATACCCATCAGCGAACAAAAATATGTTAATTTGACTATATTATATTGAAAGTGGTTAGTAGTACTACTCAATTACAGCTTCTTTTATTTTTGTATGGGGAGTCCCTCAAGGAGTGGAGATAGAGGGTAAGTTTGTTCGGAAAAGATGTTGGGGATGAAAAGTTAATGGGGGTCGGTTATATATTTTGCCCCCCTAGGGGTGACCCCTGATGACCTATGGTGTTTTTCGAAAATACTGAGCAACCTCCATTTTTGTATGGTGACCCCCCTAAGGGGAGGAGATAGGGGGTGGGTGTCTTGGGGGAAAATGTTG
The DNA here is from genome assembly GCA_964034835.1 of Muscina levida. NCBI lineage: Eukaryota > Metazoa > Arthropoda > Insecta > Diptera > Muscidae > Muscina > Muscina levida. Next base: position 103,245,804 of record OZ035880.1, read on the forward strand.
GCGGTAAAAAGTTAATGGGGGTCGGCCATACATTCTTCCCCCCTACGGGTGACCCCTGATGACCTATGGCAATTTCCCCCCTAATTTTGGCAAAGTGGACCTTTTTCTCGGCTCGTGCGCAACCCCAAATTTTTTTTTTTTTTAATTTTTTTTTTCGGCATTGTCATTTTTTTTCAAAAAGGCACGGAATAGAGCCCTCATCTACCAAAATATCGACACAAGGTCCACCCTAGTATATACTAAGAATTCAATACGTCGTCAAGAACTTCAATGAGATCTACCTGGTGTTGCGTTGCTACCAATTTCGTCCATTAATCGTTGGGGTAGTTAGCTGAAACCATCGCAGTACTATTTTAAGGACGTTGGGAAAGTTGTGGATTAGTCAATTAGCAATTAACTTTTCATTTTAAAACATTAACGAAAACTATACTAAAAGTTTTTAACTCCCTCAGATACCCAAGTTTACATATAAATTTGAAGAAAATTCTCTTTTTTCACTTCTAAAACACTTAGCTAGTTATATCCTTTCTTTGTGAGAAAAATAATGGTGAAAGCGTATACATAATATTTATTATACATTGAAAAATTAAGTACGCCATTGAATATAGCACGACCGAAATAAAAAGAAGTGTTAATCAAAAACCTCATGTAATTTTTTTTACCACAGAGTAATTAACCAGTAATCTGAGTTCTAAAAAGCCCAATGGCCAGTTTGGTGACGAGGGTTATTCCAATGCCAAAACCTAATAAACCCGCTACCGAGGGAGAGTCATAGCGCCCAATCTCCCTATTATTACTCATAGCAAAGGTTTTGGAAGCCCTAATATTACCACCCCTGAAAGAGCTCTTCAACGCTTCAGGGCAACGCATAGCACAACGATGGCTTTAATCATGATAACTACCCATATTGTGAATGGCCTCAATCAGATCAGATCAGATCATACGAGCACACTATTGTCGCAGACCTAGACCTGTCTAAGGAATTCTACAGAGTTGACCACTTGGCATTCTCCAAGACATCTTGGACTCACCGATCCCCATTGATTACACAAGGGAACAAGGTATTTGTTGTTTAAGAACTGAATATTGTTTTAAAGGTAATTTGGGACGCTGAATCCAAATCTGCACTTGGTTTTTTTGTATCAGTTCGACTTTTCGCGATATACCGTTATGTCCATAACTAAGGCACTTCCACTACAAATATTTAAATAACTTGAAAACGGTTCACCATATTCAATTAAAAACAAAAACTTAAACTCGTCAACAAAATTATCTTTAATCCGTGCCTACATTGTTTTTAATTTGGCTTAGTAGTTTCAGAGATATCGTTGTAGTTTTAAAAAATAAAACAAAAAATTTACAAAAAAAAAAAAAATTGTTTTTTAAAAATTCATAAAAAAAATTATTGCAACAAAAATCACAGTGTTTGTCTTAAAACATTTAGTTTAATATAGTGTGAATCAAATGAGCTTTATTTCATTAAAATATCTGCGCAACTTTTGATTTTGTCAACAATTTACTGAGATAACTAAATTTACAAAAATCACGATTTCCATACAGAAATAACATTTATTAATATGTTTGTGAAAGTGTAACTCGAGCAAACCTTAACGGATCGTTATGAAAATTTATCAGTATTAATATTTTTCGAAACGAACTTATGGGATTGTAAATGGGCGGAATAGCCCCACCCCTTCTGGTACCTCCCATACAAAATTACCTATTTTTGGATAATTAATATATCTTCGATAGCTGCCAAACAGACTACCGGAGGATATTGAAAATTGGTCATTTTATTTATCTTGCAAAAGTAGACAAACCCTAGAAAAACCGAAAGCGTTGCCATACCCCTTCTGGTACCTCCCATACAAATGACCGAACTCACCCCAATAGTCTTACATACATATCTTTTTTGTAAGTACACTGAATTCAGTCAAACTATGCGGAAGTTTTACGGTTATGAAAATATAAATCAGGAATGAATTTGCACTATATCGGATCACCCTTCTGGTACCTCCCATACAAAATTACCTATTTTTGGAAAATTAATATTTCTTCCTTAATTTGCAAATTTATCATGATTTTTAAAAATACAAAATTTTAATTTTTTTGGGTAAAAACAAAAAATTGCGAAAAATCTGTTATCACCGAATTTAGCATAACTAATTCAATTTTCAATCGATTATTATGTAAGTTAAGATATTCTGGTAGGTTTTATTATTTCTTTATTCAATTAGGTTGCTACTACCATGTCCGGCGACTCGCCTGAACTATTCGCTTTTTGTTGAGTTGTAGAACTGACTTCGCCCATCCACATTGTAGCCGCCAACACTTTAAGCAGCTTGATGTTATTGCTGATCTTGCGCCTCGTGTAAGATATCATATTACGCCGCACACATAACGGGATAGCAAACGTCTGACGTTGACGTTGCAAAATACTTCGTTCGGTGGTGATATTATACTATTAAGCTTTCTCTGCATTTTCACTCATATTGATTTGAGTGACCGCTGATGGTATTGCTGATCTTGCGCCTCGTGTAAGATTTCATATTACGCCGCACGCATAACGGGAAAGCAAACGTCTGACGTTGACGTTGCAAAATACTTCTTCAATACTTCTTCATATTGATATGAGTGACCATGTTAACTCCTCCCGCGCTTAAGTGAGGGTCGTCCTCGGCCCTTCTGTAATTATCAATTGTAGCCTGGAAGATATGGTTTTGCCTCTTTTTTATTTTACGCAACCTGGTAATGATTAAATAAATGATCAAGATGGTAATAAGAACAAAGCCTGGCATCGCTGGTAGAATATTTGGTCTACTTTTGATCTCGTTAACCCTAGACGGGTAATCTTCGTCGATTCGACGAACACTGTTGCTTTTTTTTCAAATATCTCTCTTATTTTTCACAATATTCTGTTGCCTTTTGCAATAGCGTTAGTTTGTGATGTTTTTTTCAAGCTATGCTCGCATATGACAGCATTAGTTAAGCGTAAATGTTATATTTTTGCAATAAACAAAAACTCGCGTCGTCGAAACGACGAAGGTTACCTTTTGTGTGACTTTTTGCTCTTGCAAAAAAGTCACCAAATCAAAAAATATTTTGATTTTTTAAATTAAAATATTTAAAATGTCGGAATTACCAGATGATTTAATTGAAAATTGTGAAAATGCTCCTGAAGACTCCAATTGCGATTCAATGATCTAAGAGCAAATTGAAAAATATGTCGAGGAAGATGTATTTTTGCATGAGGAGGAGTACGACTGCGATGACGATATTATACCAGATTCGGGTGATGAAAATAATCGTGAGCCACTAAATTTGTTCCGAAATTACTAATAATGTGTAAAAAAACAATTCGTGGGAAACAAATAAAATTTTTGGTCCACTAAAAATAAAATGATTTAAGGCGTGGAATAAATATATTGCATCAAAGGTGAGAACCGACTAGTGAAGCAATTGGCCGAACTAACCCCTTATCGTACTTCTAACAATTCGAATGCGATAATATTTCGGACGAAATTGTTAATTAGAAGAATGTTGAAATTGAAAATCGCTTTCAACAACACGAATTTTTGAATAAACAAATTCTAGCCTTTTTGAGCCTCTTTAATCAATAATAGAAGAAAAAAATACTGAAAACAACTATATATGAAATTTTCGAATGTTGGAAACGAAAAAGAAGAACAATAAACGCTTATTTTGTAAAAATTGTTCTTGCGAAAAAAGAAAAATGCAAAAAGATTTTTTGTTATACCTGTATGTGGGAAGCACAAATTCTGAGTTGTGCCTACTATACAAAGAAATAATTTTTCGAAGTTATTTTTGTTTTAATTGAAAAATTAAGTGTATTGTAAATTTTTCTGCACAAGTTGAGAAGCCATGTCTATTTTATTTTATACTAAAAAACTATTTAAATACTAGTATCTACTTGAGACCAAAAAAAAATGGGCTGAAAAGAGACATGCCTGAAAATAAACCAAATAGCTTTAAAAATATACAGTTTTTGTGTTTTCTTCTTCGCTAGAGTCTATATTTGATTAAATATGATGTTTTGAACTGGTACGCTAGATTTTTTGCTAAGAATTTCCAAGTGAAATAGGACTTCGTCGATTCGACGAAGATTACCCTTAGTGTGTGTAAAATATGATTACCCTTCTAGGGTTAATAAAGCGAACGTTTTCAATGTTTAACCTATGAAGGTAGGGAAGGCTTAGCACCTCTTAGTGGCCAGTAATATTCAAGGTTGTTGATGATGCAGAACTTGGTATTTTCCTCAACATTCCTTTTGGATTATTGTAGACTGTTCCGTTGATTGTTATATTATCCTCGAAAGTTATTAGGTACGTTCCTTTTAAATTTCTCGTAGTACCTTTAGAAGGCTTTATTTAAGCTAATTGATCATTTATTATTACCATGCCCTCATCAATCACATGTAGTGGTTTAAGGTGACTGGGTCGGGTACTGCAATGCCCAATACTACCGGAGTGGATTTGTTGGGCGCAAGTGGGGTGCGGTAGCTTTTTACAAAGTGTTGATGTTAGCGCTACACTGCAATTTCCTATTGCTATGGTCTGATCATCACAGTCGGCGACAATGTTTTCGTCAGCGAAGTTCAGTATCGTATTATTGTGTTGGACAGGGAGTAGCATCAATTTCTTACATTCTATCTTAGGTTTAGGGTACTTAATTAAACAATGTAAAAGGTTATTATCCAAGAGTACTTTAATGTATGTTACTTCAATAATATCGCTTAAGGTGGTATTTGTAGTGTGCTTATTTACGATTGTGTTCAAATCTTCAGAATCTAGTATTGCCGAATTTATAATGTTTGTTTTCGCAAGAGTGACTGTAAGCATTAGTTTCTATTTCTGAAATTATCATTCTGTTCCTTGCAAAAATAGTTTCGTACAAGTGACCTGTATCAATTTGACTCGTTTTAGTGTTATTTACTATAGTGTTCCCGCAATGACTGTCGATGGTGAATGTTGAATAAACTTAGAAGTGTCCTGATATGTTTTATGAAAAAAGACTTGCAAGGCCTTCGGTCTCATCGGCTATTTCAGAAAACTTTGTTATATTTGAGGTGTGTCGTAAGTATCCAAATTCCTCCCATATAACTATGTCCCCATCGATGATTTGTATGTAGTTTGAATTCGAATATTCAGTTATCTTCATTGCCCATGTGGGCACGAGGAGTACCAAAACAAAAGTCCTAAAAGAAAAGTGCACAGAGTGAAAAAAATATTTGTGAGACATGGCCTATTATCTTATGTTGTCCTTATGGACCACCCTCCCTCTAATTAGGACTGTTGTCCCCAAGTCTGCTTCTACCTTTTCTTCCGCATATAATGGTGTTATTTTGTTTCCTAATCTTCTATTATTTTTAACTAAGACCTGCTCACCTACTTCGAAAACCCTGTTCTGTCTTGAGGGATTAATTCTGTCCAGCTGAACTTGTTGTACCCTTATGATTCTTTCCCTTACTCTTTCTCTAACTTCTGGAGCCTCGGAGTTGATGACGTCAATGGGTTTCATATTCGTTACAGAGTGAATAGTACGGTTATACTCTGCTGTTGCCAAAAGTATTAAGTCAACGGTGCATTGAATTTTTCTTTCAAGTTTAAGACACCTAGCAATCTCCGAGATCGTGTTATGAAAACGTTCTACCTGACCGTTTGAAATACTATGAAGTGGAGTGCGTTTACCAAATCTACTCCGAACTGGTTTTTAAGCAAAGACGTAATAGTCTCGGACTTCAATGAGGGTTCATTGTCGCAATATATTGTCTTTGTGCCCGTAAAGATGTTCATTAGTTGTATGACGGGGGCCTTCAAATCTAAGATTGTGCGCGACGGTATAGGTTGGACGACCGCAAACTTGGAAAATTTATCGACACAAGTGAGAAAAAATTTCTTATCCGTTGAAAAAATGTCTACATGAAGCATCTCACCAGCGTAGGATGGTATCGGGGTAATTCCTAGTTCTTGCCTTTGCGGATGCCTATCATACTTGGCCTTTGAACATATCTTGCAGTTGGAGACCACTTCGGTCGCTAGTCTGTTCATTTTAGGAAAGTAGTAGTCGTTAAGTATTTGCTTAACGTTTTCCTGGGCTGCTCTATGGGCCCGATTATGTTCTATTTGCACTATCTCCCTCTGTTCGTTCTTATCAATAATGTCGGTGACCATGTTTTTGCAATACCAAAACTTAGTGGCTGGAAAGCATTCAACTAATGCATGTTGTATAGCTGCTATCGTTGGTAGGTCGCAGTGTATTGCATTTACAACATTTGGATTAACCGCTAGCTTTACCTCATCGATGAGGTTATCTTTGTTCTGAAACTCTATAACATGACGGGTCTTTTCGGTGAACAATATTTGTGTTCGTTTTCGCGGAAAGGGGGAGTCTTCTAATACGATCTGATTCCTAAAACAGTTGAGTGGTTTGTCGGTCGGCTCAATTGTGTAAGTAAGTGAGTCCTCGCTATGGACTGTAGCAATGTTCGAAAGAATCTCTTGGTCCAGGGAATTAATGTATTGGCGAGATAATGCGTCGGCGACAAGGTTTTCTCTACCTGGTTTGTAGAAAATATTGGCATTATGTTCGTCCAAAAAATACTTCCAACGTTTAATTTTTGCGTTTGAGTTCTTATCTGAAACCGCAAACGTGAGAGGCTGATGGTCGGTGTAAATATTAAGAGTCTTTACGCCATAAAGATAGTTTCTGAGTTTCTTAAGGGCCCAAACAATGGCGAGAAGTTCACGCTCGTTTGTTGCCAAGTCTAGCTCTCTATCCTTAAGGATCCTGGAAATCATAGTTATGGGCCTTCCGGACTGTGATAAAACTGCTCCCAGGCCCGACGAGGAAGCATCTGTCGTTAGGTCAAATGGCTTTCCGAAGTCTGGGTAGAGCAGCATGACATCTTCGGAAGTCAATAGTTCCCTCAATTTATCAAATGCTCTAATCTGACACTCATCAAAATCTACCCTTATCCTTTTCGACTGAGTAGCAGTAACCCTACCGTTATCGCCTTTCAGTATGTCAGTCAGAGGTTTCGCAATCGACGCAAAGTCCTTAACGAAGCACCGATAATAACTTGCTAATCCCAGAAATGATCTTACTTTAAAGAGCGTTGAGGGTTGCTCGTAATTACGAATTGTCTCAACTTTTTCAGGACTGGTCCTAATACCGTCTCTGGACACGATAAAACCGAGATATTCCACACTTTCCTTAAAAAAGTTTGATTTCTCTCGTGAGACTCTCATATTGGCATCAAATAGTCTGCCAAGCACCCATGCGATATGTCTAACGTGGTCTTCTTCATTCTTCGAGAAAATTATTACGTCGTCCACGTAAACATAACACGTTTTGCCGATCTGCTCCCTCAGAACGTCGTCTATGGCCCTCTGAAAAATGCTGGGCGCGTTCTTAAGACCGAAGGGAAGTCTACAGAATTCATACTTGCCACTTCCCACAGAAAAGGCGGTCTTTTCTCGATCTTGCTCCGCGAGCGATATTTGGTGGAACCCCGATTTCAAATCAAGAGTTGTAAAGTATTTGGCCTTGCCAAGGTTTGACAGAATCATCGTCACTTCTGGTATAGGGTATTTGTCATCCGTTGTCCTTTGATTAAGCTTTCTAAAATCTATAACAAGCCGTTTATTAATGTTCCCCCGTTCGTCCCTTCCTTTTTTGTCTACTACCCATACAGGATTGTTGTAAGGAGACCTCGAAGGCCTTATAATACCATTTCTCAACAATTCGCGAACTTCGTTATTAACGAAGTCAGCCACACCCATTGGGTAAGGGTATAACTTTGTGTAGATCGGTTCATCACTGTTGGTCCTAATAGTGGCGACAATGTTTGTATTGAAAGGCAATGTTTCATCCGGACTTGCAAAAACGCCTAAATTTTATTCAATCATCATGCGAAATTTAGCCGTTACATTATGTGGTACCTCGATATCCTCCACTTGCGTGAAGTTTACCTTAGGGCATTTCAAAAATCTCAATCTCTCGGAGCATGCTTTTGTCTGGATTATCCCCTGTTTAAAGTCTACCGTTGCATCAGCCCGTGTTAACAGATCAATGCCAACTATGCCATCAAAGGTTGAGAGAGATGGTAGTATAAAGAAAACATTATTCGTTCCGAATAGATTAAGGACACATTTCTGAGTAATATTCTCAAATCCATGAATGGACTTTACCACGAAGGATTTCTCCACTGATGTAATATGCTTTAGTCCGTCTAGAGGTCTAACATAATTCTTTGACGAACCGGTATCAACAAGAAGTTTAATTTTCCTCCCTGCGATTGTATGTTCTATGAACGGCAGCAGGGAGTCTCCCCTAAAAAATTTATCTCATCAACGAAGTTTGTTTCAGCAGCTTCAGCCTCGTCATCGATCTCTGTTGCCTCAGTCAGCGCAACTTCATGGTACTGACTTTCCTCTTCCGGTATGGCATTTTCATGCGAAATATGGTTTATTCTCTGGTGTTTGGGTCCTGTTAATCTTGCAGAGCAATCATTGGGTCTTTTCATCCAGCGTCCATATTGACCATGACCTCCATCGTGTATCTGGTCTTGTGCGGGGGCGTTGTTCGCAGGCTGAAATTTTGTTGTCTGTCTAAAGCGAGACGATTGATCAACGTCCATTGGTTCAGCCATATCTTGCCTTTGGGTGAATCTGTTGGTAAAAGCCAAGTTTTTTGCAAAATAGGGGTTCTTAGCAAGCTGAGTGCCCCTTGCTTCGTGACCCACTGAGGCATTACCACCATTTCGATTAATATCGGCCCTATTCCTCTTATTATCCTCAAGAGACCTAGCATAGTTAGTAGCAAATTGATACCGTTGGTGATTTGATTCGACCTCCTGTGCTAAAGCCAGTGCTGAAGGTAGGTCAGGTGGTCTTGCAGCAAAAAGAACGTCACTCAGTCCTTTTCTAGTTCCAGATATGAAGACTCGCAATGCATCCATCCTATATTTTTCGTTGATGGACGATGCTATTTCCCTATCATATGTCATTAAAGTCTTGTTCACAAGAAGTGTTAATTTCTTTTCTACTTCATCATAATACTCCGAAAGTGTCAAGTTTCCCTGTCGCAGGGTAGAGAGTTCTTGCTCTATTAAATAAATTGGACGTTTGTCCGAATATGTAAAATCGAGGCGAGCTATGATCGCCTTAAAATTAAGTACCGTGTTAAACGATGAGAGAACCATGTCAGCCGAACCTTTCACCTTGTTTCTAATGATCGCGACTGCCATATAGTGCTTAGAGCTGCCTTCAAATTTCTCGAAAATTTTGTATGCTGTATGCGCGGCCTGACGCCACGACACATACGTCTCGGGTTTCCCTTCAAAGTCAGGAAGTGACTTTATCACATCCAACGATTCATCGCATGACCTTCCGGGTATTATTTTAATTTCCTCAAAAGTCTCAATCTGTGGAGCCTTAATTGTGACCTCATTGACTCGTTTTACCAAGCCTTCGATTTGTTGCTCAAAACTCTGTTTTTGCACTCTTAGTGCTGCAGTGATAGCCGTATCGACAATTGTCTTAAGTTGTTCCGGGGTTATAGCCATTTCTGAACTTGTTTCCCCACCAATTTTCACTACTCAATCTCTCACCCTCGTGTCTCCTATTCACTTGTAATCTATCCAAAACCCCAATTACTTCGTCTATTTCGTCAGTGTTCATAAGAAACAGGTATCAGGACGGACAATTTTTCAATTTTATTTTCTTTAATTCAGTTATAATCAACCATTTATTCAATTTAGTCATTCACAGTTCAAATTTTAAGAAGAAATTTAAATTTTTTTATTTTTAAATTTTTTAAAGGTACAGAGATCACTCACGCAAATTTAACTAGATTCCTATTGATTTTCATTTACTGAACACTCAATAATTAAGCACTCTACTTACAAATGTTTCATTATTATAATTGTTTTATTGACTTCTTCTTTGTTCTGATCTCAGCTTCGTTTCCGCACGTTTTTGATGTCCTCTTCGGTATCTAAGTTTTTCGGCTGCTTTAGTGAATTGTGATTTAAATATGTTCGATTAGGTCCTTTAGCTTGTTTTTGCCCCACGTTGGGCGCCAGTTAAGATATTCTGGTAGGTTTTATTATTTCTTTATTCAATTAGGTTGCTACTACCATGTCCGGCGACTCGCCTGAACTACTCGCTTTTTGTTGAGTTGTAGAACTGACTTCGCCCATCCACATTGTAGCCGCCAACACTTTAAGCAGCTTGATGTTATTGCTGATCTTGCGCCTCGTGTAAGATATCATATTACGCCGCACACATAACGGGATAGCAAACGTCTGACGTTGACGTTGCAAAATACTTCGTTCGGTGGTGATATTATACTATTAAGCTTTCTCTGCATTTTCACTCATATTAATTTGAGTGACCGCTGATGGTATTGCTGATCTTGCGCCTCGTGTAAGATTTCATATTACGCCGCACGCATAACGGGAAAGCAAACGTCTGACGTTGACGTTGCAAAATACTTCTTCAATACTTCTTCATATTGATATGAGTGACCATGTTAACTTGTACATACATGTTTTAGAAAGCTATCTTAATATGATATTCAATAAAGCTAATAAAAATAACAATTTGCCCCCAACCGATTAACTTTCAGCGTGAAGAAAATTAAAATGTGTAATTTTTTGTGTAATTTTTTTTTTTTTTTTTGAATAAAACAGCCGTTACTCAGTCATTTTTTTTTTTTGTAATATTAAAAAATTTGATTTTTTTCAAAGGTAACAACGATATCTTTAATAAAAAAATAAAATTTTAAAATCCGGCTTATGAAAAAAAAATTATGATTTTTTGAACTATAATTTTTTGGAAAAAAGTCGAAAATACGATTAGTACCTGTAACTTAAAAATTCGAGCTGATGGAGAAAAATGGAGATTAGATTTGAAATCAGCGACCCCAAATTAGTAAAAAACAGCTATCGAATTCCAAACAACACTCAAAAAGTTCAATTTTGTTCCCTTGTGTTATAAATGCTGGTTCTCCAACTACCTGAACGGTGTACATGCGTTTGTAGAGCTGAGAGGCCAAATATCGAAACATAAAACTGGACGTACCTCAAGGAGAAGTACTTTCACCCATACTCTTTAATCTATATCTATTTAAATAACCTGCACTACCTCAAGGAGTCTCAATGGTGTCATACGCTGATGATTCCGCTATTTACTTATCAGCCGTCGACATAGATAACATAAGCGCTAAAATCACTGACTACCCAGCCACCATACAGAACTTCTGCAGGATCGCAAATTAAAGTTGTTACCGTCTAAATCTACATTGTCACTTTTTACCTCTTGGACTGAGGAGGTAAGGATGGAATTGAACATCTCGGTCGATGGCAACCTATGGTACAAAACCCCAAAATTCTCGGAATAATCTTCGACAACCTCCATAACTTCTCCGAGCACGCCACTGTCATCAGGAATAATGTAAAAACCCGGAATAAGATCTTTAAAGCTCTAAGGACAAATCTGGAGGCAAGGACAAAAAGACAATAGTTATAAGGTACAAGGCAATTGGTCGCTCGGTCTTTAACTATGCAGCCTCACTCTGGACCCCATTCCTAAGCGACACTCAATGTCGAGGTTTGCAAACAGTACAAACTATTGTACTCAGAATCGCCACCGGATGCCTCTTAATGACAAATGAGGATCATCTCCATGAGGGGACCATCATTTGTTGCTGAGCCGTCAATATTTAATGGGCTGCCACCTTTCAACACACCCCAACCATCAAATCTTAACCCATTAGTGACGACTATTACCATATGGTTTCGATGACAGCGTTAGATATTGCACACAATAAAATAAACATAAGAATAAATGTCAAGAATTTTCTGTTTTAATATCATCAAAGCATGCTTTGATCTTTCAGTCTTGATTTACCGCTATGCGATCAGACGTCAGTAGCGAGCGTGGGAGATGATTTAAAATAGGTGTCTTTCACATGTACACGAAACAGCAATATGGAGGGATATAAAAAGTCAATCCATATTAAGCAATTTTTTGGTTGTTTGAAGACTGTTGTATTAAAGACTTTTAGTTTTTGTTATTTGACAAAAATATCATATATCATAAAGCGCATTGCATGAATTATTTTGTGCTTGGTTATTTTATTAACCTGTTTTAAAGCTGTTACCATACGGTCACAGTCGTCATAACACCAGTAAAAATGGATATTTTTCTGAAATTTTTCGTCTTACTTTTTTTAGGTAAAATTCGTAGTACTGACAAAATCTTTAAAAAATTCCCATTATTTCGCTCTCGACATTAAAGGCTTAACCCATTAGTGCCGACTGTTACCATATGGTAACTTCGACAGCGTTAGATATTGCGCGCAATAAAATAAATGTCAAGAATTTTCTTTTCTGATTTCATCATAGCATGCTTTGATCTTTTTTTCTTGTTTTGCAGCTATAAGATCAGACGTCAGTAGAGAGTGTGGGGGATCATTTAAACTAGATGTTCTGTATTGTATTTTTCGGGCTTATCTTATGCGCATATTTTTATTTTTTTCCGTGCATACTTGTGTTGGCTCTGTTAATAACATAGGACGTTTGGTCGTAAGGCTAATACTAACTAAAATAATCATATTTTAATTTTTTTTTTTTTTTTTGGTAAAAATTTCCCCCCTCAAATAAGAGCCTGCATAATATCCGCTACGTTCTAAATTATATTAGAATTTGAAGCTTTGCTTTTCAACAGCTCTGTTGCTACACGAGTGTCCTTTTTTCTTTATTTGCATTTCTAAACTCTCCTAAGAATACCTTTTGCCATTGAAAAGAAGCTGTTGCTTGCGTGTTTTATCCCAAACATTCTTTCGCTTTGAAATGCTGCACTTAATTCATTTTGGAGTTTCTACTCTAGTTTTGTATTTCTGGTCGTAGTATAATTTCTCCTATTGGTGAATTACAGCAAGAATATTTCTTGGTAATTGAAGTTTCCTCTTTGGGCGATGTTTCACATCACCGTTTGTTTTTTTGTTTCTGCCGATGTATGTGCTAGATGTTGTTACCTCTTATGAGCAAAACAAAAATTTTAATTAAAAATGTGTTTATATCACAAAACAAATACATACGTACGATGGCAGAGAACAAAAAAAAACACATGAATGTGTTGCTGCAGCCAAGTTGTTGTGTGTTAATGAATGATGTAATGTAATGAATGAATGAATTAAATTATACCGAAGATCAACACAAAATAAAAAACCGAGTCAAAAGTATAACACCGTTGTACAAAAACAAATACATAGGCAAATGTGTGTGTACATTTGCCAAAGTATATGAGTTTTTGTTGGCACTTTTATTTCACACAAAAATAATACAAATAAAAAAAACTGTACACAAAAAAAGTGAAACGTATCGTATTTGATGTTAATCATCTACAGGAATGTACAATTATTTTATTTAGATTCCTCTATGTAAGTGATACGCATCTAGTTTAAATTACAATTTGTTCTACTTTCTGACAAAGGGTGACATTTGATGTACAGTTGTTGCGGTACATGTTAAAAATTGTTATATGTTTGAGGGAACTTTAGAGTTTTTGGGAAAATATAAGAGAAAATTATAGTAGTAGTAAATATTAGATATGGCATGATTGCACAGTGCAACTTTCAATCTGGGGGTTGATAAATGCCATGTCAGGACAAAGATACTAGGTCAGTATAGCAAAACACCCAAAGGATTTTGGCGTTTTCAGGCCAAACTTACCTAGAACCTTCACCCTGACTTAACATTTCTCACCCCCCAGACAATGACCCCAAAAATGTTCCACAGGGTTTTCCTTTCGGGATATTGCTATACTGACCTAGTACTCTCACCTTGACTTGGAATTTCTCACCGCTAGATAATGACTCCAAAAATGTTCCACAGTGTTATCAACGTTATGACAAATCTTTGGTCAGACAAATCAGATGATGTGTCATTGCTTAACTGTTTTTACTGCTTACAGAATCTTAAAGAAATTTAAAAGTTCTTTTACAAATTTACATCAAATTTGAGATATGAAAAAATTTCTTACTACATTGTTGTTCTTTTAAACTCTATACTGCCCTATCCCAATTTTTATAACATTGTATTTTTATCCTCTCAATGTTCACTAACTTTTCATCAATTATTTTCTATGCCACCGTGCATTCTTCTATACACGTATCGCCATTTATCAGTTTCTCACTTTTCTCTTTCACCGAAAAGACAAACTGACCCCAAAATGTAACATTGTTATAAAGTTTTTTTATTTCTGTTCCGGTTGTTTCCTTCGTAAGTTACCTTAAACGTACAAACGTTAGAAAAATTGCATTCTTTCGTTCTCACTCTCTCTCTCCCTCTCTCGTTGCTCACCATACAATTTTACAAAGTGAAACGTTTATATTGACAACAAAAGCCATTGACAAGTGGTTTTGGAACAATGCCGCTCGAGTAGTAGTCCTTGTTTCCTTTAAAGCATTTTGGTTCGCTCGAGTGTATGGTGTGTTCGTTCATCCGTTCAATAGCCAAATGTGTTTGCCAAAAATAACACCCACTTACCACTCGGCGTAGTATTTTGGCAGGCCACTTTGCACTTGAAACAAAACTAGAATTGGAGGACTAGCGCAGCAGAAGGCAGTGGTCGACTTGCGGGCATCGATATTGCGCCACGGCATGTGGTGGTGTAGTTAGTTCATCGTGTTGTTTGTTGCATAACATAAAATGTGGGTAAGGTAAGGGTTAAATAAGTCAATGGTTAGTTATTATGGATGCATGGGAGATTTTCTAATTTGAGTTTTCTGATCGTTTCTCACTAGGATATTACTAGAATTCTCTCTTTGGAGTCCTCCAAACAGCTCACAAAGTTCGAGAAATCACGTGTTCTCTGGGTAATGTAACTGAACTTCCGTTCAGTGGTAGCAAATGTGAGATGCCGCAATTTTGTGTAACCTAAAGGGGATGTTATCACCGATATGTCCTGGGAAGTAAGTAACAGAAGTTACTGAAGCTTACCACATCGACTCTCTTAGTAGCTTTGACAGACACAAAAAACTAAGATCGGGCGCAGTGGCCCTATAAGCCACGCTGCTTATTATGAAAACCATGATTTAAGGATATGAACGTGGAATGTCCCAACTCTCTACTGGAGAGAGCTGTCATCCAAAAAGACACGAATTTGGATGTGGATTCATAGTCGGCAAGGCTCACATCACCGCCATACAGCAAATGCGATGGACGGGACAGAGATGCACACGACGAAAGATCTATGACATTTTTTACAGCTGCCTTGCAGAAAGACACGAATTTTGATGTGGATTCATAGTTAGCTAGAGACTTAAACATTAAGTTTCGCTGTTAACTCTTTAAGTGACCGAATAGCCACTATCCACATCTAAACATAATATTTTTACATCAAGCTGATTTGTGTACAAGCCCTGACCATGGCATTAAAATTGTTTTTGGAGATTTTAATCCTGAAATAGAAAGGGAAGATGTACTTGGCTCAGCAGTAGGAAAATTCTGTCAACACAACAACACCTGCGGTAACAGATTCAGACTAGTTAGCATCGCGTCAACAAGACTCACACGGTAGTGAATGGAACCAGATTCCGGCACAAAGACATTCGCAAGGCAACCTGGATATCTCCTGATCAAAAGACAAGAAACCAGGGTCCTTATTACAGCATTCGTGATCGAAAGATTTCTATCAAAATTTTGAACGAAATCTTTCGATCACGAATGATCATGTGACAATCGTTGGAAAGCATGTCTCAAGCGTTATGAACGTGCGTGTGATGCGCAGTGCAAATATTGACTCAGATAACCAGCTAGTTGCACACAAGGTAGGCACGCTATTATGTTGTGCTACAAACGCTCGTAATCAAACGCAAAGCTGCATGGTCATAGCTACATACCACCGAAATAGCCAATGCCTATTCCAATCAAATCTCTAATTACTGCAAACAAACCCCATTAATTCCGATATTCCCGACATACAGTGGCAGCATACTGAGAATTCAATAAACACTTCCACAACGACCGTTCTGGATTACTAAAAACTGAGCTCAGAAAAGCCCTGAGACGATGAGGAATGTCGCGTAATGTTTGAGGTAATGGATACTGCATACAAGGCAGTACTGCAGCCTATGATACCGCTGGCTGTGATGGAACAATATTATAAGAAAATGAGTTAGAAGAAACGCATCTTCAAATGAAAAAAGGGTCTATGGAAGAAAAGAAAGAGCCAGGATATCGGAAATTATAGGTATTAAGTTGAAGCCGGAAAGTTCTACTGAAAGATGAAAAGCAAAGGTTTTGGAACAGGGATCAACACTGATGATCTCTTTACCGTTTACAAAGCTGCATTCGACAGTCCAATACGACAGAAATGCTCAGATGCTATGGCTGAGTTTGGTTTTACTGCGAAGCTGATATGACTTTGCGGGATGACACTGACTGACAAGATGTCTTCAGAGAAGATATGCAACAATTTGGCAGAGCCATTTTCGACCAAGCGAGGCTGTAGACAAGGCGATAGTCTATATGTTTAACATCACAATGGAGGTGATCATGCGCATGCCAGCAACTCGGGAGCGTTCCGATGATTCGGGTTTGTCGGTAGTAACGATTAAAAACAGCTTGATAATTCGAGTTTTGTCGGGGTTTCAGGTTAATATCAGCAAGTGATGATGATGACTCGATTTTGTCGGCGGTTTAGGTCTATATCAGGTTTGCGAAGCCGTCTTAGTGATTCGGGTTTTGTCGGGTATTCATGTTAATTTTAGCAATTCGCGTTTATATCAATGCTTCGGCTTTCGTCGGTAAATCAGTTTGGTATCCACAGTTCAGAAACGTCTTGATGAATCGCGTTCTTCAGCAAATCAACTTTTGCAAATCGTGGTTGTATCGATGATTCGGCTTTCGTCGGTAAATCAGTTCGGTATCCTCAACTCAGAATCGTATTTATGACTCGGGTTCTTCAGCAAATCGACACTTGCAACTCGTGGTTGTATCGATGATTTGGCTTTCTTCGGAGATCAGTTTGGTATCCGCAACTCCGGATCGTGTTGATGACTCGTGTTCTTTAGCGAATCGACTTTTGCAACTCGTAGTAGGGACCGACCGTGGCATAGTGGTTAGAACACGCGGCTACAATGCGCGAGATCGCATGTTCAAACCTGGCTCCAGTCATCTTAAAAAAAATTGTTCTTTCATTGTCGGCTCCCCTCGAATGTTGCTGACAGCAACTTCGCAGTATTAGGTGTCGAGTCAGTCGGCGTGTCTAGTAAGAGCTTCTCAAACAGTGACGTTCGCATTCGTCGATAAACAAGTAGGTGCCGTTTAGTTGTGAATCTAAAAAATAGAAAGCGTGTAAATTCACAACAACGAGAGAAGCTATCCCATACCTCATTCATGGGGTGCAAAGGGAAATTAAGTTTTTTTTTTAAGTTGTATCGATTTCGAATTCGCGATCGCACTAATAATCGTACCCGATCTTCGATCTGTGCAAGTCCGGTTCAACACACAAAAGTCAGATTCAACAGAACGAAGTCCGATTGAAGAGACCGATTCAACAGAAAAGTCCGATTCAGCAGACCGAAGTCCGATTCAACAGAACGAAGTCCGATTCAACAGAACGAAGTCCGATTTAACTGACCAAAGTCCGATTTAACAGACCGAAGTCCGATTCAGCAGACCAAAGTCCGATTCTACAGACCGAAGTCCGATTCAACAGACCGAATCCGATTCAAGAGAACGATGTCTGATTCAACAGACCGAATCCGATTTAACAGACCGAAGTCCGATTCAACAGACCAAAGTCCGAATTAACAGACAGAAGTCCGCTTCAATAGACTGAAGTCCGATTCAACAGTAGACCGAAGTTCGATTAAAGTGAACGAAGTCTTATTTAACCGACCTTAGTCGAGTTAAGCCAATGAAATTTGAGTTAAACCAAAAAAAGTTGGTTTAACAGACCGAATTCCGATTAAACAAAGAATATTTCTTTCGATAAACTATTGCCCTGAGATAGGCAGGGGAGATCGGGTTCGTCACGTTACAATGAATTTTTCTACTTTGGCTCCGCTATATATTAAAATAGTGTCCGCCTGGAAATCAAGGATCGAGAATTGATCGTAAACTGCTGCTACTATGCGCCAAGCAAGCGATTTAGTGAAAAAGCCCTCTCTCAAAGCTACCTGTATTGCTCTATTCAGGGATACTTCGACAGAAAAATTAATTAAGGCAACGTTACTGATGAGTCTACTAACCAAAGATGAAAGGCGTATGACAGAGGTGCCCAGGTTCTAATCCCAGCAAATTTAAATTTTCCAACAATTTGTGTTAGTGTATCATTCGATACTTTGGTTAAACGATCATAAAAGATTTTTTGTTTGTTGATATTAATGGTCAATTCATTGTCACGCACTAGGATGACGCGTTTCGAACACCATGAAGTGTTCATCTTCAGACCCCTTTGTGACGAATTGATGCAATCTGGTACATCGTCAGCTGTATATATATCTACAATTATGTCAAACATGTACATGCGAAGTAGATATCAGCCGAAAATTTAATACTGTCATACAAAACTTTCTGATTTAATTAGCTCGAGGAAGGGTGTGACTTTATTACATTTAGATTTAATATTTCCGTCTGACTTTAAAAAATAAAATTTCTTTGCAAAATATTTGGAACCATCATCGTTCACTGCAGGTAACGTCGTCTTATGGATCATAAGCTGGATAACGACATCGACGTGGCCAAGCGCGTTCAAATAGACAGAATGCACTGGCTGGGATGTCGCAATATTTTCGTCAATAAACTGAAAGGTGATCCACCAAAACTTGGTGCAATGGACAAGTTGAAAGTGCTGTTATTTAAACTTCGGCGCAAGAGGCCGAATGGCAGCTTATGGATGATTATGTTGTTGCTACGGAATTAGAAGAAGAAGTGTAGTCGATGACTAAACATTGCATAATCGTCTTTCGTTATAAGAGTCATTAAGTAATTGCTTTAGATTAAATCACTTATTAATTGTACCACTCTCGTAATATGACGTCCCATTAAATAATACCTATAGACTGTAGGGTAAATACATTCAACATATACGATCTTAACATTTAACATGCATCTGTTTTTATACAGTTGCCTTTAAAATTAGTATAAAACGCAAGAACAAAAGATTCTTGGGCCAATGGCTAAATAAAAGCGTACCTACATATTTGACCGTTATACAATAGGGCAGCTATTGGCACGACCTTCTTAGATCTTGTTAAAACAAGGACAGGCAGAACAGAGCTGAATGGAGATGTCATAGATGTATGAATGAATGTGTGGACACAATACATACTTGGCCTGTGTAATGGGCTACACTAAGCGGGTCAATCATTTGTATGCTAAAGAGGATCTAGTCCTATTATGTATTTGGAAACAATAGCTCGTTGCTGTCGACACTCGTCTTTTCACTGCAGGTTCACTGCTTTCGTTTTTCCTCCCTTACAATTCTACAAACACATTTAAGATTCTACTATTAACTTTCCCGAGCAATGTTAATTTAGTCATTGCTATGTATATATGTGTGTGTGTGTGTGCTTTTACTCCTCATTCCCCCCGTTCTGTGTATTTGTTGGCTCTTCTACACTTCCACTTAATTAGGTAATAAATGATTGAAGAAATTATGTCTAGACGTGACGTGAATTTCGATAGGCCTCTCTCGGCTAGGGATTCGTCTTTTTTCCTCCGTGAATTCCTTTCTCTTACCAGCTCATGCTGCCAGCGGCATTGAATCTGTTTCGTATTATGTTTTATTTGGTTTAGATTTCAGTTTCGTATAGTTTTTATTGGTCCATTGTTTGGTTTGAGTTTTTGCGTTGGTTTTTTTTTTGTGCTCTTCCTTTTGTTTCCTTTTCAATTGTTTGTTTGTTGCTTTAAATCTATACGTTTTTGTGTTGGTTAAGTACGTGTTTTGAATGATACTCGTATTTGTTTTGGCTGTGCCATTGAGCCATTGGATTTTATTGTTTTGTCGAAATGTTAAACAAATGACTTTTTGTCGTTGTTGCGATATCAACAACGTTTATATGTTAAATACGTAGAGTATTTACATATAAAAGTAAATTAAATGTTTATTAAAATGCTGTTAGGCCGTTGTAGCTAAAAATTGGAAAATAATTAAATTAGCTCAAAACTTTTGCGTTATACTAGGGTGGCCACATAGTCATGGATGGAAAGTTGTAATTGCCATTTTAGGGAAGAAAGGGGCAAGAGATATTAAATAGTCTAGGTAAACCCAGCCATATAAACTTCCCGAACTTTAAAGCACTGGGTTTTGCTATTGTATAAAAAAAGATATTTGAATCTTCAAACATATGCAAAGATAGACGTCACTACAACATTTTTCACTTCATTGATTTGGCACTCAATTCTGAGAACTGCACGTGAAAGTAGCTCCAGAAAGAAGAAGTTCTGCATCATTCGTTTTGTCAAGTTACATGCCATAACAATTTAATATCAATTTGTTGTTAGTAAGTGTACGTGTATTTGTATTGGTTAGTTTTTAGTCGATCTTACTGTGTATTATATCAATTTATGTTAGTGTATCGTATGATACATCAAATTCGGCTAAAGATCAGTGTAGTATAGAATTTGTCACGTTTTATGATCTTTTGTTTTACATAATTGGAGAACCACTAGTCCGATTTAGCTGAAACAAATTTAAAAATATTAAAAATTACAATTCCTTTAATCTGTTTATATAACATTTTCTTACATAAGCAACAGATGTCCTTTGGCTTTATATGAATACCTGCCCGTGAGGCCTTAACTCCACGGTGGGCTCAACCCCACTGGAGCATACTACTAGGCCGCTGTTAAGGCCCGGATCTAATTCTTCTATCCAAAAAGGATGTTCAAACCGTTCGTATTTCTTTTGTGAGGGCACAACATTGACTAACAAGTACAAGCTCAAGTCCTGCACTTCTTCCGATTTGGCCCCCCACTCCTAATTATTTGCTACTTTAAGTTGCATGTAGAAGTACATGCACTTGTTATTTCAATCAAATCATGTGCTTTCTCCCTCCTCCACGCCACAAGTGCGCCCACGCCGCCATCTGCTAGGAACCGAGGTTTCCCAACCGGCCGGCCTACATCTAACATCTCTTTTATTTATATCAACTCTGGGATAAAAACATCAAAACTACACAGACCTGTATCCCTTCTGCTACCGACGGCGAGTGAATCAACACTTCCTCAGGCTAGCTTCCAATGATACCCAGCATTCCTTAAACTGCCGTCAGCGAGTGAGTTAAAACTCCGTCAGGCCAGTTTACAACAATACCATTCAATACCCCTTGTATTTCCTTAGAAATACAAGCATTTAACCAGCAGGACAATCACAACATATAAATTGACACGTATCCCTTCAACTACCGTCAGCGGGTGAATCAACACCCCGATCAGGCTAGCCTCCAACGATACCAGCATTCTTTCCACTGCCGTCAGAAGCGCATTACACTCATTCAGGCCAGTTTCCAACAATACCGTTCAATACCACTTGTATTTCCTTAGAAATATAAGCATTTTACCAACCAGGACATCACAACATATAAACTGAGATTAGACATTATTTGATATCTATTTGTAGCTCAAAGACGATACAAACAATTATATCCTCCCCTTGGATATTAGAGTCACCGTCGCAAAGTGCATACTTTACTGCGGTATTATGCACACACTTGTTAAGTGTTCGAAATCTATCCAAAATTCTTAGTTATGTTTTCGACCAAGATAGTGTTTGATGCGCAATGAGAGACTCGTATGGTGTCAAGGGACACCCAGCTCCATTTCTCTCGAACATCAAACTCTTAGTCTACTCTCGTAACTTTGGGTTTTAACCAACAACCACCACGAGGCACACTGTTCCATACCCATTCGGTGGGTAAGTAGTTTTTACTCTACTTAGGGCCCCCAGCCGCCCGTGGTACCATCTTTAGACTCCTTGGTCGAAGCTCGTAAAGATAATACCTCCCCACTACCTCTTTTCGCCACCACAGAGCCAGAAAGAGGTCCGCTGTGGTTTCTCTCGGGTCCGTGGTGTCGATATTCACCAAAGTCTTCGAAAAGACCCCCCTGGGGGGACATAAGCAACAGTTTTACTTCTCCATTCATCAACTGGGTTCATTTTGTAGCAGTTACAATAAAACTGTTGTACTCCGTGGCGTATGATAATCATACGTCACCATATAGTATTTATGTTATGTCAACCAAGAGAGCCTAAAACGTGACAAATTCCCCTAAACGATACTTACTAACATCAGAACATCTTTTTTGGGGCTTCTTTCACATGCAGTTCTCAGAATTTAATCCCAAAATCATTTGTTGTACGTATTATACACTGGAGAGCAAGAAATTATGCGCTCCACCGAATATGAGGAATGAAAGAGAATCAAAAACTACACTTTTACATCCAACAACAACAAAATTGTATTTATTTAAATTTATGTTTTCTGCATTTTTTACATTTTGGGGTGATCATGGAATTAAACGCAGTTGTTTTTAAGTACCAAATAAAACTTTTTAATTAAAACAAAAAGCAAATTTAAAATAAGAAACACTGTGTAATAATGCGTATGACCTCTCTTATTTTGAATAAATTCAAAAATGATGAATTCAAAAAGACCCATGCTACTTTTCTAAGATAAACTTCAGTGGTTGGTCGTTAATGGTTTGGGGTGGATTCTCTGAAATATAAATTTTTGGGCTGACTTTTCCAATCTGTAGTGTACATGATGATCCATGGTTCGATTTCCGCATCCAGTCATCTACATTTTTCTTACACTACCGACAACACTCGTTGTTGTCCATAGCAACTTTGCTCTATAGTGTCGAGTCAATCGGAATGTCTAGTATAAGCTTCTCAAACAGTGACGTTCGCATTCTTCGAAAAACAAGTAGATGCCCGTTGTTGTGAATCTTAAAATAGAAAGCATGTTAATCCACAAAAGCTGACTCATTCTGATGCAATGGTAAATCGGAAGAAGCTACTGACGCCTTCGAAAGATGCATCAAACACAAACTATCATAGTGAATTTCTGGCTTTGATGGTTCCAGAGAAATGGAGGTAGGTTAAGGTGGTTTTGAAAGCCAATGTGGGTAAGCCCGATATTACCTACCTAAGAGGATTACACACTAAATAGCCTCTGATACTTTTTGCTGAAAGTTTTGGAGAGATTGACTGATATGTATATAATAGGGGTATAACCAAATTTTGGCCCTAGCACCACGCGATGGCGAAGGTTGTGTTATTTACGAAAAAATAATTTTGGTGTCATTTCGGATAAAAAACCTCACCCACGAAAACGATTTTCTAAAATCTCCCAAAAAAAAAACATTTTTTTTTCATGCTAAAGCATGAAATCTTCCAATTATCATTTTTTGGGTTCAGTTGATGTAATGGAATGACGATATCTGCAATGTTTCTCCACATTATTGTGCTATCTTTAAATTTGGTCAAAGCCTTTGGCCAAATTTTTGCATTTTTTAAAACGCTTTTAAAATCCATTGTTTGTAAGTATTAAACACAAACTCGGAATATTATTTTCTTTGAATAATAAAAACAATTAAAGTACATGATGTAATTATCAATGACATACATTCAATTTCCTAAATATTTACACAAATGTTAAATGCAGCTTGATATTTTGATAAAAAAAAGTTTTTTGCGCTTTGCGCTAAATAAATAAAAAAATCATTTAAAAACTTTACCGCGTTTGGTGGGTGAACTTTTTTGACAACTGCGAAAAAGTAATACCATTTTTTTATATAATTTTCAATGGCCTATTCGACTATGCTAGGGCCATTTGGATATTTGCAAAAAAATGCAAAAAGTTATATCCTTACGGCCATATTCATAAAAAAATTTCTAAAGTAGGTATGAAGCGTTCTCTAGCTAATGTATTCTTTAGTTCTAAAAAACCTTTAATAAGAAATTGTATTCATAAACGTTTTTTATCAGCACTTTAGCTTTATGTGTTCAGGTGGCAACGCCGACTGTTATTATTCGTTACTGATGTAAAAAAAACAGCTTTATAGCCGGATACAAAAGCTTAATAATCGGATACCAAATATGTATTTGCACTTATAATAACTATGAAAATTATTATAGCTCAATTTTTCATTGACTACGATTCTCATGATGATAAGAAAGACGTTAAAGTAAAAATTATATTAAAAAATTTGATTTTTTTTCCTCATGTTAAAATTATAATCGGATACCGATTACATTGTTTCCTTGTTTTGATTGTTTATACATCACGAATATTATTTCATTATTTACAAATTATTTTTGAGGAATTTTGGAGAAATATTTTTCAAAATGGTATTCATGAATGAAAAGTGTCTATTTAGATACTTTTCTATGTGCGCAATGATTAAGAAGAAAATTTCCTACACAATGAATGCATGCAACAACTCTTTTCAATAGGAAAAATACCGAAAAACTCAAAATAAAGATCTCAAATTCATAAATATACAATAAATTGTACAAACGTCAAGTTATAGCATGCTTAAAGTAGAGACAACCCTACTTTAACTTATTGAAAATGTGAATCGTTTATGAATATTGTTTTCTCGAAAATTGCTTAAAAATGGTTTATAAACCTCTTATGTTTTTATGAATAAGGCCGCTAGTATATAAGAACATATTTAAGTCCTTACAATCTGAGCACTTCTCAACATGCGTACATCACAGGAAGATCAGTTGAGAGTGCTCTCTATGACGTAGTTGGCCTTAAGGAATGCAACCAAAGTTCAGTAAATTTCACTTAAGCTGCCTTATTGCCTTTCAATAAAGTGAAGTCATGCGGAATAAGAAACTCTTTTGAGAACATTAATGTGCCACCTCACCTCTATTGAATTCGGAAGACTCTATACTGGAAAACCGTGTCGTCTACCCAGAACATTGCGGAAGCGACGTGAAAAGGTAGCTACTAGTGGAACACCACAGTGGCAGTCCTGTCACCTGTTCTTTGGTTCCTTGTTTTAATCGGAGTACTTATATCGTTTAATGAGGATGTTACGAAAATTGTGGGATGTGCGGATGATGTGATCATCATGATAGGTGGGCAATTTCGATCAACCATTTATGACCTTATCCAAATTGCCATTGGAAAGCTGCTACTATGAGCCAGGTCCTGCGGTTTGGGATGAATCCGTGGATATAGGACAAATGACTTTGAGCCATTCGAAACGGAATGGAGTGGAACTGAAGCTCTCAATGAGGAAAGGTGAAAGAGGGGTGTCAATGCCCTTTATGCATGCCGGAACTCTACAGGGGTACAAGTTAGGGACTCAGCCCGAAAGTCGCAAAGTGGCTATATACTAGGAATGTAACGAACGTTCTCATATGCGAATGCGGACTATTTGCATCATTTGTACATTCGCTTTCGCATTCGTATAAATATATATTTCAATATTCGCATTCGCTTTCTCATTCGCAAAAAAATGTCTTAAATACAAGTAATAATGAGACTGAGGCCGAAAGTCACGTTTTCAGTCTCACATGAAAAAAAATTGTTAACTGAATACAATAAAGAAAAAAAAATCATATTTCAGTAGATCCTGTATTGTGGTGGAAACGAAACAGCTCGAAATACCAAAAGTTAGTACCTTTGGCACGCCAGTTCTTAGCTACGCCTACGGGAAGTGTCCCAAGCGAACAGTTGTTTTGTTAAATACAACTTGGCTCTAATAAACTTTGAATACTGAATACGTCAAAGTTTTCGAAAGTAAATAAAATTATTGTTTAGTTACCTAAAATAATGAATTTCTGAGAATTATATATATTTTTGTTTTACTTTTAAATAAATATTTATGTTTAATTACTTAACTGAAAGACATATTTTTATTTGAAAAGGTAGACAGTAGGAATGAAACTAAATTATTCGTTTACGTAAATCATTTTTTGACATTCTCTAAACAGTTTTGGAATATTCGCATTCGCAAAAACCAAAAGTAAGTATTCGCATTCGCTTTCGCAAAAAAAAATATTCCAATATTCGCATTCGCGTTCGCATTCGCTAAAGCACATTCGTTACATCCCTACAATATACCACTATAGTTCGGCCAATTATCACCTATGGATGTATCGCTATATATGACTATATAAGAGTTTTTTTATTACAAATGCTTACCAAGATTTAAAGGATGGCTGCAATGGTGATTACAGTTACCAGGAGGAGCAGACCGCAGGCGGCTTTGGATGTGTTGCTGGCCTTGTACGTCAAGGCTATTGAATGATCATTGACTTCGCTATAATACTGATTGGCATCAATCCCTACATGGTCATAAGGGTAATGGCGACTCTTTTCATCTCCAACCTTGTATAGATTTTATAGAGGAACACCTCAAGGGGAGTCCTGTCCCCTCTTATTTAGGTCTCTGTGCTAAACGGATTATGTACTTAAATTTCTACCAATCCAAATTGCATTTGAAAACCACTACGATCTGCCAGGACCTGTGGTCAGGGGTGAGACCTCGGAAAAGGGAATTGTTTTTCTTTACACGTGGATATAAGATAAATGACCTCGCACCATTCGAAACTGAATGGGGTGGAACTGAAGCTCTCAATAGAGGCAAAGTACTTAAATGCTGCGCTTGATCGGAATCTAAAATTGTCAAGGTATAACGAGGAAAGGTTTTAGACACCGTGCCCGTTTCTAGTTTCTTGGAACTGCCAAAGCCACTAAGAGAGCCGTTGTGTTGAGCTTCAGTATTTTGTTGCCTACTTCCTACGACGCATCGGTGGAAGCATGCCATTAGGTTACTCAACATTGCGCTATCTCACATTTGCTACCACTGAACGGATGTTCAATGGCATTTCCCGGAGAATACGTGATCTCTAGCTTGGGGACCACCAAAGAGAGATTCTGGTTATTCCCAGGTGAATAAGAATCAAAATAATCAAATTAGAAAATACCTCCTTGTTCTCACCAGTCTATTTATTACCTTTTGGGTTTAGTGGAGGATTGGATGTGGAACACAGGATCTCCAGAACCGATTGTAAAACTGCTAGATTGATGAAGTCCAAATACAGCAGATTCCTATCAACGTACATGATAGGTCCGTGCAGGAGTAATCCGTGACTGGCCTGTGAAATTCTAACAGGCCATTGCAATCTCAGACATCTGACAGGCAAATGGGATAGATCCATACCAGATAACTGACGAATATATGAGGACGAGGAGAAGTCCCAGACGATGGAACATTTTCTTTGTAGTTACCCCGCTCTAGACCGTAGCCAGACCGTACGAGTAGATGATGTCTGATACACAATCGCGTATCCGTCCTTTTGCTCTGATGACATGCGACGAAGTGTTCACTTAGGTTAACGGGGAGGCACAGTGGAGTAAAATGAATATATGGATACTTTCAACGCATACGCATACATCTATTTCATTCATCTATGCTCAGAAATCGGTAGGACAGTTGGCAATATCTTCCGATTTTGGATCCGAAATCTGACCTACGCAGCTGAGGGTAATCTGACATGACGACATGAGGTACGACGTCTAAACGATTTCTGAATATAAATCAATTCCGAAGGGAAAATCGACTCGTCGTTATAAATTCGGACCGATATCTTACCAGACGTGTCCGATATCAACCTATGTCGAAGCTTTTGGTTTGCTAGTATTGAACATTGTTTTTCTATCTGTAACTGTAACTGTGTCTGTTTTTGTGCTGAATGCGAAACAAGCGTGTGTGGGGTTGCTTTCATAACACTCAAGCAGTAACTGACTATTTTCAATCAAACAAAACTTTCGAGTAAATTGTCGATCGTGTCTGTGTGAAACAAAAGACTATTGCCGGCCTCGTGAGGCTACGGAATGCATATCACTGTCCTAAAGTAAGAGGAAGCCAACAAAATATGCGTGCAATGTTCCAAAAAGATGGCCAAGCTGGGTTTGGCAGCCAATAAAAGTCATATCCTTTACTTCGATCACAGTGAAAAGTGTACAACGACCACAGGTAACTGTATCTTATAGCTATTGGATATTTGGCACACATGTGCGTCAGTCCACATAATTGGGCACGTACCATCAATATTCCCTAGATTTAGAACAACTGCGACAGTAAATTTTTAAGAAAGCTTAAGAAATGGCTCTCCTATATAACACATTCATAAAATACAACAGAGCCTACTGCAATAAGGTTTGCAGACTACAACAACAAACATATTAGAATGTTGTTCTTGATGATCTGACAATAACTTGTTCAAGAATGACGGACATTTGTTGAGGAGATAGCAAGACATCCTAAAGTTACCCGCACAAGGTCTCCAGGACATTGGAGCATATATCGTCGTCCGGGTACTCATGTGCTACATACGCTATGTAGATGCTATCTATCTATTTATAGCATTTTTTTAGAAATATAGAGCTCATGAATAGGGATTCATGGTATTCAGAAAATAACAAAATGCATACTAAGAGTAATGTTGATTTACCACACACCATTCGCAACTAATAGAAGCCGTCGGTGGTTAATACCCGCACCAACACACCCACTTGTGCATGGGTAAGCACAACAAGTAGTTGGGTGCCAGTTATACTTATTGTTCTATTTTGAGTACTCTAACTAGTACTCTAACTACTTATTCAAAATATCTTGTGTTGTAACACTCATGGTAATGTTAAGAAGGGTTGATGCGAAACAAACTACAGACAAAGTTACTGTCCTGCCGTATGTCACAACGGTCTGCGACGATGATCTATGATGGTTATGATGACCTAGCTATAAAACTTCATATTTAAGTTGAAGCTTACCGGCTTCTGACATCGTTAGCATCCAGTGTATCTCCAGTGTCATCTGGATATCAACGAGAGATAGAACCATCATACTTGTAGCAGAGAAATTAAGTAAAAAAAGTTTCAGTCGGGTAATCCGACTTACATATACCCTCACCCTCAGTAAAAAGCCAAAGTTGGGCTGGGTATGGCTTTATTACCCGATTTCCAAAATGGGCGGAATATAATATATGTATGGGAGGTACCAGAAGTGTTGTGGCCATGTAGCCTCAATCCCGTAAGTAGTTTTGGGAAAATTTAAACTCATGCAAATACAATTAGACATGGATCAAACGACATAAAAATTTATGAACGAAACCTACACTCTAAAACTGGGCACTAGTTCGTAGGTGGTGAAATCATTACTTACTTTGGGCCCACCCGTACGTACTTTGCAAACCCTAAGCAATGCATTTCAAAATGTCGGTTTGGTCAGTTGGTTCAGTTTGGTGAAATTGGTCCCCAGAAAGGGTACTATTTTTTTTTATTTGGCCTATTATAGCTAACGAAAGTGGTTCATAAACGAAGTTTGGGTCTCTCTGCTCTGCGTCGTCCTTCAGGTTCGGCTTCAAACACCTTTCTCGCTGGAACATTTACATCCATTCTGGCAACATGTCCCAGCCATCGTAGTCGTTGGATTCTGACTCTCTAGCTACGTCGATATCATGGTAAAGCTCATACAGCTCATGGTTCATCCGATGGCGAAACTAGCAGTCGACACAGATAAGTCCATATATTTTCGGAGTACTTTTCTCGAAAATACTTCCAGTTTTTGTATGTCCTTTGTTGTTAGTATCCCGAGATAAGGTGATGTTACTAAGGTGTTGATTGTTTGGCTGACATTATTTTCCTTGTTGACGGAAGTTACGAAGTTGGTAAACTCATCTATATCCTCAAAACAATAATTTTCAACGTAGACGGTGCCTCCCCATCGATAGGATTCTTTGTTCGTCGAAATCATTAATTTTGTTTTATCCTTGTTGACCGCTAAACCTATTTTTGTTGATCCCTTTACTGGCGATGAGAAAACTGCAGTAACATCCCGCAGATTTTAGCCAATGATATATATATCATCGGTATAGGCCATTGGCATGTGGCTCTTGTGGAATATGGTGCCAGACACTTTCAAAACAGCCTTCTTCATCACCTTCTCCATAACTGTATTAAATAGTGTTGAATGATTCAGAGTAAACCTTACTAATTTTAATAGAGGATTTGGTGTTTTCCAAGGTACATCTGCAAAGTCGAATTAGATTTGCAGAAATACCGAACTCGGACTTATCGGAGAGTAGTCGACAAAAAGGTGGTAGGTGTCGATCATCTTTTTATGAGTTTTTCCAAGATTTGCCGTAAAGTGAATATTTGATCCGTCGTAGATTTACCAAATCTAAAGCCGCACTGATAAGGTCCAATTAGTTTTTCTACAATTGGCTTTAGACGTGCACACAATGTGCTCGAAAAGACCTTGAACGCAATTGGCAATAGGCTTTTTCCACGGTAGTTCTTACTCTCACTACGATCGCCTTTGTTATATATGGGACATAACAGACTGAGACTCCAATCCATAGGCATGCTCTCCTCTAGCCAGATGTTCTCCATGAGCTGATGCTTGCTTCGAATCAGCTCCTCTCAACTTGCCGTAAACAATTTAGCCGCTTCGTACTGCGAGGTAATATTATCAGGGGTTGGACCATTCCGTAGGCGTCCGCTACCTCTGTGGTCCGTAGTTTACCGATGTCCAGCTTTCGTTGTGCCTGGTGCCTCGCTGCGTGCCTTCCATCGACTACCACGTGATCTATCTGATTCTTCGTCAATTGATCTAAAGATAACCATGTTGCCTTATGAATATTTTTATGGTCAAATCTAGTGCTGCTTCTTGACGGAGAGAAATCAATCAGTATGTTGCCATTGTTCGACGTTTCGGTGTGCAGACTGAATTTTCCGATGGTAGCCTCAAATGCGTTCTCCCTCCCTATTTTGGCCTAGAATCTCTCTCCTTAGTTCGTGTATGGGATTTTGAATAAAATTGACCTATAAATACAGATATTCGAAATAAGTCCACCCTAGCGCCACTTGCTGTTTCCTCCATTTTTCGATACAATTATTATCCCACGATCAAGATAACATAATTTCTGAATCTCTGTTAAATTTGTCAATAGATTAAAATTTCGTATATAAAACCACCCCAGCGCCAACTGACGGGCCAAAGCTATATGTTTCGGGCACAATCCGAACATGAAGTGTGAATTTGGCTTCTGTAGCTGTTATCTTTAATATCTAATGGTCTGACAAACATAGGTACCATCGAGTTTTTATCTTTATATATAAAATTCTACTGTACGTGTGTTGTGACCGAACTCCTCCTCAACGGCTGGACCGATTTGGATAAACTATTTGTATGCGTTTGGGTGGCGCCCCGGGTGGTTTAGATTTACAACTCGGTCCAATTGGACAAAGGGGCGTGGCACCGCCCATACAACTTGCTCTGACGGCTTTTCTAATAGACCGATTGATACGAACATTTTTTACGAACATCCCTGGTTATAATATGTTGTAATTGGATAAAGGGGCGTGGCTCCGCCCATACAACTTGAAAATAAAAAGGGCTATATCTCATAAACTATCAGAGGTATGAAGGTGAGATTTGGTATATATGTTTTTGGAGCAGTATTAATTACAGCCAGGGTGGAGGTGGGCGGTGTCACGCCTCTTTTCAATAATCGCTCTGACGTCTTTTCTAATAGACCGATTGTTACAAAAATTTTACCAAGTGGTACTGTTCACCTGTTGATAGTCTCTGGCTGTACTTGGTTGTGATTGGTTAAAGGAGCTTGGCACCGCCAATTCACCTTAAAAGTATAAAAGGTTATATCTCATGAACTATCAGCGGTATATAGATGAGATTTGTTACAGTATGAATTACTGCAAGGTTGGAAGTGGGCTGTGCCACACCCTAGTTATAACTGCCATAGTAATAGTTTGATCGTCCTCTAAATTCCATATTATATTGCAGTTCGCCTAGAGATATGAACAGTAGTGTGGGTCAATTTTTTTTCGCAAAAATCGTATATCAATATCGTATTCATGATGAATTGTTAGAAAATTTCACCAATAAATTTTGTGTCTAAAATCAATTCCTAGCCCGCGCTGGGAAGCAGTAAGATTTCAGGTAGAGTTTTTGTTTATTTTTAGATAAGCAAAAACCGAAAACTTCAGATATATTTTGTTGAAACTTTCTGCGGAAAACTAAGCTTAAAAAAGCAATGGCCTTTGAAATTTGGCAAACAGAAATTAATTTATGAAATTCTTGAATTTTTGCCTTTGGCGGAAATCCAATATGTAGGGCGGGATCCCAAACAGCATCAGAAATATAATATTCTTTTCGTCTTAGTCTCCAAACATCAGAATGGTATGTCAAAATTGGAGCCGGAGCCCATGGGGTCAAATTAAGGGCCTCTTGGATTCTATGATGACCCTCTAGGTACGGGTGTAAAAAGCGTGCCCAGAATCGGAATCTATGTTGAATTCTATGGAAGTTTCACCACATTTTTGACATATTGTTTCTTAATGAAATTTTCTTAGATTCCGATTTTGGTATACGATTAAATTGATCCGCCCTAATGAGCAGGCTATTTGGAACTAAATAAATAAAAAGTGCCGAGGCGCTGCCCCCTCGCTTCAATATTTGAATTTAAACTGTTTCAAATAATGGTCCGTACACCAGCCAGTTGAGGACAAATGTTGAGGAAATGTCTTGGCCTACATCTATACAACATCCAACCGTTGGAAGAATTAGAGCCAGTAGACGATCAATTGATTTTGTTATTTCCCATGTCATGTCATTGCAAATCATTGGGAAGAGAAATGGTTCCAACACAACGGCACAACATGCCATACCTTTGTTAAACCAAGCGTTTGGTGACCGAATTATCTCAAAAAATGGTTATACGAGTTCAATACAAAGACAGTATTCGGAAATACTGACATGGAAAACAAGTAAGAAAGTTTCAGTCGGGCGACCCGACTTACATATACCATCACCCTCAGTAAAATAAAAAAAATTGCTATTATATTGATATTATTACTCGATTTCTAAAGTGGGTAGAGTGGTAAATTTGTATGGGAGGTACTAGAAGGGGGTGTCTAGACTTCTAGGTTTATCCTCCAAAACTTTATCCTGTTATAGCTTTACTAAATACAGAGTTTGGGCACGATAGGGTTGGATGTATTGATATTATTACTCCATCTCTGAAGTGGGCGGAAAGGTACATTTGTATGGGAGGTCCCATAAGGGGCGCCGCTAGACTTCCAATTTTTTCTCCAAAACTTTATCCTATTATAACTTAATAAAATACAGAATTGGGGCACGATCGTGTCGAGAATATTGATATTATTACTCCATCTCTAAAGTGGGCAGCGTGGTACATTTGAATGGGAGGTACCAGAAGGGGCGTGTCTAGACATCCAGATCTTCTCTCCAAAACTTTATCCTGTTCTAGCTTTACTAAATACAGAATTTGGGCACGATCGTGTCAAGTGTATTGATATTATTATTCCATCTCTAAAGTGAGCGGAAAGGTACTTTTGTATGGGAGGTACCAGAATGGGCGTGTCTAGACTTCCAGATTTTTTCTCCAAAACTTTATCCTGCTTGAACATTACTAAATACAGAATTTGGTCACGATCGCGGTAGTTCTAATAATAATATTAATCGATTTCTAAAGTGGGCGGTACCAGATGTGTGTGGGAGGTACCAGATGGGGCGTAGGTAGACTTCAGTTTTTTTCTCAAACACTGTATCCTGCTATAGCTTTACTAAATTAAGAATTAGGGTACGAGCGCGATGGATTTATTGATATAAATACTCCATATCTAAAGTGGGCGGAAAGGTGAATTTGTATGGGAGGTACCAGAAGGGGCGTGGCTAGACTTCCAATATTTTTTCCAAAACTTTATCCTGTAATAGCTTTACTAAGTACAGAATTTGGGTACGATCCCGTTGGGTGTATTTGTATAGGAGGTACCAGAAGGGGCGGAGCCATGTAGACCATTTGCAATACCGTAAGTAGTTTTGGGGAAATATTAACTCGTGCAATATTTCAAGACATTTGGTTGCGTCTTTCGAAAGTTATCGTGCGAACCAGCCGGACAGCCACCAGACAGACAGACAGACGGACATGGCTCAAATTACTTAAAAAGTCATGAATCGAATTTGGTTCAAAGAAACCTAGGGTCTGAAGTGACTCCTTCTATGTGTTACACTTTTTGGTTGTATCAAATGATATATACCCTCATCCCTAAGGGTGATGGTAAAAGAGGTTTTTATGCCTAAAGGCATAAATCTTCAAACGAAATTTTTATTTGAGGTTATTAGGCGAAGAAGACATGACAAAAATGTTTGTTACTACCAAAGAGATAGTTAGTATACAGAAAGTTCCCGAGAAGAGAAACAAGTGCATCATTCGTGTTGTTTAAATTTTATTCGCACTCTTATCTAAATAATTGACTAACGAACTTACCACATTTCCGCATTGTAATACACATATCATATATAGAAAACACCTCTGAAAATTTCCTTTTAATATATAACTCTGCCAATTAAAAACTCAATTTCTGTGTATTATTTTCAAATTGACAATCAGCATTTCTTTTATTATATTCCATTTCAAGTTCTTCTTTGCCTTCGACCTTGTGTTGTATTTTGTTTTCTATTCTTCTTTTACACATTTCTCAATACAATTATTACACTATTTGTTAACATAGTATGTTTTGTTTTGTTTATATAAAGCCATCTTATAAACATAATTTCATTTAATAAACGTATTTAATAGTTAATATATTGACAATTCACTAGAGTACTTTTTGTTTTGTTTCGATTTTGTTTTTCTTCTTCTCTCTTCGTAATAATAATATTTTTTTATATAATTGTTATATATAAGTGTGTATGTGAGTGTGAGTGTATGTGTATACGTGTGTGTATAGTATATAATGTGTCTGTGTATATGCTATATGTGTACGTAATATTTATTTTCTGAATTAATATATATATACTATTTCAATTGTTTAGTTCTCCATTATTTACTGTTTTTATATATCTCAAATACATCGTAGTAGTAGTACATAGATTTTGTATTTATTAACTCATTAGTTTGTTTGTTTAGTTTTGCCTTTTTGGAGTTGTTGCATTTAACGGGTACATTTGTATGTAGCATCGCATTTTTTATGGTTGTTGTTATTGTTTGTA
Source organism: Muscina levida (assembly GCA_964034835.1). Taxonomy (NCBI): domain Eukaryota; kingdom Metazoa; phylum Arthropoda; class Insecta; order Diptera; family Muscidae; genus Muscina; species Muscina levida. The sequence continues at coordinate 103,280,908 of OZ035880.1, forward strand.
GTATAGTATGTAATAGCTTTAGTTTGTTTCATCTTTAATTTTAGTTAATGAAAATAGTAAAAAATTTTTTGAATTTTGTCAAGAGTGGAGGGTTTTTTTATGAAAAGGAACTTTATAAAACTTCTTTAGAAAAATTCAATTTGTAGTTTTTAAACTAAATATAGTTGTCATTTTGAACTAGATTTACTTCTAGATTGCTTAAACATTCATTAGGTTTAACTTTTAAAACACTGTATAAAATTTGGACAAAATAAATACACTATGCGACAGTCAAAATCGGGATGGGATGAAACCAACGGGAAATGTTATATTGGTCAAAAACAAGTTATACGTGGTCCGGCGTTTCGCTGGGTCACGTCTAGGAATCTAGATATATCGATTTGAAGTTAGTAAGTATCGTATAAGGGAATTTATCACGTTTTAGGCTCTTTTGTTATATTGTTATATGGTGGCGTATGATTATCATAAGTAATATTTCACGTTAATCATACGCCACGGAGTACAACAGAGTAATTGTTACTGCTACAAAATAAACCCAGTTCAAAATCATTTGATGAAGGAAAAAGTGAAACTGTTGCTTATGTAGGGAAACGTTATATGAACAGATTAAACGAATTGTAATTTTTAATGTTTTTAAAATAGTTTGAGCAAAATCGTACTAGAGGTTCTCGAGTTATGTAAAAAAAAAGACCACCAAAGGTGACAATTTCCCCTATATGATAGTTACTAACTTCAAATCGATATATCTCGATTCCTGGACGTGACCGAGCGAAACGCCGGGACACGTATAATTGTTTTTAACCGATATAACTTTCCCCGGTAGTTTGAACCCTTCCCGAGCACTGACCCCTACCATTTGTCTCACTGTGATATTATTGTTCTGCTATTGCAGTGTACTTAAACGGTTTCGATGATACTCTTAGTAGATCAAGACGTATGACAACTGAACTTATAAACTTATTTTAAGAATGTTACGAAATGCCTTTTTCGGTAAGTCAGTAAGCCAAGCGACATGGTCCTTTATAACCATTGCACCACGTTGCCCAATATCATCCTATCAGCGAATTTCATCCTATCATCGTGTTGTAATAAAATGTATAGAAAGAAGGTGAGGATGTTGGATTTTCTGATCGTTATTTATCTGCAAATAACCAGAATATCTCTATGGAGGTCCCAAAGCAGCTGACAACTTCCAAAAGATGACGTCTTCCTCGGAACATATGCAGATCATCGTCGAATGATAGCAAATGTGAGAAAGCGCTATGTTGAGCAACCTAAATGGCTCGCTTTGGCAAGTAGGTGATGGCAAATTGGTAACAGAAGTTACTGAAGCTCCACACAAAGACTCTATTAGTGGCGCTCGCGGATCGGCTGCGGTGGCATAATATGCCACTCACCTTAAATAAAAACCACTATTTTAAAAAAATGATTGAAAAAAGAAGAAGCCCCCAAATGTTGACGACCACCGCAAACGTTAAAAAGGGCCACAGTTAAAAGATATGCCCATAGAACGTCCAAACTCTGTACAAAGATGGTGCCTGTATCCAATTGGTGGATGTCCTCGACAAATACAAGGCTGACATAACCGCCATACAGGAAAAACTACAGAATAGAGAGAACCAGAATATAGAAAAGTACAGTTATAAAGGTTAAGCCCGAAAGTTCTACCAAAAGTAAATATTTTAGATCCGGATTCCCCACCCTTAAGGACAGATATGGAAATCCGGTCACGGACACTTTGACTGTGCTACGAATATGAATGGACATTTTCGTACTCTGCTCATTTCCGAAAGTAGCCTAAGTGCTATGGCAGAGTTTGGTGTCTCTGCGCAGCTGAAACGGCCATGCGGGATGACACTCATCGTCACGAAATCTTCATTGAAAATAGACAATTGACAGAGCCCATTTCTACCAATCAAGACTTTGGATAAGGCGACAATCTTTCAGGCGATCTCTTTAAAATTGTAATGGAAAGGATCATGTGGAAGGCTGCAGCAAACATGACAGGTATCATCTTTAATAAAAGTCACATGTTGCTCGCTTATGCAGATGTTATAGATATCATTGGCCGAGGACTGCGGGATGTTACTGTGGCCTTTTCAAACATTGAGAAGCAGTCGGCTTAAGTGGATTTAGTGGTAACTAAAAACAAAACCAAGTTATTTGTTTTAACGAACAAAGTGTTTACTCTTTTGGGATGCTGCATTAGCGTTGACTGCTATAACTTTATAAGTGGTAGAGAGGAGTACTGATCGGAGCTACTATGTGCTAAGCAAGCGAATTAATGACAAAGCCTTCTCTCGACGAACAAAGATCCATCTCTATCAAACACTGACTATATCTGTCTCGCTCTACAGCGCAGTATCCTGGGTGTCTTCGGGAGAAAATACTCTAAAAAATATTTGGACCCATCAACATTATCGGCGAGTACCATTGGCTAATGAGGGCTTCCCGCAAGGGGTTTTTTCGGAGACCTTTGGGGAGAGAACCACCAGTGGACCCTTTTCTGGCTCTGCGGTGTCGAAAAGAGGTAGTAGGGATGTACATGTTTACGAGCTCCGACCAAGGAGACTAAAGATGGTACCATGGGCGGCTGGGGCCCTAAGTAGCGTAAGAATTACTTACCCACCGAATGGGTATGGAATAGTGTTCTGTGCCTCGTGGTGGTTGTTGGTTAAAACTCAAAGTTACGCGAGTAGACTTAGAGTTTGATGTTCGAGAGAAATGGAGCTGTGTGTCTCTTGATACCATACTAGTCTTGCATCTCTCACTGTGCATCATACATCATCTTGGACCTCGGAGTCAAAACGGACATATTGATGAAATGTAGCCTTTGTAAAACCTAAAACAACAGTGTATTTTTTTTTCTAGATCGGTCTTCAAATGACGTCACAGCACAGAAAAAACTAAATGGGCCGTTTTTAGGGTGTGCGAAACAAATTTTTATCTTGTGTCCCAGAATCGTTGTTGCCTAATCTACAAATTTAGGGACTGACAAGTGCAAATTTTTTTTAATATTGGGACCGACCCACTCTAGTGTACATAATACCGCAGTAAAGTATGTACTTTGCGACGGTGGCAATTCCAATATGCAGGGGGAGGATATAATTGTTTATATCTTCTTTGAGCTACAAGCAGATGTCAAATCATGTCTTATCTCAAAATTTATGTTTGTATTTGTCGTGCAGGTAAAATGCTTGTATTTCGGAACCCCCAAAAGGGGTGGAAGAAGCTAGCCGGACGGAGTGTTAATTCACTCTCCGATGGTAGCGGAAGGGATAGAAGTCTGTGTATTTTCGATATTTAATCCATAAGTGGATTTTAAAATTGAAGAGATGTCAGATGTCGGCCGGCCGGATGGTGAACCTTTGGCGTGTGTGGCGTGTTGGATGGAGAAAAGATATGATTTGATTAAAACGACAAGTGCATGTACAAATAGGACGGAGTGCAAGACTTGAGCTTGTACTTGGCAGTCAATATGGTACCCTCACAAAGCCCAAGGACATCTGTCTTATGAGGGCTAACAGACTGAGGGAAGCTGGTATCAGACCGTGCATTGTCATGCAAATATTCTCTAGCTTTTGGGTAGTGACAACTCTTGGCTTCTGCCCCCTCTTTTTAACGGGGGAATTCCCTTTGGTGGCACTATTTCTGTCTTCACGGATGAATACAAGATGGATCATGGTGTTGGAGCTGGTGTATACAGCAGGACTGACCATAGACTGACTATTTGTGTGCATTGAAGGTCGTGTGTGAGAAATATACGAGTATTGACTGTAAGGCTATAGGATGCTTGTGGTCAATATTGTATATACGCGATATTAGTCGCATAGTAACAACTGCCTTGTATAGTGTGGGGCATTGGACACCGAAAGTAAATGAATGCTGGTAAATAGAGTACAGCGAATGTCATTACTGTGTAACATGTGTAAGGCGAAGCCCACCACAAGCGGAACTGGATATGATATTGTATCTGAAGAGCCTGCGGTACCATGCACTAATCGTAACGCCCAAATGTTCGATACGATTACGAGAAGCTGACACTTGGCGGCAGTCGTAGTCGGGTATCGCATCAATACTGTTATTATTCAGCAGACATGGATGCGACGAAGGACTGCACACCGGAACGGACTATATGGTTCCGACGATAAATATTTTATCATGCTCAGAGGTAATGATCCTTAATAGAAAGGACCAAAAAGCTAACCTACCTTTCAGAGGACTGTTTATCTACACCGATGGCTGAAAATGGATCACAATTGCAGCCAATACTTCCGATAGGATGACGTGGACAGTCAAGCGGTTTTAAAGGCTTTGGCATCAAAGTTTATAAAATCGAGATTGGTGCACAAATTTAGGAGTGTGCTCAACACTGCCGATAAAAAGCGTTCGTTTCTACTGGATCCACGGACACAGTGACATACCTGGGAACGAGATGGCTGATGAATTGGCGCAAAAAGGCTCATCTCGAGGATCCGGTCCATGTGTCATATAACCGCCACATAGAACGTTTGGCTAACGTAACATGGATACACCGCACCAACTGCGAAGTATCACGGAATATTTGGCAAAGTCTGGAGAGAAGACTAACAAGATCAATCTTGGAGTAGGATAGGAAGGTTGTTAGATGACTAATAGACATTATTACAGGACATTGTTACTTTAGGGCCTTTATATCTTACTGGAATACAACGAAGGAGAACTATTGTAGACTGTGAGGATCAAATTAGGACTAATGAGCATTTCCTCTGCAATTACCCAGCTCTTCATAGAACAAGGATGCACCTTCTTCAACATGGAATATCTAATAAAATTAACTACTGGTTTTAGCTGGCTTATAGGCAGAAGACCATTTCGTACCCATGTATGCGATGGTCAGCTAGTGACGGACCCGGATAACGTTCTGAGGATATGGAGAAATCATTTTGAAAATTTATTGGATGCAGACACCACTCCTGAAGACCCCGCTCCAATCCATGACGATGGTGTTTACTGTCCGCCTCCGAGCCAGAGCGAGATACGTGTGGCAATCTCTCGCCTTAAAAACGACAAAGCTGCTGGAGCCGATGGTCTCCCTGCTGAATTGTTTAAGGCTGGCGGGGAGGAGCTGATTAGGAGCATGCATCAGCTCATGGAGAACATCTGGCATGAGGAGAGCATGCCCGGGGATTGGAGTCTCAGTCTGTTATGTCCCATATACAAGAAAGGAGATCGTAGTGAATGTAAGAACTACCGTGGAATAAGCCTATTACCAATTGCGTACAAGGTCCTTTCAAGCATATTGTGTGAACGTCTAAAGCCAATTGTAGAAAAACTAATTGGACCATATCAGTGCGGCTTTAGACCTGGCAAATCTACGACGGATCAAATATTCACCTTACGACAAATCCTGGAAAAACCCATGAAAATCAGATCGACACCTACCACCTTTTTGTCGACTACAAAGGAATAGGAATAGGAATAGGCTTTATGAGGCCATATCTGAGTTTGGTATTCCTGCAAAGCTGATTCGACTTTGCAAATGTACCTTAGACAACACCAAATCCTCGGTTAAGATTGGTAAGGATCAGTCTGAACCATTCAACACGGAAGAAAGAGGTCTCAGACAGGGCGATAGCCTGTCCTGTACACTATTTAATATAGTTATGGAGAAGGTGATGAGAAAGGCTAGTGTCAACATGTCTGGCACCATATTCCACAAGAGCCACATGCCACTAGCCCATGCTGATGATATAGACATCATTGGCCGAAATCTGCGGGATGTTACTGCAGTTTTCTCATCACTAGAAAAGGAGTCAGCAAAAATGGGTTTAGCGGTCAACGAGGACAAAACAAAATAATGATTTCGACGAACAAAGAGTCCTCTCGATGGGGACGCACCGTGAACGTTGACAATTATTGTTTTGATGTAGACGACGAATTTGCCTACCTCGGATCTTCCGCCAACAAGAAAAATAATGTCAGCCATGAAATTAAACGGAGAATAGTGCTAGCCACTAGATGTTTCTACGGACTTCGGCAGCACTTTAGTAACACCACCTTCTCTCGGAATACTAAGAAACAGCTATACCAGGTGTTTATCTTACCTGTTCTGTTGTATGCTGCCGAATCATGGGTGCTTACTACAACGGACATACAGAACCTGGGAGTATTCGAGAGAAAAGAACTCCGAAAAATATATGGACCTATCTGTGTCGAAGGCGAGTTTCGCCATCGGATGAACCATGAGCTGTATGAGATTTACCACGACATCGACGTAGCTAAAAGAGTCAGAATCCAACGATTCGATGGCTGGGACATGTTGCCAGGATGGATGTAAATGCTCCAGCAAGGAAGGTGTTTGAAGGCGAACCTGAAGGACGGCGCAGAGCAGGGAGACCCAAACTCCGTTGGAAGGACCAAGTGGTGGGCGATGTGCCATCATCTGGTAGGACTAACTGGAGAACACACGCAGAAGACCGAAGCGTGTGGAATTCGTTATTACTTCAGGCCTCAAATTTATGAACTACGTTTCGTAAATTGTATTTGGCCACTTAAGTAAGTACTTCGTAAGTACTTAAGTAAGTATGTCATGCACAATCCCAATACTTTATCTATACAAGTTGTACGAGATAAAGCTGATAATAATACATAGAACATTTTGAATTATTTATTTTTTCAAAACCTTTTAAAATTTTTATTAATCTTGTCTAATTCTATTCTACTCTATACTTGCTAATGTCATTTTTATATAAGAAAATCACAGTGGACCGTAATGGTTTGCAAGTGGCGTAATGACAAAGTCTCACGACCGTTGTCTTCCACCTAACCTTATCTTATAACAGTTGTGTAATTTTCCTTATTGGCAGTCTTGCTTCGATATAATTTGGACTGAGCCGTTCCGTGTGAAAAAATATATTACGCATACATTTGACGACCAATTACATCAGTAACCAATTGGTAACATATGTATGGTAATGTACAACTGATGACCAACGAATGCAAAAGCAATCTTTAATACAAAACCACTATAAAATTAGGTAAATTCAAATGTATTTAAACTCTAAGAAGTACTTGCAAATAGTTATAGAACGTCAATAAGTTGGATAAAAAAAATAACAATAAATCTGTCGGGTTTTTTTTGTGTTTTTAGCATATTTTTTATTCAACAATATATTTTGTTTTTGTGTATTTTTTTTTTTGGTTTTACTTAAATTCATTAACGCTTAATGGACTGTATTGTAATTATTACTGTTTTTTTTTCTTTTTCTCGTTCCATTTAAATATTCTAAGCTTTCGTTTTTATTTATATTATTACCTAATAGTGACTAATTTAAGCTTAGTTATTTTCATTTTTGGGTATTAACGTCTTAGTCTATATTAATTAATTTTAATCAAGTGTATTTATATATTTTTTGTTGTTTATATTTGCTATAGAATTTAATAACTTTTAAGCTATTGTTTTTGCATCATTATATTGGGGTTTTCGTTTTTTCTTTCTTAGGGTTTCTCATAAATTCGTCTAATATTTATCCGTATTCGGTAATGCTATATAAAAATTTACAGTGTCACTTAGCTAAGGAGAGGGATGTTAAGGGAAAGTTTCTAAACATTAAAGCATTTATGGTTTATTTTTTAATTTAGTTTTTTTTTATATTTATATCTAATATAATTTTCTTTTACTTGAAGTAACAGTGTTGTTTTTTTGGGGGTGATTTTTTGGACAAATAAACAACGGCGATGATGAGTAGTTAGCAGGATAGGATAATATATGTACGTTAATGATTACTATGTAATTGTTTCTGTAGTAGAGAATTTGTCATTGAAAATATTTAAAATAATAAAAAGGATTTTTATGTACACCACAAAAGAACAAGTAACAAAAGATGGGGTTTTTAAAGTAATTTTCACCACAGAAAAATTGTAAAAAATAAAATATTTTATTTTAATATAATCAAAGTAAAACATAAATCTAAAATATAAGGTTTTAGGTTTCTTGGTTATCCTCTTACGAAATTTAAATGCGATGTTAATTAAAGTCTATTATATCACCTCAAAAAATTTTAACTAAATCATTCACCTTACTTGAGTAACAAACTCTATTGTCAATTCTTAATAATAGCGAATAGTTAAAATGTTCTTAAACCGAGCTATGGAAAAATTTGAAAGAAAGAACAACATGTAAGAAGACGGTGTATGTTGAGGAAGCATTGTTCTTTGCAAACGTCCGAATCTGAATGGAAATAAAAGGTCCACCGCCACTATGCCGAGACGCAGATTGAATCCAGGCTCAAGTATATTTAATATTTATTTTACCGAACAGCTGTGTAAGTTTGACAAAGGACTGAATTAGATATAGATAACAGAGAAGTCTCCCATCAAGGTCTACGGCTCATGTCTGGTCTCCACCAAATCTTCGTGATGTGAAAGCAGTTGATTACATTTTAAGGAATAGGTACTCCGACCATCAAATATACAATTGGAAAGACAATCGCTTGGAAGAGGCAGATAGTATTCGCAGTGGTTGAGGCAAATTACACTGAAAATCTACAAACAAGATCAGGATTATAAGCCAGGTGACTTCAAAATATTGAGGAATAGCCGACAACGTGCCAAGAGTGATCTTCCATTCCTTAGCAAAAGAGACGTAAATTACCAATCCGAAGGTCAGGGTTCATTTAATAGCCGGGGCGCTAGTAAAATCGATGAAAAATTCCTTTTCAAATACTTTTCGTCTTCTCTAGCCAACAAAACATGCATTCTTTAAACAAAAAAAAATACAGATTGCCACATTGCACAAGGACCAAGGAAATGATTTATCAATAAAATTAGCTGGCGCCAACTCTTGGTGGGATATTGGCGGTTAAATTCCAAACTGGCATCACAGAATAATATTATTAACAGAAGCCCTATTTTGGCAGACAAAAACCGCCTGCAGGGGGACTCGTGTACGCTAATGGTACTAAACGCACACTTGGAACACTCAAAGCGCGCCGACATGACTCAATCTGTCTCTTCATCCATTTTAAGGACTTTTGTTTCATAAATATTCAAAATATATGGTGGTATGATGCTAACAATGTATAATGCACATGTGTATGTTGTTAGAAATACAAAACACATTGCGAATTAGTTGTAACTAGGGGCAACAAAAGTATGCAATGCATACTTGCATATGAAAATGCATATTACAGTCGTAAGACATGCCCGTAAGGTCATGTTTTAAGGTTTTATGCATATAAAAGCATATTTTGGGGTTTTAAGGTTCATTTTATTATTTTTTTTTTTACTTTTCGTATATATTTTTCCAAGTATGTGTTCAAGTAAGTGTTTCCGTTACTAACTAAACGAAATATTATTTTTGTGTTTATATTCAGGATTCCGTCGTCAAGAATTTCAATGAGTTCTACCTAGCGTTGCATTGCCACCAGTTACATCCATTACTTAACTTAACTTTTAAAATTTGGCAATGCAGATAGCATTGCGAAAAAAATTTCTTATGAGAGTTCATCGTATTGATTGATTTGATCGTATTGGTCAGTTATCAAGTTGTGTTTTAAATTTGAAAAAAATTTCCTTTTTTCACACATAAAACACTAAGTAAGTTTTATCCTTTCTTGCAAAAAACAGTTTCTTAAAATCACATATATTCTTAAATAGAATATCAATCAAGATTTTAAAAGCGAAATATGAATATGTGAGAAAAATTATGGTGAAGGCGTATACATAATATTTATTATACAAGAAAAGATTAAGTATGCCATTAAATTCACTCATGTAATTTTTTTACAGTAGAGTAATTAATCAGACTATTGATTAATTACACTATGACACAAAATCAAACTTTTTGAAAAACACCCGAACGTGACTATATAGGTTCGATAGTACAACCGGAGCTGAGTAAAACCCTAGCTCAGTTTGGCTAGATTGGCTACCAAATTTTTTTTTTTGGCCCCCTAAACTTTTTGAAATCCTTGGACCCCTTGAAAAAAGGTGACATCAATTGTTGGCTAACAGTTTCTACAGTTTTTAATCTAGCTCCTTCTCTTCTTCAACAAAGTTTTAGCTAATAGTCCGCTTAAGAAACTGATGTAATAAAATTTCCCAAAAAAATTAGACTTCCCTCGTTTATTTTCAAAAAATTTCGATAAAAATTTAAATTTTTTCACTTTTTTTAATATAAGTCGTAGGGAATCCAGATTTTTTGCATACTCTATTCAGTGAAATTGTAGTTTAGGTAACACCGAATAACTTTTCTGAACAAACCTATGCAATCTGAACAAGTCTAGGGATATTAAATAGCTCTCAAAACACACTATCTACTTTAAACAAATCAGTTTTTTAGGAGTTTTGGGCCATTGTGCAATGTTTTTACTTGCTATCTTTACCAAAAAGGTACTTATTGTAGAACTGAATAACTTCTGTAAACAACCAATATGATCGGAATACTCCACCCCCTTAATTGTTCACAAAGAGCATTGGGGTGTTTCTTATATGGCATTTTTTCGAATTTCGTTAAAAATATGTATTAATCGCGATGTTGGTCATCTGTCTTCACCTTATGTTTCTTTTTGCCAATATTAGGAATATATTGTGAGAAATTTTGTATCAATAGTTGGACATTAGGGTGTGCCGCAATGAGGTTAAAGTATGAATTTGTTCTCAAATCAGTTTATTGCCGCTGAGTATTTTTCTTTCGTATATAGAGAATTGATAGAGATAGTGATAATATACACATATACTTTTTAAACATATAGATTTTAACTTGATTAACCTTTAAAAGTTGAAATATATATTTGCCCATAATAATCTACATCGAAATTCAATTTCAACATTTTTAATAATTTTTTAAAATACCCCCACTTCTATATCAAATATCTCGGCGTCTATAAGAGATATGGTAAAAGCAAACACATATTATTTTAGGTTTTTATTTCAGCTATTGAGTCTATACTTAGTCTATATACGAAAGATAAATACTCAGCGGCAATAAACTGACTTGAGAACAAATTCATATTTTAACCTCATTGCGGCACACCCTAATGTCCAACTATCGATACAAAATTTCTCACAATATATTCCTAATATTGGCAAAAAGAAACGTAAGGTGAGGACAGATGACCAACATCGCGATTAATACATATTTTTAACGAAATTCGAAAAAATGCCATATAAGGAACACCCCAATGCTCATTGTGAACAATTAAGGGGGTGGAGTATTCCGATCATATTGGTTGTTTACAGAAGTTATTCAGTTCTACAATAAGTACCTTTTTGGTAAAGATAGCAAGTAAAAGCATTGCACAATGGCCCAAAACTCCTAAAAAACTAATTTGTTTAAAGTAGATAGTGTGTTTTGAGAGCTATTTAATATCCCTAGACTTGTTCAGATTGCATAGGTTTGTTCAGAAAAGTTATTCGGTGTTACCTAAACTACAATTTCACTGAATAGAGTATGCAAAAATCTGGATTCCCTAAGACTTATATTAAAAAAAGTGAAAAAATTAAAATTTTTATCGAAGTTTTTTGAAAATAAACGAGGGAAGTCTAATTTGTTTGGGAAATTTTATTATATCAGTTTCTTAAGCGGAATATTAGCTAAAACTTTGTTGAAGAAGAGAAGGAGCTAGATTAAAAACTGTAGAAACTGTTAGCCAACAATTGATGTCACCTTTTTTCAAGGGGTCCAAGGATTCCAAAAAGTTTAGGGGGCCAAAAAAAAAATTTGGTAGCCAATCTAGCCAAACTGAGCTAGGGTTTTTCTCAGCTCCGTTTGTACTATCGAACCTACATAGTCTTGTTCGGGTGTTTTTTTCACTGTTGCACTGTGTTATTTGTGATGAATTTTTATGACAAATTAAATGTATTCAGTAAATAAAATTAACTACAAATCAAAATCTATTGTGCATTTTTCATCAGTTTTAAAGGCATTTTTGAGTGTTTTTCGTGCTTATCTAATGCGCATATTTTTAGTTTTTCCGTGCATATTTGTGTTGGCCCTGGTTGTAACATACCAAAAACTCAAATTACACTTTCACTCCTTCTCGCAGTGATCTCTCAGTGAGAGACAGCGCCTCTACAAATAAATTTTCGCATTTTTAGTACAAAGAGAGAGCTGCGGTACCTGATTCATTATTGTCTGTGGTAGACAGTACAACAATTTTCAGCTCATTGATTTGGGACTCAATTCTGAGAATTTCACGTGCCTTTCAGTTTTGTCTGCATGAAATTTGTGTCAATTCCGTTTGTGTGTTCTGCGCTGAGATAGTAATGCATCAGTTATCGAGGCCAAACTCGCTTTGGGCAGTAGATCTAGATGGCATATTCTGTACTTCTTGATAATTTAATGATGATCGATCTAGTTTTCTGCCACGTCTTATGTGGGAATATATATCCACATATCACCAGCTTGTTTATGTTGTACAGCTCAATTAAAAGATCGCCATTCCCATTTTGTTGTTTTAACCCGTGTCCGTCAAAGTTTATTTCTACTCCAGTGTTATCCGAACCGATTTGATCGTTTAGATAACAAACCAGAATAACGATATCCTGTCCTTTCCACGACAATTGGATGTACGCCCTAGAGTGACCCGATTTACGGCCAATGATTATAAACTAAGCAACGGCTGTA